>SJXQ01012502.1:6332-220605 GCA_006408695.1 Aepyceros melampus
TTCATGGCTGCAGTCACCATCTGCAGTGATTTTGGAGCCCCAAAAATATAAAGTCTGACACTGTTTCCACTGTTCCCCCATCTATTTCCCATGAAGTGATGGGACCAGATGCCATGATCTTCGTTTTCTGAATGTTGAGCTTTAAGCCAACTTTTTCACTCTCCTCACCCCCTTATTTGGATGGCAAACAATTTAAAACTAAAGTCTGTTAAATTTTTGCTGAAGCTATGTGATATGAAGGTCAGAGTAGAAGATGAGCATGAAGATACCTTATCATCAATGGGACTTAAATAAAATGGGCCACTTTGAGTCCAATTTCAGGACAAAGTTATTATACACACACACACACACACAGCACCATTCTAGAAAGTGCTGAAAAACAATGTATATTTATACTGAATGGTGGCAAAGAGGATTTCTATCACACACCCCGAAAAATCCTAAAACAGCTTCTTAGATATCTCTTTCCCTAATATCTCTTTCTTCCTGGTGTTAATTGCTGTTCAATGATCTCTCCTGTCTTCAAGTAGTCTAGCCTGTGCTGACCACACCTCTCACTTTCCCCTTCTCTTCAATCCCCTCCTCCAGACTTCTAGGTAATTTCTACTCTCTCCCCGTGTCTGGCTCCACATGCTGACTTGTATAGAGAAATCTGCTTCGCATTCTGTAAGTTTCTTCCCCTCAGCCTCTCTACCCATTACCCTGATCCGACCGACAGAGAGCCGACAGCCGGTAGTGATCCACTTCTGTCCATACTCCACTCTCCTAGAAGCCCAGGAGCACAAGAAAATCAAAGTCACGTGCTTTGTGTTGTTGTATCTTTAACAAGGGATTGCTATCTAAGGAAATCTGATAACATATGTCACAACAGCATGCAATCAATAACACGGTAATGCAAGTCTGTTAGATCATTTACTGAGAACCTGTCATGTCTAAGATTCTCTATAAGGGGGCTGTTGTGGTCTTTCTCACTATGTCACAGAAAACCCAAAGTAAGGATGTCACTCTGGACCCTCAACCAAAGATCTTGCTTTAGAATCCCCAGGAGACAAGGTCTTATATATTGCTGTGGCCACAACTGTTAATACCACTCAGCAGATGAGGAAATAGGCTCAGGGAGGTTGGATGACCTTACCCATATCATTACCTTCAGAGTTGAATCAAAACGTCAGACTCCAAAGCCCTTGATGTTTCATGCACCTGTGCTCAGTCAAGTCTGACCCTTGGCAGCCTCATGGACTGGAGCCCGCCAGGATCCTCTGTTCACAGAATTCTCCAGGCAAGAGTCCTGGAGTGGGTTGCCACTTCCTTCTCCAGGGGTCTTCCTGACCCAGGGATTTAACCCATTGTCTCTTGTGTCTCCAGCATTGGCTGGTGGGTTCTTTGTCACTGCACCACCGGGGAAGCCCCTTGATGCCTCACTGGTGGTTAAATCATAGCCCTCACTCTTGTCTCTGTCCCTCCACATGTCCCTCTTTCAGAGATAGGCCTATATCCACTGCAGGATGCCTCTTACATAAAGATGGATGTTACTTTTGACATGTGATTTGATGGGTTGCCCTAGCTTCAATTAACCTCCTGGGACTTACTAAAGTCTCTGAAATTGTCATAACTCATGTCTTTGCTTTGGATGGGGCAGGGTCATAAAATACATGGAACTCTTGCCCCAACTTCTCACACAGATATCACCAAAGAACCAGAATGTTTATCATCACAGAGCTCTAGAGAGCCACTACCAGTTATGTGACCTGACAGTCGAGGAGAAACCTATTGGCCTGAAATCTAAGGCACTAATCCCCAGTGAAAACGCGCGTAAGTTACTAGGCACGAAGAACTCATTGTGACATGGTTGATGACCCCCTCTTTAGAGAAACTCTTCCTTCTCTTGGCTTCTGAGATTTCACACTCCACTTGTTTCCTTCTTGCTGTGTCTGCCAGTCTGCCTGCTCCCCTGTCTCTTTCCTCATCATCCTGGTCTCTTCAGGTTGGTACCTCAGGGCCCTATTTTGGTCCCTTTATCTCTCTGTCTATACTTTCTCTCATATACAGATGTCTGTCAGTGGATACCAAATCTGCATCTGCAACACAAATTCAGCTTTTAATCCCAAACTCAGAAGCCCATGTGTGTGTTCTAAGTTGCTTTAGTCATGTCTGGCTCTTTGCAACAATATGGGCCATAGCCTGCCAGGCTTCTCTGTCCATGGGATTCTCCAGGCAAGAATAGTGGAGTGGGTTGTCAGGCCTTTCTCCAGAGGATCTTCCCAACCCAAGGATCAAACTCACATCTCTTGTATCTCCTGCATTGGCAGGCAGGTTCGTTACCACTAGTGCTACCTGAGAAGCCTGTCCAGTACAATGAAGGGTAGATCTCTTGATTTCTTTCCCAACTTCCTCTTTCTCCATCTCAGTGAGCAACACCATTCTCTCTCCAGTTCAGTTCAGTCGCTCAGTTGTGTTCAACTCTTTGCGACCCCATGAACCGCAGCATGCCAGGCCTCCCTGTCCATCACCAACTCCCAGAGTCCACTCAAACCCATGTCCATCAAGGCGGTAATGCCATTCAGCCATCTCATCCTCTGCTGTCCCCTTCTCCTCCTGCCCTCAATCTTTCCCAGCATCAGGGTCTTTTCAAATGAGTCAGCTCTTCCCATCAGGTGGCCAAAGTATTGGAGCTTCAGCTTCAGCATCAGTCCTTCCAGTGACACCCAGGACTGATCTCCTTTAGGATGGACTGGTTGGATCTCTTTGCAGTTCAAGCCAAATCTTCTCTTACTTTCCCCACAACATCCTATCTATTCCAGAAACAATTCCCATTGACTTTATTCTATGACCTAACATTTACTTCAGCTTCATTGACTCCACTAAAGCCTTTGACTATGTGGATCACAACAAACTGTGGAAAATTATTAAAGAGATGGGAATACCAGGCCACTTTATCTGCCTCCTGCAAAACCTCTATGCAGGTCAGGAAGCTACAGTTAGAACTGGACATGGAACAACAGACTAGGTTCAAAATTGGGAAAGGAGCATGTCAAGGCTGTTTATTGTCACCCTGCTTATTTAACTATATTCAGAGTACATCATGAGAAATGGTGGACTGGATGAAACACATGCCAGAATCAAAATTGTGGGGAAAAATATCAATAACCTCAGATATAGAGATGATACCACTCTTATGGCAGAAAGTGAAGAGGAATTAAAGAGCCTCTTGATGAGGGTGAAAGAGGAGAGTGAAAAAGCTGGCTTAAAATTCAACATTCAAAAAATAAAAATGATGACATCCAGTCCCATCACTTCATGTCAAATAGATGAGGAAACAATGGAAACAGTGACAGACTTTATTTTCTTGGGCTTCAAAATCACTGCAGATGGTGACTGTAGCCATGAAATTAAAAGATGCTCGCTCCTTGGAAGAAAAGCAATGACAAACCTATAAACCTATAAACCAAAAGCAATAACAAAAGCGTTATTAAAAAGTGGCTTGAGGAGACTGTTGAAAACCCCCTGGACAGCAACGAGATCAAACCAGTCAATCCTAAAGGAAATCAACCCTGAATACTCATTGGAAGGACTGATGCTGAAGTTGAAGCTCCAATACTTTGGGCCCATGATGTGAAGAGCTGACTCACTGGAAAAGACCCTGATGATGGAAAAGATTGAAGGTAAGAGGAGAAGGGATGATAAAGGATGAGATAGTTGGATGGCATCACCAACTCCTTGGACATGAGTTTGAGCAAGTTCTGGAAGCTGGTGATGGACAGGGAGGTCTGGCATGCTTCATTCCATGGGGTTGCAAAGAGTTGGACATAATTGAGTGACTGAATAGGAACAATAATTCCAAATCCATTTACTTTTCCCATCTCAGTGACCACTTCATCTCGACAGGGGCACAACCCTGTAAAAGAGTTCTACTAGCCTCCCTGTTCAAAACTTTGCCATACAGCAGCCAGTAACCTTCTAAAAATGTAAAGTGAACACACCAACCTCTTCCACAAAACCTGCACTGGATCTCCCTCACACTTAGAATAAAATCCACACTCCTTCTTCCAGCTTAATGAAACTTCCTGTAATCTGTTTCCTTCTTTCATTCCAACATCACTTCCTGCATGTCTCTCCTTTACATGTGATATCCCAACTACACTGTTCTTTCTCCGAGTTCTTGGAACAGCCAATCTTATTCCTGCCTTAGGGCCTTTGCACTGTCTTCTGCCATCTGAACGTTCTTCCCCCAGATTTTCATAGACAGGATCGTTCTTATAATTGATAATATTATCTCATGTGTTAGCTCTTCTGAGAAGGTTTTCGTGACCACTCAGTCTAAAGCAGCCATGTATATGGCTGATACTACAAATTACCTGATGTAACATACAACCACAAAATGGATCGCTTAAAATGACAGATATCTTTCTCTCTCAGTTCTGGAAGACAGAGAGCAAATAATTAAGATATGAGCACCATCCGTGTTCCTCTGAAGGTTCTAGAGAAGAATCCTTCCTGGGACAATTCCAGCTCCAGGGGGTCCAGGCATTCCTTGATTGGTGACTGCATCATTCCACTCTTTGCCTCTGTGGTTTCTCTGCTTCGCTTCTGTCTTAGAACCCCCTCTGCCTCTTTCTTAAATGAATACATGTGACTGCATTTATATCTCACCTGGATAATCTGGAATAAGCTCCTTCTCTCAAGATTCTTAACTTTATCATATCTTGCCCATAGAAGGGAATAGTGTAAGTCCCAGGGATTAGGACTCAGACATATATTTTTATTTTTATTTAACTGCACCATGGCAAGTCATTGGTTTTTAGCCTTCTGTTTAACCCTATTAGTGTTCTTATTTATTTCCATATCAAATTGTTTGTTAGTTAAATTTGTGTCTCTCCACCATGTTGCCTCCTGTTCCCCCCTAATGTTGACAATAGTGCCAAGCACAGGGAATGCGCCGCAAAATATTTCTAAACGATTGAACTAACGATTACAATAAGCCAACAGTATGTAAAGTTTTTCATTTCCTTACTTACTCCTTAAAATCCTTTCTTTACATGCAGAAGCCAAAGGAGAGGACTGAGGTGAGTTAGAAGCTGAGCCCTTTTGTTTGAAGCAAAGGTGGGAGGCTGGAGCTCCGGCCCTCGGTTCTCCAATCCCTTCCGGTGATATGCACTAGAGACTGGAGAAACTGTCTGAAACAACAGTTTAATAACTTCGCTCAAATTAGCTACTTGGGAGAACTAGGGCACAGAGAAACTTGGAAGAAATGGGGCGCTGAACAGACATATTGTGATACGTGAGCTGGTGCTGGGGGTAGAGACACGCAGCTGTGCGCCTGGCTCCACAAAGAGAGAACTTGGTTGCTACAGGGAGGAGGCACTATATAGGCTAGAGGACCGGAAAATGAACTTGGACTCTCAAGATCACACGGTCTGTCATTTCTAAAATGCATCCTTATGCCCTGGAAAGAATGAGGCTGAAGGCTTTCTTGATCTTGAATTGGGAAAGGGAGAGGCTAGAGAGGCTTAGAAGTGCAGGCTCTACAGTCAGAGTCAGGAACCAAGGCAGGATCCACCACTTCACGGACATATGATCTTGAATAGGCTCCTTAAGCTTTCCAAATCTCATTTGTCCTCTTCTGTAAAATGGGGATGACAGTAATGCGTACCTCATAGGTGCTGACTATTGTAAGATAATTCACACTGAGCACTTAGTATTAATAAAGGCAATTAATAAGACTTAGTAATTGTTGCAAATTATGGCAAGCTATGCCCATGTACTGATGATGTGAGTGACGTGAAAGAGAAAGTCGCTCAGTAGTGTCTGACTTTGCAACCCCATGGACTGTAGTCCATGGAATTCACCAGGCCAGAATATTGGAGTGGGTAGCCTTCCCTTCTCCAGGGGATCTTCTCAACCCAGGGGTCAAACTCAGGTCTCCCACATAATGCTACCCACTTCTCGAGTAATTTGTCATTTCCATTTCCAGATTCTCTAGCAAAATGATCTCTGCACCAGGCCAGAGGATAATTCATTCATTCACTCCCTCATTCACTCAGAAATTATTAAATGCCTACAATGACTGAGAAACTGTTGTAGCAGAGAAGAATTAAGAGGACATAAGACAAAGTTTCTTTTCTCAGAAAGCTTCCTTTTGGTGGTGGAGAGAAATAAATAAGCAATTCAGCTCTCTGGGGAAGCCCTGGAAACGCCCATGCCCTTCTGTGTTTCTTCCTCCCCTTGGGTTCACTGCTCAGGTATAAAGTGTACCGTAGGGGCCTAAGCTGAGTGCTCCTTTGCTGGAGCCAGGGTTGACTGCCTCGACAGCCCTCCAGCACCACGGAGGGGCCACCCCACCCCTCCCACTGCATGTCTGTGACGATTTCCTGAAAGAGTGTCAAAGGCCGGCTCCCATGTGGTCTTTGATGATGATCGATAGTGACGAAGATGATACGGTTAGAAGAAACTGCCATTTTAGGGGCCCTCCTCAGTGGTGGGCACTGTGTGTGCTATTTTATGCTGACCACCTTATTTAAAACCTCACTCGAACCTGTGGACTGAATTCTGTCATGATTCTCACTTGAGACACAAAGAAAGGAAGAATCAGAGAGACCGTGAAACCTGTGCCAAGATGCTGCTTCTAAGGGGCCCAGTTGGGACTTGATTTGATTACAAGCCTTGCCCTCAAAACTGTGCTGTGCTCCCTGCTCTGTGGGTTCCCAGGAGGCCTCCGGTGGGCATGGGTGACGCTCCCGGCAGACGCTGCAAGGAGAGGCTCGTGCGCGAGGAGCTGGGCTGGGCTGCCTACAGCTGGCTGATGCCCAGGGCAGGACGTGCCCTTCCCTGGACTTGGTACTGCTGTGCCCAGACTGACTGACCGCCGACTCTGCTCACATGAGAAGGAGGCCTGCTCTTCCTCAGGATTCTCTGTGTGAGTGAGAACCTGCCACCCACCATCAAGTTTATATGGCCTCACGGGGGAGAGAGGAAGTGGTTCTCAGACTCCTGGCTGGGAGACTTTGGGCAAGACACTTAGCCTCTCTGAGCCTCGCTCTCCTTCTGCGGGGACGTGCACTCAAGATAAAACCTACCTCACAGGTGACTGGCAGGAATGAGTGGAGATAATACAGAAAAGTACCCACCACAATGTCTGATATGGAAAGAGAGTCAAATGCTAGGAAGGGAGGGAGGAGACAGACTTCAAATCTAGGCTAACGATCATGTCTCCCTGGCTAAGCTCCTTCTCTTGTCCCTGTTTGCCAAATGTGTGGACCTCTGCAAAGTACTGACCTGTTCAGTTCAGTTCAGTTCAGTCACTCAGTCGTGTCTGACTCTTTGCGACCGCATGAATTGCAGCACGCCAGGCCTCCCTGTCCATCACCAACCCCCAGAGTTCACTCAGACTCACGTCCATTGAGTCCGTGATGCCATCCAGCCATCTCATCCTCGGTCGTCCCCTTCTCCTCCTGCCCCCAATCCCTCTCAGCATCAGAGTCTTTTCCAATGAGTCAACTCTTCGCATGAGGTGGCCAAAGTACTGGAGCTTCAGTTTTAGCATCATTCCTTCCAAAGAAATCCCAGGGCTGATCTCCCTCAGAATGGACTGGTTGGATCTCCTTGCAGTCCAAGGGACTCTCAAGAGTCTTCTCCAACACCACAGTTCAAAAGCATCAATTCTTCTGCGCTCAGCCTTCTTCACAGTCCAACTCTCACATCCATACATGACCACAGGAAAAACCATAGCCTTGACTAGACGGACCTTAGTCGGCAAAGTAATGTCTCTGCTTTTGAACATACTATCTAGGTTGGTCATAACTTTTCTTCCAAGGAATAAGCGTCTTTTAATTTCATGGCTGCAGTCACCATCTGCAGCGATTTTGGAGCCCCCAAAAATAAAGTCTGACACTGTTTCCACTGTTTACCCGTCTATTTCCCGTGAAGTGATGGGACCAGATGCCATGATCTTCGTTTTCTGAATGTTGAGCTTTAAGCCACCTTTTTCACTCTCCTCTTTCACTTTCATCAAGAGGCTCTTTAGCTCCTCTTCACTTTCTGCCATAAGGGTGGTGTCATCTGCATATCTGAGGTTATTGATATTTCTCTGACCTGTTAGATCCTTCAATTCCCAACCTGTATAAGTCAGTGGGTCTCTGAGGAACAGAGAGACTCCACTAAACAAGCAGAGACAAGCCCTTCTTCATTGCCACATCTGCAAAGCTCACAGCTCAGGGCCAGTGCTTGGTCTGTGCTCAGAAATGGATCATGGAGGAGTCAGGTCCTCTTCAGGCTCCTCATACACTCAAAAGCCCTTGGCCTGCCCTTTCCAAGGGCTGTTCCTTCTGTCTCAGATTCTTCCTGCTCCTCTTGAGTGTATTAACCGCTTCTGACCTTCCTATCACTGCTGGGTCACATGTTCTCCCAAGGTGGTGTTCCTGGCCTCCTTGACTAAGTCAACACTTCCACCTCCCATCATACATGCTTGTAATAATGTCGAGTTGCCTTCCCAAGGAGGCACTAGTGGTAAAGAACCTGTCTGCCAGTGCAAGAGACATAAGAGATGAGGGTTTGCTTCTTGGGTTGGGAAGATCCCCTGGAGAAGGGAACGGCAACCCACTCTAACATGCTTGCCTGGGAAACCCCATGGACAGAGGAGCCTAGTGGGCTTCTACGGGTTGCCAAGACTTGGACGTGACTGAAGCAACTTAGCACGTGTGCACGCCTTCCTAATAGTTAAGATTCCCCCAGATACTCAGCAGTATCTGGCTCCCAACAGATACTCAGAAAATATTTATTACAACTCAATGTATGAATGAATAGAAACTTCAGACAATAAAATATGACCCCGATTCTCAAAGTGGGGGCCGGGCATCTGCTCAGGGAAGTCAGTGCTGCTCCACACCCCTCTTGCCGTCCTCCCCAGCCTCCAGCCCGCATCTCACCTTCTCCACTCTCAGCCCTGCAGCCTCGCAGGCCCTCAATCTTCCAAGTGGAGCCTGCTGTGTAAGCAGGAGGGGAGACACTATAAGCCCTTGCTAAGGTTTAAAGATGCGCTCACCTGAAATTGCACAATTCATCCCGTGGGCTCAGCAGGAATGTGGCATTTGGAGAAATCACACCTCTGAGCTGCCAGGATACAGACAAACAGCCAGGAACAGAAGCTGGCCCAACTGGGACCCATCCAGAGAGCAGCAAATGTGCACAGTGAGCTCACGGGCAAGCGTTGCTATTTCTCAGGGGGAACGTTCCAGAATCTCTGCCTACCTGAGGGTTCCTTCTCCTTGATTCCTGGGTAATTCTTGTTAAACAGAGGGGCAGTCCACATAACTTACTTCCCTGGCTGTCATAGTCCAAGCTGTTCCTAGCTGGGCTGGGCAAGTAAAGGGTGATGAGAGCAGAGATCTAGGATCTGCAGGCCACAGGAGGGCCAGTCTCCACCCCAGCCCACTTCCAAGTGCTGACCTTGAACCTGACCCTGGCTGGGCTTCCGCTGTCCCCATGACTCAGCTCACCAGCATCATCTTCTGGCTCTGACTAGCACTAAAACGCTGGGCAAGTGTCCTCACTTCAGTTGTCTCACCTATCAAATGGGGATGATACTGTGCCCTTCTTCACAGCGTCAGTTTGAAGATGTAAAAAGTGACTCATCGCCACCAGCCTGATGTCTGACTCAGATCTGCAGATGTGAGGCCTTCTTTCTGTCCACTCAGTTTTTTGCAGGAAAAAACAACAAGAGGAGACTGAATTATAACCAATATTTAAAACTATGAAGATGTCACAAGCTAAATTTGCATCATCTCCTGAATGCTAGAGATGCTGGTGTGATCCCTGGGTTGGGAAGATCCCCTGAAGAAGGGAACGGCAACCCACTCCAGTATTCTTGCCCGGAGAATCCCATGGACAGAGAAGCTAGGTGGGCTACAGTCCATGGGGTTGCAAAGAGTTGGAGATGACTGAGCACACATAGCACTTGGCAAAAAAAAAAAAGGATAAATCAGATCATATAAAGGCACTGATGCTCTTTGTCTGGAAACCACCAGCTGGGCCTGTCCACACGCCTCATGTCACCTCTCCATCTGCCCCTCAGGTTATCAGAGTCCCACAGACCCTGCAGTAACATGCGCTGCCCCTTCCTTGTGGTCCCTGCAGACACTGCTCTTGTGACCCCGTGTGCACTGCCCAGCAGTACCTCTTTGATGATCCCAGCATCTCATCAGGGCAGCAGCCACCTTAGCTGAGATTATGTTGCAATGTCAACTGTTCAGCTGACAGAGGCAGAGCCTACAGCCTTGGGGCTTAAAGGAGAGGAAAGAGTGGGTCTAACATGACAGAGATTATGAGACATGTGCTCACATTCAGATGGAGGGTGGAGACATTGGTTTAAGAATCCTGGAGCAAAGTTTTTAAAACTAGCTTGTGCATGCTAAGTTGCTTCAGTCGTGTCCAAATCTGTGCGACCCTATGGACTGCAGCCCACCAAGCTCCTCTGTCCATGGGGATTCTCTGGGCAAGAATACTGGAGTGGGTTGCCATGCCCTCCCTCTGGGGGTCTTCCCAGGGATTGAACCTGTGTCTCCTGAGTCTCCTGCATTAGCAGGCAGGTTCTTCACCACTAGCGCCACCTGGGAAGCCCCTTTTAAAACTAGACCTTAAACTAAAAATATAGGGATCTCTTTTAAGAGCATGTTGAAGTGATGTCAGTCCCATGGGGAGGGGAAGGCAGTGGCAGAGGACAGAGCAGCAGATAAACTTGCATCCCTTTAGAGACACGGCAACTGGATTATGGTGATGGAAGAAGTCGGGTCAAAAGAGTGATGACCTGGCACAACCGGAAAAGGTGGCTGTTAATAGGAAATCTTCCTTCTCAGTGGGAGGGGTCCCTGCAAGGAGCCCGGGGCTCAACGGAAAGCATATGAAATATCACTGGTGAAGTAGCTCAAACATTTCTGCATTGACTCATTGGTAGGATTGTTTGGAAACTATTTGATCGCCTGAATCTGGGACATCATAGCATTTTTGAGCTGCAGCAAGGCCCTGGAGCCCTTTGACAAACATTCTATAATTTCAGAATCCAGGGCTTACACAGAGGAGAGTTCCCATTTATTTGAACCCACAGTTCTTAGAACAATTTTCAAAGTGAAAATCAAAATTCTACAGGCCAGTGTATATGAGAAACTTGGGGCCTTGCTACACTATAAATTCTAACGCAGTAGATCTGGGGCACGGCCCAAGGTGATGCTTTTCTGGCAAGCTCCCAAGTGATCCAGGACTGCTGGGCCAAGGACCACGCTTCACCAAAAGTACATGGGAAATTCAGATTGAACACAGCAAACCTGATGGTAGTCTTAAAACTAAGCCTTTCTGGGTCAAGGGAAGCAAACCCTTGGGGAACCCAGGGAGAAAGCTTGATTCCTAGAACACTGAAAGCAAACTGCCATGATGAAGCTCATAAAAAGTCCCGCAGTGAAGGATTGCACAGTCACAGACTGTTTCCTAAGGGCCCCCATTTAGAAAGCTTCTCATATGGAAAATTCCAGGGCAGGGGTCAGGGGACAGGCAGGTGAGGAATTCTTGTTCCCTACCACGTGGTCTTGAGATTCCAAACCCAGGTCCTCTGCGATGACTTAGGCAAAAAGCCAACAGATCCCTGCCAAGCTCAGCCAGAAGCCAAGCAGAAGTCATTTAGAAGAACCTTGCTCCCTGCATCATAGAACTCAGAAGTGAGGCGGCCCAGCCGGTCAGTGGGGATTTGGGCTATTCACAGCGTAAGCATTTGATCTCAAGTTTTATATCTGGTGCTCAGCTTCCTCCATCCTGCTCGGCACCAGCGCTGTGAGATGTGACATATCCAGGGCGGGGGCCCTCAGCCTCAGCCTCAGCCCGTTTGTGTGTGTGGTAGTCGCTCAGTCGTATCTGACTCTCTGCAACTCCTGACTGTAGCCCGCCAGGCTCCTCTGTCCATGAACTTCTTCAGGCAAGAATACTGGAGTGGGTTGCTATTTCCTTCTCCAGGGGATCTTCCCAACCCAGGGATCAAACCCAGGTCTCTTGCATTGCAAGCAGATGCTTTACCGTCTGAGCTACTGGGGAAGCCCAGGACGTGCAGGGAGGTTAAATGGAGTATTTACCAGCATCCCTCACTTCTATCCACCAGATGCCACTAACAGTCCTCCACCAAGTTAAAAATGTCTCACAAGTCCCATGGGAGGCAAAAAACTGCCCCCGACTGAAAAACCACTCATCTATAGCTGGAGGCAGAGATTCAAATTCCAGCACTCATACTTTTATCTGTGAGGTCTTGGGCAAATTACTTACATATCAGATATCAGGCTCCCCATCTGCACAAAGGACATAAAGCAACACCAATAATAGTGTTATTACCTCATAAGACAGTCGGGCGAGTTAGACAGCTAGTGCCTGCGGAGCTCTCAGGACCACCTGGAACGGAGCGAGGGCGAGAGGTCTGCTGTGTGTTGCCTGCTTGGCTCCCCTGCCATCATCACCAAGCCCGATGCAGAGATGCAGAAGACTCCTCACTCTGGCTGCAAACCTCGCGAAGCCAGTTTGCCCAGTTTTACAAATCCTGATATTTAAGCGCCTTCGTTCTTTCTCTTTATTATCTGAGAGCTAGGGAAGCGAGCAGCATAGGAAATGTTTTCCCCTGAAGTTCAAAAGAGACATGAAGAAAGAAAGCAGAGAAAGGTGTGAATTGAATCCCCAAAGAGTCCCCCTATGGGGGGTTCTTTCATGTGCGGAAAAAGTTTTACTCAATGTTTCCTGGAGGGGCACACATCAACTCTCCCTACAAAGGCAGAAGCCTCACTGGCTCCTTCTGAGCCTCCCCTCCCCAACCCTGCGTCCCTATGGTTTGTCTGTATGTCTGTCAGTCTCTTATACACACACACACACACACACACACACACACACTTATGAGAAGCAGGAAGAGGAGATTTAGATATTTCTTCTGCTTTAGCAAATCCACCACTGATCTAAGAAGCTGAAGACTTCTGTTGCTTTTAGAACCCCAGTCAGAAAGGAACCCTAAGTCATTCATTTGTGTTTCATGAATTCTCTTTTATTCTGCTTTTAGTATCAGTCAGGGACAGCAGACATGTGGCTCTGGTCTGCAGGGCAGTTCTGTATCTAGGAGACTTTTACAGCATCAGCACTGACTGCCATCCCCAGCCAAGAAGGAGCAACCTGTGTCCTCCCATGAGGATCCTGGATTCCAGACCGTTTCTGGAATCCCACAGGCTGGGGGAGGGGGTTGCTGAGTGCACTGTGACATCCACCACAGCTCAGTGCAGGGTCCGGGGCTGAGAAGTGAGATGGCCAACACTTCCCTGACAGCATTTCCATCCAAGCAAGAGAGAGAAGGCTGAGGGAATATCATGGGAGCCTGGGAAAAATCAACATGATATCTGTGCATATTTTCAAGATGGGGCGAATAAAACACACACACACACACACACACACACACACACACACACAAAGGTTTAAGGAAGATAATGACCCAAGAAACAATAACAGCACCATAAACAAGAGATTGCCAAACAGCAACTATAGGTTGGAGGTTAGGCAAATTCTTACATATAACAAACAAGCAATTTAAATGACTCCTGGACAGCCTCCAAGGCATCGTCTGAAGTAGCACCTTGAATGTATTTTGCAGCAGTTGCCATGCCAACAGAAGACTGGATTCCAAAGGCTAAATGGACGCTCCACCCCCAAGCTGCCCTGCACCTCATGCTTCAACCAGACTGGGTTTCTGGCCTGCCTGCTCCCTCCTATCTCCCCAACACCTTCAAAAGTTGTATTAAAGGTGAAGCCTTCCATCCTCTGAATCCCTGCCTCTGCTTGGCACTCAGAAGTCTCTGTTCACACCCCGGCAGATGCCACATGCTGCTCTTGGGATCCACAAGGAGCCCTCCCCCAGACATAGCTGGGAGTGCATCTGGGTCACCCTGGAGCTAAGCTTGGTACCTGCAATACAACAGGTGAGCCAAAAGCTTAGATTGGTGGATGCTGAAAAGATGCCTCAAAAATCCTATCTCCTGCCCACTGTGATTTTCAGATTGCATTAAAAAAATACTACACACAAAAAACTGAAGAAAATGTCTCACACCAGAGTAGATGATTAATAAATATTTGTTGAAAGGATAAACAGAGGAGCAAATAATGAGTGAATCGACGTTAGATGAATTCAGGTTTTTATAATAATTCTCTCCGTACTCAGATCTAATGTTTACTGGTTGAAGTTTGGGCAGTATTTCACAACAGAGCTAGTCATCCAAATCAGTGACTAATTACTGTCAGCTACCTGCCAGGCCTATTTGAAGCTTTTCCCTCACATTCTCTGCCATCCTCAGGATACCTGGAGAGGTTGGTTTCTATTTCCTGTGGAGGAAATTGAGGCTAGGGAAGGAAACCTAAGTCTGTTTTCCCACCCCCACCACCAACATTAATATAGGAGGAGGCAGAGAGGGCTTTGAAACCAGGTCTAGGTGGTCTCTGGGCCCCCGTCTCACGGAGGCCAAGTGCCAAGCCTCCAAACCAGATGACTTGGGTTTGAATTCTAGCCTCGCCTCATTACCATCTCTGTAAGCGTGGACACACAGCACAAGATCCCTCCACCTCCCATTCCTGGCATGTGAGATCACTGCCGCCCCCTCCTCTGGGTATGGTGGGGAGAGGGCAGAGGTCAGACCATGCCCTGGAAGCACTTACCCTGAGCCTGGCACATAGATGACTGTTGGTGAACAGGAAAACATTCACTACTGGAGATGCTAGGCTTTTGCTACCTGCCAGGCCCTATTTGAAGCTTTTCCCTCACATTCTCTGCCATCCTCAGGATACCTGGAGAGGTTGGTTTCTATTTCCTGTGGAGGAAATTGAGGCTAGGGAAGGAAACCTAAGTCTGTTTTCCCACCCCCACCACCAACATTAATATAGGAGGAGGCAGAGAGGGCTTTGAAACCAGGTCTAGGTGGTCTCTGGACCCCCGTCTCACGGAGGCCAAGTGCCAAGCCTCCAAACCAGATGACTTGGGTTTGAATTCTAGCCTCGCCTCATTACCATCTCTGTAAGCGTGGACACACAGCACAAGATCCCTCCACCTCCCATTCCTGGCATGTGAGATCACTGCCGCCCCCTCCTCTGGGTATGGTGGGGAGAGGGCAGAGGTCAGACCATGCCCTGGAAGCACTTACCCTGAGCCTGGCACATAGATGACTGTTGGTGAACAGGAAAACATTCACTACTGGAGATGCTAGGCTTTGCACGAAACAGCATGTATTTCCCAGTTTGGGAAATGTAGGCTGCAGACCGCTCAAGGACAAGGATCAGCTCTGTGTTTATATAGATTCAAACCACAGGGCACATCCACACAGACATTTAGATAGTGGGTTCTCCTGTTTGTGAATGGTCCTTTCTTTTACTTTGGAGAAAAAGAAAATAATAAATGCCATTACATTATATGTGGGCCTGCTCCAACTTTTATATAAGTCTCAATATATATGTTTGTTTATCTTTGGCTTGTTTATACTGTTAATGTTTTAGAATCTTTATGTCTCAGTCATTGGTGAACAGAAGGATCACTTCTCTATCTTTAGCAGACCTTGTTTCTGCCTTGCTTCTGTTTGCATCACAGATATGTATCAACAGGATTTCTGACTCCTCTCTTAATTAGTGGCCTAGTTTCAAAGCAGAAGGTGAGAGGAATGTCTTGGTAAATGGAGAGAGGGAGAGAGAGGAAATACAGGGCAAGGACCAGAATCTTGAGGTGTTTGTAAACTCAGGCAAGCTTTGGAATAGCAGGGAAAGGGGATGTTCAGGAAGACCCAGTACTAAAAACTTCTTCTACCATGTCCCTAGTTCTAAGCCTCCAATGTTAAATGATCTTTGTACTGATCCACTTGGGAAATGACGGTGCTCGGTAGCCCTTGAAATGTCTTATTGTGGCCACATCTCAGGTAGAGGAGCTGAGAGCATGTACAGCAGCACATGGTTTTGATAGAAGGCCCTGTAACTGAAGATAACGGTACCACCGTGGCACCTTCTGGCTGGAGGCACCTACTGCTTCTTTTCTGCATCAGCGTGCACTGAGGGGCGGATCTTCAAGGGAAATTCAGGAGGCGACCAGAAGGGATGTAAGAAATGAATGTTTCCACCTTGGAGCAGATGGAATCGGACTGGAATCAGGCTGTGAGGAGAGTGCAGCTTGTTTGGGAAGAGCTTTTTCTGACTGCAAAGCTGCAGCAGCTGCTGAAGACCTGGGGCCCCCTGCTCATGTAAGCACTGGGGAGCAGGATGAACTCCTGGGAGTAAGAAGTCACTTCAGAGACTTCTCACGTCAATTTATTGGTGCCCAGCACTGCACCTGAGGCATAGTGAGTGATCACTCACTGTTGCCAAATATATCTATTTGTAAGTAGACACTTTTTTTTGCAGGCAATATGGTAGAAAAAGCATCAGAACCAAAAGATCAGAAAGAACCAGAAAGGTCTGCATTCAAATCTCTCCCTCACTACTTACTACTTAGACAAATGTAGGAGAATAAAGCTACCTTGGTCTTTCTGTCTATAAAATGGAACACTGGAACCTTGAAGAGACAAGTGAGAACTGAAAGGCAAATAAGCCACACTGCAATAGTATCTGGTGTACTGGTGCTCAAAGAATGCTAACTTTTGCTGGAGGTAAGAGGAAAACAGAAAGTGAAATAGTGTGGTTGCCTGGAGAAAAATAATTTCAGTGTTGATTAGGTAGAGGATATGTCCGGTTTTTTTCATTTTTACTGCAGAACAAGTCATTTGTCCTTTGGAAAGACAGGCTTAAAGTTGAGAGAATGATTAACTCATGTTACGCAAATAAATCTCTTTATCAGATTAGATTATGGTTAGTAGTGTGCCGGTCAATGTCCAACAAATGATTTGCCAAAAATAATTATGCCTAAATAAAGATAATCTCATTTTAAGTTTTGCTGTACAATTACTTATTGTAAGTTTTACATAAGGGAGATGGTGAGGGACAAGGAGGCCTGGCACGCTGTAGTCCATGGGGTCGCGTAGAGTCGGCATGATTGGGTGACTAAACAGCAACAGTGCGTTTTACTGACACAAAGTATATCTGCTGTTGTCCAGCTGCTAAGTTGAATGTGGTTCTTTTGTGGCCCCATGGACTATACAGCCCCGAGCTCCTCTGTTCATGGGATTTTCTAGGCACGAATACTAGAGTGGGTTGCCATTTCCTTCTCCAGGGGGACTTCCCAATCCAGGGATCGAACCCACACCTCCTCCATTGGCAGGCAGATTTTTCTACCACTAAGCCACCAGGGAAGCCCACAAAGTATGTGCCGCACACAATTTACAAGTGACAGTAAAACCTACAATGTTCTATATTTTAAATTTCAATTGATTGTTACAGAATGGTTTTTAATTTTTGCTGAACTCTTCCATTCATAGCCATTCAATCTCGGTTTAAAATATATTTCTAGGATAATGGCTACTGATACAACACACCTCTAAGTGTAATCAGCATTATTCACATTTTTCTATTACCTTCTTAGATCTTAAACAATCAAGGTAAAAATGAATCCAGTCCCAATGTGTAGCTTGCTAATTTCCTGGTGTAAATACTCTCACCAAGGTCAGTTTCCAGCTACTAACAGAACGTCAATGAAAATGGAATTGTGAAAAGATGTTCCATGGCATACTCTTATAGAGTATTTTACTATACCGATATTAATAGAATAGATTAAATAACCTCAAAAGCAGTGATCATACTAAAAGCAGTGAAATACTTAGGAAGTGATAGGTATGGAATCTTTATAACCTTTGTTCCTAATGTAATTTATTTAATTTTAAATGGATGTTTAATTTTTAATTAAGGTAGTGTTTAACAAGCGGCTCATAAGATTCCTGAAAACTGAAGAAGTGGCTCCAGCAGTAGGAGCTGGTGGCCGCACGCCGCCCTGGCAGCCGAGCGTGGCTGAAACTCACAGCTCCACTGTCTCGAAGCCTGGGGGAGCTTCACGATGAGCTGCATCTGCTTAGAGGCCTCACTCACTCATCTGATTCCTCCGGCGCCTCCCTCCTTGCTCTGACACCCGCCCACGTCCTTCTCTGCCCTTTCTCCTGCTCCTGTTGTCACTTGGGTCTTGCCTTGGCCTTTTCACACTTGGACCCCTGCAGAGCCCTCCTAATGGTTCCGTTTCCTCTTCTCCCTTCCTCTACATCATTGGCAGGTCTCTTCCCAGATTCTTCTTCCCCACCTGTTCCCTTAGCCCAGTTTTCCTGCTCCAAAGCCTCTGATGGCCCTTTCAAGCTTGTGGGATAGAGCTCACACCCTTTAGAGGTTCTGGAGATGGCCACAGGACGGGAATGTACTTAATGCCACAGAACCATCTGTGAAAATATGGTTAAAATGGTAAATCTTATGTTATATATGTTTGACCCCCAATGAAAAAGGTCCTTAGACAACTGAGGCCCTAAATAAACCGAGGCCTTTGTTTAGAGATTGCTCAGCTTATCTTCCCTGTTCTCTGTTACTGCTGTTCCACTCACTTGCCCCATGTGCTTGGCACTGTGCTGAACAGCCTACCTTAAGCCTCAGTGTGATCCTGTAAAGGAAGTGCTGTCATTGCCACCATTTTGCAGATGGCAAAACTGAGGATGAGACACCTCAGAGTTCATACCTCCCAGAGTGTTGGCTTGGCGCTGTTATCAGTAGCTATGCAAATGTAACTGCTTAACCATCACCGTTGGAATATCACCAATTCTGTGATAGTTTTCCATGTAAGGGCCAGGCCCACAGAGACATAAATAAGGCACTCCCCTTGAATAATATATAAAAGGGGTAATGAAGATAAATAATATTTTAAGGCACTATCTTAAAAATCATTAATGAAAGAAAAGGATGGGCATCATATTAACATTTAAATAAGAACAGTATCTGACCCTTCACTTAGCTACATCTTCCTCACTATAGCCTAATCCTGCATCTGATTGAAGATTTGGTAAAATAAAACGTTATTTACCAAAGCAGGCCATGCCCTGGGGCTCATGGTTTGCCAATTTTTAAAATATATTATATAAAAAGTATAATTTACATTAATTACTGGTTTCTTGGAGTCTCCCTAAATTTTGTGCCTGAGGTAAACACCTCACTTGCCTGAACTCATCCTGGACCTATTGTCTCAGCACCTAGAAAGAAAGGTCCTTATCATTCTTTCTCTACTCTTCCCCTACTCTTCCCCAACTTCCCAAGTCTTTGATGATCCCAGCATCTCATCAGGGCAGCAGCCACCTTAGCTGAGATCTATGTTGCAATGTCAACTGTTCAGCTGACAGAGGCAGAGCCTACAGCCTTGGGGCTTAAAGGAGAGGAAAGAGTGGGTCTAACATTACAGAGATTATGAGACATGTGCTCACATTCAGATGGAGGGTGGAGACATTGGCTTAAGAATCCTGGAGCAAGGTTTTCAAAACTAGCTTGTGCGTGCTAAGTTGCTTCAGTCGTGTCCAACTCTGTGCGACCCTATGGACTGCAGCCCACCAAGCTCCTCTGTCCATGGGGATTCTCTGGGTAAGAATACTGGAGTGGGTTGCCATGCCCTCCCTCTGGGCGTCTTCCCAGGGATTGAACCTGTGTCTCCTGAGTCTCCTGCATTGGCAGGCAGGTTCTTCACCACTAGCGCCACCTGGGAAGCCCCTTTTAAAACTAGACCTTAAACTAAAAAAATAGGGATCTCTTTTAAGAGCATGTTGAAGTGATGTCAGTCCCATGGGGAGGGGAAGGCAGTGGCAGAGGACAGGGCAGCAGATAAACTTGCATCCCTTTAGAGATACGGCAACTGGATTATGGTGATGGAAGAAGTCGGGTCAAAAGGGTGATGACCCGGCACAACCAGAAAGGGTGGCTGTTAATAGGAAATCTTCTCAGTGGGAGGGGTCCCTGCAAGGAGCCCAGGGCTCAACTGAAAGCATATGAAATATCACTGGTGAAGTAGCTCAAACATTTCTGCATTGATTCATTGGTAGGATTGTTTGGAAACTATTTGATCGCCTGAATCTGGGACNATGGGGGGGGGGGGAACTTGACAGAGCAAAACAAGTAAGTACTTACATATCAGAGCTTGTGAGCAAGAGGTAATCCCCAGAAACAAGGAGGGCCACAGAATCTGAATGGACCTGATGCATGGGGACCGTTTTGGATAAGAGGGGCTGGGGACTGGACTTGAGCCCACAACAAAAATGCTGATGTTTTTAAATACTTTTCTTTCTCTGAGAGGAAGACTAGAAACCTGCTCTATTTGCCTAAAGTTACAGCATATAAGGCTTCAATCTGCTGGAGTTACACACAAAGACATCAAAACCTGCAGCCTACATCACATGATGATCAGGGACAATGACATGGGAACCCCCAGCTTAGAAGTAAACCTAAAAATAAGTATAGGAGATCCCATGTGTAACTGCTCTGTGGTGGTATTTCTATAATCCAGGACATGAAGGACTTGCTGAGACGTTTCCACCCTACCTCACCCCAACACCAATGACAAGTCTAATGATTTTTTTAAAAAGATGATCTTCACAAGAAAATAATAGTAAAAAAAATAATAATAATAAAAACCATGATGGAGAATCAGCTGATACAATAAGGTGGAGAATTCACATCTCAAGAACTGAAAATTATCATCTGACTGAAACTATAAATATGTTCAAAATCAAAAATACAAAGAAGATAGAGGAACTCTAGAGAAAGATTATTTTTAAAGGACCATGAACATTCAAAAGAGAACCAAATACAGTATTTGTAACAGAACCTATTACAATCATTAACTTTAAGACCATAATCAGCAAATTTCACAGCATATCAGATACACCAGGAAAAAAAAAAAAAAAGAATTAAACTGGAATTGAGGAAACCACTCAGAATACATTACAAATATATAGAGATAATAGGGACTGGTTCCAAATCAATGTTTCATAGAAGCTCCAGAAGAAGAATGTAGAGAGGGCTAAGAATTGTCTATAATTGAAGAGACACTAATAATCAGCTGGAGAATGTACAGATAACTTTTTTTTTTGGCTTTACAGACTTTTTAATTATTAGGAAAAAAAATCCTTTTTGCACTTGATTGAGTCCCTAAGACTCAGTCCAAGGCCAGTACGTAGAGGCAGCAATTTTCTTCAGAACATCATGACTGCCCAGTAGGTCAGGGCCCTGGAGGAAGTAGGCTCAGTTGCAGTCTAATTGTCTTAACATGGGCTTCAGAATCCAGCCCAGATAAATCATCTATGCTATTAAAATCAAATGGCAGTAGGGATGTTAATGTGGATAAATTGTTTTCCAGATGCTGTTCAAGACAGTAAACAAATGCAAAGCTATTTATAAATGCCAATAATGTTATCTAGTCATTGGCTTAGCAATTAACAATTATGACTATGTGCAGCTCTGTGCTAAGCACTTTACAAGCATCTTCGCATTTAATCCTTATAATAGCCTTTTAAGATAAGAGTGTGTCTAAACATATATTTAATACCAATTTTAAGACAGAAGAGTAACCTGCCTTAGAGAAGTTATGTATCTCAGAGAATAGTGGAATTGGAATTCACCACAGTCCTGCTGGGTGCTAACGGATTTTATTACTGAATGTGTAGAACCCAGAGGAAGTAGACCACTACAAGGAAGCCAAGTACACACAGACTGCCCACCAGGAACATGGAAACTGAAGGGAGTTTCTTAGATTAGCACTGAAGCACTGCCATGCTGAATCCAGGTCACCTGGAGAAGGTCAGCCTTCCTGACGGTCAGTGATCCCTGCACCTTTGGTGGTCAGGGCAGAACCGAGTTCTTTCAAAGGATATGACTAAGCATCTACAAAGCCAGGTCGGGTATACTGACAGGGGAAGTGTACTGACAGTGGAAAATACGTTAGCAATCTCATCCTGGAGGTTTATAAATATCGTTTGGTGAGGAAAGGGAAAGACAACTTTATTTTGGGTGTGGAGCTGTGTTACACTCATTTCTCAACATGTCAGGCATATGCACCCAAAACGTGCCCAGCAAGATGCTTTCTCCACAGAACACTGAATTAAAAATAAATCGCTAATGGAGACACAATGAACAATCAGAAGTGAGTCCAAGTGAAATACCACCACTGTCTCTAGCTGAGTACATCTCTCGGGCTTTTTCCAGGAGATCACAGCTGCCTAATGTCAGCCAAAGTGGGCTTCTTGGTACAGGCAGCACCAAGCACAGGTTTTTCAATATGCTCTCCCCAAATGTACCATAAGCACTATTTTGAAGTCAGTGCTTTTAGCAAGCCTTCTATTTTCCACTGTGAAGAAACCCAATTTATTTTTTGTTCAAAGGAAAAGTGGAATCACAGCCATCTCCGCAGGAACTGATGAAAACATTGGCAAAACTTTCAGATAAAAGAGATCAAATTGCTTACCAGTCCCTCATAAGAAAAAAAGAATATAAATACATTTTTCATCTTATTTTCTCTCATAGATGTTCTGGAAAAGTGAGCAGGTTTAAGGGAGTGGCCCTGACATTCTTCCTTCTAGTGGAAAAACCTTTACAAGAAGCAATTCAGCATTTTAGTAATTATACCAGGTCATCTGAAAAAAAAGAGTGTATAACTTTCACTTTGATTTTCACTTCTTTCCTAGTTCCATAATGGTTTATCCTGTGCTGACAAAAACAGATTTCTGGCCCCCCAAAGAAACCTCATACACACAAGGCTAGCTTCCTGCTCACTCTTTCCCAGGGTAACAATCAATTTCAAGAGTGCTTTCTCTTTGTCTGAGGTACCCGTGTGCTTGGGTGAAGATTATAGGTTAAACTCCACTGAAAGTAATTGAATTAGTTTGCCTTTATATTTCTGGTCAATACCTCTGTCTGGGTTTCAGGTTTCCTACTGAAAATTCTGCTTTCCCAATGCTACTTACAAGCACAGCTGTATACTCAGATATACAACTGGTGTTTGGAGGTAAACAGGAGTGGTGAAAATTTTAAATGCTACTGTTTGGTTTTTTCAACTTAAATTTCTAAATAAAGGTCAAGGGCAACTCCGTAGTTATCATAATCCCATTTCTCTCAGTTCAGCCTGTCCACTGTTTCCTTGCCAGATAAGGTTTTTTTTTTGTACACTGGGCTTGGAAATTTTTTACTGCCTGTGTCTGCTTGTAAGGGAAAAAAATCATAAGCTTATGAGTGGGACAGAAAGGAGATAGACAATTTCTTTCAGTTTCTAGAACTAGTGCAATTCTGTTCTTCTTTTTTAAAAGGCATTCTACTTGGCACTTATAGACACAAAGTATGTGGAGCTCAGCTCCACATTATGAAGACAAGCAGCCTAAATTCACCTAAAAGCTACAAAGACAGGACTACTTCACACCAAAAAGCATGGCACAAGTGCCTTAACTCCCAGTCAAGTACTCATGGGAGAGATCATAAATCAATCACTACATCAGGAAGATATTTCAAATCCTAAAATATGATGCTGGTAAGCTTTCATTCCAATCCCAAAGAAGGCAGCGCCAAAGAATGTTCCAAATACTGTACAGTTGCACTCATTTCACATGCTAGCAAGGTAATGCTCAAAATTCTTCAAGCTAGACCTCAGCAGCATGAGGATCAAGAACTTCTAGATGTATAAGCTGAATTTCAAAAAGGCACAGGAACCAGAGATCAAATTGCCAACATTCATAGGATCATAGAAAAAGTAAGGGAATTCCAGAAAAACATCTACTTTTGCTTCACTGACTACAGTAAAGCTTTTGACTGTGTGGATCACAACAAACTATGGAAAATTCTGAAAGAGATGAGAATACCAGACCACCTTACTTGCCTCCTGAGAAATCTGTATGCAGGTCAAGAAGCAACAGTTAGAACTGTACATGGGACAACAGACTGGTTCAAAATTCGGAAAGGAGTACATCAAGGCTGCATATCGTCACCCTGCTTATTTAACTTATATAAAGAGTACACCATGCAAAATGACAAACTGGATGAATCACAAGCTGGAATCAAGATTGCTGGGAGAAATATCAACAACCTCCCTCCAATAAGCAAATGATACCACCCTAATGGCAGAAAGCAAAGAGGAACTAAAAAGCTTCTTGATGAAGGTGAAAGAGGAGAGTGAGAAGGGTGGCTTAAACTCAACATTCAAAACACTAAGATCATGGCATCTGGTCCTATCACTTCGTGGCAAATAGATGGGGGAAAAAATGGAAACAGTGACAGACTTCATTTTTTTGTGCTCCAAAATCACTGTGGTCGGTGACTGCAGCCATGAAATTAAAAGATGCTTGCTCCTGGGAAGAAAATCTATGGCAAACCTAGACAGCATATTAAAAAGCAGAGACATCACTTTGCTGACAAAGCTTTGTATAGTCAAAGCTGTGGTTTTTCCAGTAGTCATGTACAGATGTAAGAGTTGGACCATAAAGAAGCCTGAGCACTGAATAATTGATGCTTTTGAACTGTGGCATTGGAGAAGACTCATGAGAGTCCCTTGGACAGCAAGGAGAGCCAACCAGTCAGTCCTAAAGGAAATCAACCCAGAATATTCATTGGAAAGATTGATGTTGAAGCTCCAATACTTTGGCCACCTGATGCAAAGAGCCAAAAAGACTCTGATGCTGGTGAAGATTAAGGGCAGGAGGAGAAGTGGATGACAGAGGATGAGATGGTTGAATGACATCATCAACTCAATGGACATAAGTCTGAGCAAACTCTGGGAGAGAGTGAAGGACAGGGAATCCCGGTGCACTGCATTTTATGTGATCCCAAAGAGTCAGACATGACTGAGCGACTGAACATCAGCACTGGTCTCCAGTGAATTCAGATAGGGCCTCTGGATCCTACTCTCCAATACTCCAGGCAATGTCTACCAGCAGGATTTTCAACTCTCGTGGAAAGGCTCATTTATTCACCATCCCTTTCTAAGGTCTTACGCAGGTGACCTATTTCGCTTACAAGGGAATGAGACACAGTAGGAAAAGTTTTTGAATAGGAAGCTGGAAGGTCCACTTTGTGATCAGCAAGTTCTTTACCCTTGGCCAAATCACTGGCCCCCTTTAAATGTTACTTTTCTAAAATTACTTCAAGTAATTTGGGCTTGGTTTGATAAGAAGATGTCAATCTTCACCATAAGTCCCCTGGGAGGAGCATGATCTTGCAAGAGGATCTCAAATCCTTGACATTCTAAACACAATTAAAATATTATGTGAATGTCCTTGCAACTAATTTTCCAAAGTAGAAAAATGTCATTGCAATGAATGAGACACAAACTTACCCCAAACCACTGTTGAATTTATGGCAGTTTTGTTGCCATATATTTTCTTAATCAATGGATTACCAACGGTTACTCTTTATCTGTTGAAGGCTCAACACCCCCATCTGTTAACAGCATAAAACATGAAGTCTATCTCATGGGATTTTTCCGAAGATCAAGGTGAGATAATGCACAAAAGGGATGAGTGCAGGCCCTGCTGGCCTGGGGTAAGTGACACAGGGCACAGAGCAGGAACAGGCTTTCCAGAATACAGCACAAAGTGAGAGGAAGACGCTACCCCATTTGATCACACGCTGCGCCTTCTCTCCCTGATTAGTTCAGTTCAGTCGCTCAGTCGTGTCCGACTCGTTGCGACCCCATGAACCGTAGCATGCCAGGCCTCCCTGTCCATATATGTGTGTGTGTGTATATATATATTCTTGCCTGGAGAAACGAACAGTGGGACCCGACTGAGCAAGTAACACTTCATGTAAAAGGTACTGTTAAGGGAGAGTCTGGGAACAGAAACACGTCAGTACTAAATGGGAAGGTCCTGTTCAGTTCCTCTTAGCACTCAACGTTGCACAATCAGTGAAAGACTAGTGGGCGTGCAAAGCCAAGACAGTGTTGAGTAGGAAGAGAGATCTCCATTCCATTTCCAGTACCACCAGTGATGCCAGAAGTCCATCCGTTTCTCAAACTCCAAATCTGGGAATGATCTTCGACTCCTCTATTTTCTTCTTGCTCTAATATCCAATCCATCAGTCAGTTCCATCACTTTCCCAAACTGATTGTTCAAATCCATCCCCAACCTTTATGTCCCAGCTCAGGCTCTGACTTCAACATCACCATTTCCCCTTCACTCATCAACCCCAGCAGCCTCCTGACCGATGTCCCCGCTCTTTCTCCTGTCCTCCCCGAGCACCCTCCACTCTGCAGTCAGAACAAACTTTTGTATCATATCTTGTTGATGTCAGTCTCCTGTGTGAAACCCTCCCAAGACTTTCCAGAGCATCTTAACAGAGTATAGAGCCATGTATGTTTTGCCTCCTGCCTTATATCACCAATACAATCTATTCCTCTCTCCTCTTCACTGATCATGCCCTTCACCTTCATTTACTTGCTCACTTGCCTCAAGCTCTTCCTCCCTGCTTGGGGTGTCATTGTAGCATATCTGCTCTGCTTGGAACAATCTTTCCCTCCCACTTCTCTTTCCACTAAAGCTTTCATCCCACCTCTCAATGAGAACGGCCCTGATCAGCATAAAGGAGTTCAGTATCTATCTCACCACTTATGTGCTTCTTGAAAACACTGATTATTATTTGTAACCATTCATTCATTTGCTTCTTCCCTCTCAGTTTTATTTTGCTTCTATGAACTCCTTAAGAGCGAGGAGGGATCTTGCCAGTTTTTTTTATTTGTTTGTATTTTTCTGTTTGTGTGTGTGTGTGTGTGTGTGCGCGCGCGTTTTTCACTGAAGGGTCTCCAGAGTCTGAAGGAGGGCCTGGCATTCAGAAATCCCACAATAAATATTTGTTGAATGGCCAGGAGAGATCATCATGATTATTTCTACTGATAATTTTTCATTGTCGTATACAAATGAACTTTGATGCGGGTTACCAAAAAGCTGTTGAATCTTTCTCACTTAAGGGCCTCTAGTGCCCCATTACACAATATGATAGCCACCAGCTGCATGCAATTTCTATGTTACAGGACATGTACGACATCACAAAAAAGCCACTAGACAGTGCCCATTTAGCATCAGCTTGAGCCGAGTCAACCTCTTTCAGAGGAATTGACATGATGAACTGACTCCTCAGTTGCTTCCTAGTTCTAGCAAGAACTAGTTATCACCTGAGGTCTAACAAAGCTATCCTCAAACATGAAACTATTTCATTTATAATCCTTAGTCAGCTTGGTTTACCAAGTATGAAAAATATGATTACAATGGAGAGCAAGCCTCTTGCTGAGAAATATGAAAACCAGGAAGAACTCCCGCTACTCCATTCAAAGGGTTTCTTTTCACTTCAGCTACAAAAGCCCTGTGGAAAATGCTAGTCTTTTATTACTAGACTATTGTTTAATATTTATCCAGCACCAAAAACTCTGCTGAGAGCATGAACTGGAGCTCCTGCTGGCCTCTGCCTTTTGGGACTTACGTTTAATTAGATAGATGTGGAAAAATACCCAAGTGTGGTTCCCAATTATATTTATGAATAATAAGCTGGATTGCTCCTTCTGGCAGGATGTCACACTGACAGAGATGCCGCGTGAGGCGCCTCTTTCTGTGCTGGGCAGCGAACCTTGCCCCTCTGCTCTGTGGTGCTATACCAGGATATAAGCGCTGCTTGTAATACAACTGTCTCCGGCTTGCACTGAATTTGGGCTCTTGACTCTTGCTGAATTCCTCTTTTATCCTGGGATTGTGTCTCCCCTGATTCAGTTTTCCTTTCTTTTTTTCCTGGAGCTGTTACTGCCTCTTTGCCCCTGCATGAGGATGGGTCCCATCCAGTTCCATTGTGTTCCTTTCTCCCTTGAGCTGGGGCGTCTATCTCCGTGCATATACTGACTCATGTCTAGATGCCAGCTGGCCAACCTGAGAGAAACTGGTCATATCTTTGCCAGACAGTGAAGGGTGCTGTTGTAACCAGGAGGAACAGAGTCCTTGGTTCAGCCAGTGCCCCACTTTATTATCCTTCTGGGAAGTTTCAAAACTTCTTTCAGTACCTTGGCTCCAAAGAGATCTTCCAGTTGCATCTAGCAAAAGTCATCCCCCCTCCCTTTTTTTTTCATTTTAATAGCTTTATTAGGATATCATTTACGTGCCATAAAAGTCCTCCATTTTAAGTGCACAAATTCAATAATCTTTTATTAAATTCACAGAGTTCTGCAACCATCACCACAATTTGATTTTAGACTATTTCAACCACTGAAAGAAGAAACCTCAGTGCCTGCGAGCAGTCACTCTTGTTTCCATCCCCAGCCTCAGGCAGCCGCTAATCAACTTTCTGTCTCTGTGGATTTGCCTGTTCTGGACATCTGCGTAAATGGAATCATTCAGTATTTGCCCTTTTGTGCCTGGCTTTTTTCATTTGGCATAATCCTTCTGAGATTTATCCACATTGTAGCATGTATGGGCACAGCACTCTCTTTTGTCATGGGAGACTATTCCAGTTTATGGATATACCATAATTTGGGTATTTATTCACACTCACAGTTTTACACAGAAATATAAATTACATCAAGGTTTTCATTTAGAGCTTTTTTTTTTGCCTTTTCTGTACCTCAGTAAAGCTCAGTAAATGATTTCCTTTATAATGTTGCTGTTTAGTTGCTCAGTCTTGTCCGATTCTCTGCCACCCTGTAGACTGCAGCACGCCAGGCTTCCCTGTCCTCCACAATCTCCTGGAGTTTGCCCAAACTCATGTCCACTGAGTCGATGATGCCATTCAACCATCTCATCCTCATCATCCCCTTCTCTTCCTGCCCTCAATCTTTCCAAGCACTGAGAGTTTTTCCACTGAGTCGGCTCTTCTCAATTTACTATGTGCTAGAAGATAAGCCTTTTCCTTACTATACGCACATAGTGGTACATCTTTCAGAAATCACTTTAAGGCAAACACACCCATAAGTCGCCAGGGTTTGCCAGTAGGACGCAAACATTTTCTTGGGAGAAATTATCAGGCCAGTTGCTGACAGGAATGATCACTGGTGATATAACCAAATACTGTCAATCTCAATAAATGGCTCGTTTCGGTGGAGGGCAATGGTAAAACTGGCAACAATAAAGTATTTAGATTTACAGTGAATGTATGAAATATGGCGCCTGCTCATATGTGCCCATATAAAATATTTATGATGATGATATAGGCTGTTCATATCTAATAGGCTCCGTGTTCCCCAAGTCCCCTGCTTCAAGCCTGAGCTGATGGATGCTGCCTGGTTGCCCATGTTGGCTCTTGCTCAAATAGTACAAACTCACGATCTGACTTCACTCACGATCATGCTCAGAAGACCCGTGAGAAGAGCTCAGCTATCTCCAGACTCAATTCTGCATGGTGGGTGCTGACTCTCAGACGCCTCCCCAGGGTGGTCTTTACCTTGCTCTGCCCTTCTCCCTCACCCAAGTGGCTGGAAATCCTTCTTCCTCTCCATTTCCCATTGCCCATGGCTGGAAGAACCCTGTCTTTCAGCCTCACTGATTTATTTATTTACCCACCTTCCCAAACAACTTGAAAAACACAAATCCACACATGATTCTCCTCCATGGCCCAGACTCTCCTACTTTCTCTGTCCTTTCACGAAATAGATTAGCTGGTAAACACCAGGAAGATAGTGTCATTTGCTTGTAACACATTGCTCTGGAGAATTATCCACAGTGGATACTTTAGTAGCTGTGATGTCATTTTGCACACCATAAGACACAATCTGCAGCCATGGGTCCTTAGCCTGTTTCAGCTCATCTGTGGATTCTGACCACAAACATGGCTGTGTGGATTCTGCTTTCTTGTTGGTTTAATTATTTAACATAGATTGAGAGGATTAACTGAATGGCAACTTTGGCAGACACTCCACCGTGTCTGACACACATTGTCTCTTAGCCTCACCAAGCTGGCGTGGTTCCTCCCCAGATTGCAGATGTGGAAGTTGAGGCTCAGCGGCTGAGGAACTTAGCCACAGTCATGGAGCTAGTAAGCAACGGACCTGGGTTTGAGGCGAAGTCCATTCTGATTTCTAAGGCCATGATCTTCTCAAAACTGCCATCACCACCCCCGCCCAACTCAGCTTTTGGGTGACTTGATGTCCAGTTACCTCACTTATTTTAAGGCTGAACATCTTTCACAAACAACCAACCGAGTCACTGGGGTTCAGCCACACTGGCTGCCGCATGACCCAGGGAAGCCAGTCAACGATCCATGTACACCTCACCCTCAGAAAGACGGTCATAAATGGAGCCTGCAAGGAGCTCAGGAGGAGAACGCTCTGCTGCTTTGAGAGGTCAGTGTCCTGTTCTGCAGGTCTCTCCTAACCAGAGGAGAATGCTTGCCTCACTATCTAGCAACAGGGTATGTATTTCTTTGCAATATTCTCGAGCAGCCGAAAGCCCACACTTCCTCTCAGCTGCCTCTAGGATTCTGAATCTGTCCCGAAGACCCAGCCAGGGGTACACACCTTTGGGGGGAAGGACCATCCTCTCCCCTGCTTCCCTGGGAGCTCTGTGAATCCGCTCACATCCTTTGTGTCTGCTACAGATGACAACAGCCAGGCAGCCAGCTTGCTGCCCAGTGGTCGTGCTAATGAGCTCCTTCATGTCCACAGCGGGTCTGGGACGGGCAGCTGTCCTCATAGCCTCTGGGATTTACTGCATTGCTTCCCATTTGTCCCTTTTGTGCTGAAGACTCTTGGGCTCAAGCTCCCTGGTGACTGTCACAGCCTCACTGTGAGCTGACCCGGCCAGGCTGACCTGAGCCCTGCAGGCACACTTGGTGACATATGATGTCACCACTGCTATTTAATATTCATCGAGGGCACTCCGCACACTGGCACTCCCCTGACAGGCAATGCTCCCAGCCTCTCCCCCTTCCTTCCTTGCCACAAAGAATCTCACCCTGGGGGACTAACTTGCTCAGAGATTCTGTCCTTGCTGATTTCTTTAACCTTGGAGTTCTGTCCCCCGCAGGTGTCCAGGGACTGTCTGGGTGGTGTCAGGCTTCTGACACTAACCATCACAACGAGGGCTGTGATCTCAAACACAGACCTCCCGCCACCTCGAATTAGCCTGAACAGGCACCAGCCAGCTGGCCCTGTGGGAATGTCACCGACCCTGGATTTCTTTCCCTGCGTCTGCCCTTGGCGTTTGCAGTCTTGAGCTCAGGAGTCCTGCTATCTGTGAAAGTCGCACATTCAGCCTGAGCCTCTGTGCCTGGCTGCCTTCATGCTCTCAGATTCTTTTAAGCATTGTTTCTTTAAATCTCCAAGCGACTGTCACCGAGGCCATCCTTTAAAACTTTGTGGGCCAACTTGCTTGACACCCACCCAAGCTGCCTTCTGCCTCTAATACGGAAGGTGAACTCTGTTCTAATCACCTACTCAGCTGCTCGGCTGCCTCTGTGCTTTCAGAGTTTCTTGCTTTTAACAGCTTGTTTAAGATCCCTCGAACAAGCTGTCGGCCTCCAAAGGAGGGATGGTGCTAGAAACAGTGTGAAGAGCTAAAAATAAACACCTTCTGCAGGTACGGACAGACGCACTGTACAAAGAGATGACCTGGCACCTTCTAGACCTGAATGCCTCGGGAGCCTGGTTGTTCCCCATCCAGAGCTAGCCGAGTGTTTGCACAAGGAGCTCTGCATTGCACAGGTGCTAGAAACCAAGTTCAAACTACCCATCAGCTGGGCAGTGACAGGCAGACGTCTGTTGTTTGTGGAATGGGTGCAGGCTGTCCAAATGACTCCTTTGAAGTTCATCACCACCAAGGACAAGACCTCCTATTCTTAAAATAAAGATGAGGATGTGACTGAAAAAAATAATAGGGGTTAACTTTTTATGGTGCATGTTTATTTTTGCCTGTGTAAAAGCTAAGAGGTTTTGAAGTCAGCAAATCTGTCTGAGAATATTAATAATATTATTAGATAAATAGGGTGGCCTTTGTCCTTTATCTAGGACAAAGTTGACCAAAATAGATGTTATATTAATAGGAACAATGGCACCTACAATAAACATTCTCTGTTGCAGAACACAATGGAGTTCATTCATCACTGCAGCAAGGGGAAGCCAGTGGCTTCCACCTGTGGGGTACATACTATACCGTAGTTCTGTTTCTTATGAGAGTCCCACAAAGCCATTTTTAGAGTGAAGAAAGGGGAATGTGGAGCAATTAAATGACTTGGCCCGGCCCGGCCTAGCGGTAGAGCAGTGGAGCCAGCTGTACTCAGGGCCGTTATGTATGTGATGACAGAGCACAAAGCCACTAGGGACCAGGACTCAGCCACCTTTGAACACTTTCAGCACCTATCTCCCCCTCCCCATGCTGGAGCAGGGTTAGGCAGGGCTGGCGGGGCAGGGGGACAGGTTCTGTGCTCTTGCACGGAAGAGTCAGAGGTCCAAGTCCAAGAGGAGAGTTAAGAAGACCCACTTTATCTTTCAGGCTTGACTAGGCTGCACACTCTTATTGTCCACATAGCTCAAGGATTACAGACCTCTGATGGTGGAGCCACTGTTAAGAATTCTGACCTCAAAAAGGGCTGATACATAGATTTTTCTATAACAAAAAGTTACTCCATCGCATGGACAGTTCTGAGTGATGAAATTTCCACCTGCCGCAGGAGAGACAGCAATGGGGATCCAGCGTGCAAGGAAGATGGGCTGGCTCTTTCTCCTGTGCCTGATTTTGTAACTTCACTGCAATTTCCACCATGAAAATGGATTAACTCGGAGGTGCTTTCCATCCTGATTAAACATTTTCTGTCTGCAGTGGCACCGAGATTGTAAAACACCTAATAGAGCAGTTAATTGTAACCCCATGAACAACTGTAACCTTTACAATTATTTGTGTTTTCAGAGGCTGCCCACTTCCTGCTCTCACGGCAGGTTAGCCATGCTTGGAGCAGGGTGGGGTTGGGCTGCCCGGTGCAGAAATCAAGGGAGCACTGGAGAGGTCAGATAATACAGGCTCTGGACACATGAACTATTTTTGTTTTCATCACTGACTGAAGCTACTAACCGGTTCTTCCTGGTATCAGTCCATGCCTAAAGAGAAAGAGAATGTTTCTAGAATCACACAGCTATAACAAATGTCCATCCGAGTGAACAAAGAAAAATGCAGTGAAATAGCCCTCTTCCCATCGCTGGGTTTACCACTTTGTCCAGAGAGGGGTGATACAGTAGCAGTGATGGAGCTTCTAGCCCGCACTGGGCTGAAGGACTTTCTGGATGTTACTCTCAGGTAGTCCTCATGACAAGTCCATGAAGCTGCCAATTGATTGCTCACTGTATAGAAGAGTAACCAAGGCGCAAACAGGTTTTAAAGAAACGTGTCTACAGTCATGCAGTTAGTAGGCTGTGAAGTGAACTCTCAGCGAAGACCTTCTGATGCCTAACTAAAGCCCTGTGGGTGGAATGGACTAAAGTTTATTAGCTACCTAAGAGTCCTATAGGGCTTCCTGCTGCTGTTGCTGCTAAGTCGCTTCAGTCGTGTCCGACTCTGTGCGACCCCATAGACAGCGGCCCACCAGGCTCCTCTGTCCCTGGGATTCTCCAGGCAAGAACACTGGAGTGGGTTGCCATTTCCTTCTCCAATGCATGAAAGTGAAAAGTGAAAGGGAAGTCGCTCAGTCGTGTCCGACCTTCAGCGACCCCATGGACTGCAGCCCACCAGGCTCCTCCATCCATGGGATTTTCCAGGCAAAAGAACTGGAGTGGGGTCCCATTGCCTTCTCCAATAGGGCTTCCTAGGTGGTGCTAGTGGTAAAGAATCTGCCTGCCAACCAATGTAGGAGATATAAGAGACACGCATTGGATCCCTTGGTCAGGAAGATCCCCTGGGGGAGGGCATGGCAACTCACTCCAGTATTCTTGTCTGAAGAATCCCATGGACAGAGGAATCTGGCGGGCTACAGACTATGGGATCACAAAAAGTCTGACACAACTGAAGAGACTTAGCATGCAGGCAAGGGGCCTAAAGAGTCTCTGAAATAAGCCTTTGCCAGTTTCTGACCTCTTTCTGCAACTGCGCACCTGGACAGATTCTCACCCACAAAATGAGCCACAATAGCCCTTCTTGTCCTTCATTATTACTTCCTAGGGACTCCAAGGACAGAGCCTTAAATAGTACCAGAGCCTCTGTGGCCTCTACCAGCCAAGGGGAAATGCTCCTTCTAGAGTGGGAGGTGAAGGCCACTGGGTTGTCTCCCAATGGGCCATTTGCTTCATTTTCTCCACTAAGGAGCTATGATTAGATGCTGAGACCCATGAGCAGGGAAGGGGCCAGGTAGGGTCACTGAAGGATTTAAGTAGAGAAATCACAGGGAAAGAGTCTGTATTAGAAAGACTGTGTCCATTCTGGTTAATGAATGGCAATTAGAATGAATGAGCCAAAACTCTCAAGTACTGACCAGGTGCCAAGTACCCTGAAGCATGTTTCACCTTGATCTCATTTAACTCACTCCAAAATTAGATGATTAGCCACTAAGATTACTATTCCCATTTTATAGACAAAGACACTGAAGTACTCTGCTCAGAATGCTATTGCCCCAAATCACCCAAGTGGAGGCAGAGAAGAGTCAGTGGCTCTGCTGGCAAATCTTTCACAAGCAACTGGATGTTGGCGAGGTGGAGCAGGGGGGTGAGGGGGTGGGGTGGTACGGGAGGCGTGGAAGGAAGAAAGAGGGAGGCTTGGGCAGCAGCCTTGGTTTATAGAACTTGCTGATTTCCAAGGTAATGGTGTTCAGTTGCTCAGTCATGTCCACCTCTTTACAACCCTATGGACTGCAGCACACCTGGCTTCCCTGTCCTTCACCATCTCAGAGACTTGGCTCAAACTCATGTCCATTGAGTCAGTGACACTCACATTATGGCCAACTCCAAGCTCCATCCTAACACTGTCAGGGCAAAGCCATTCCCAAGAAGCTGGTACCACGGTCTTTCTTCTATTTGATCTCACCTCTAAAATCATTGGGTTAAAAAAAAAAAGTATGTCCATTCTATGGATGCTTCAGGTAGGGCTATCACAGAGTAACTGGTAGGAGTATCACAGAGTATTCTCACCACACATTACTAGATGATGCTACTAACATTTCTTCCCAAGGTGGCAAGTAGCATGTTTTTGTTTTTGTTTTTCTTTTTCTCAAACATTTGTAAAGGAGGAAATATACCTCACCAAATCCATTTTCTAACTCAGTCTGGATTTCATATCACCTACTCATTTTTGCTTTGGGGCCATCTTGCCCTGGTCACCTAGTAAGGAAGAGGAGAGCTTATATTCACAGAATGGTTCATTAGTAGTTACGACTCTATGGTTCATATCTCGGGAGGGTACCTGAGAACCTGTGTGAAGTCTGTGCCATGGCCTCGGAGTGGCAGGTGAGCTAGCCAATGAATGGCTGCCCACCATCGCCTGCTCCCTCCTCACCTTATCTTGACCTCTTAGTTTCAGGAAGCGTCCTGCTGATAACACCCAAGATAATTAACTGTAGACCCTCATTCAATTAGAGAAGGGCTCCCAGGCTTCTCAGACTTAAGAACTATATTTTTTAAAATACTTATTCAAAAAATAATTAGCCAGAAATGTCTTTAAGTAAAATTTAATCTGGGAAGGCAGCAGGGTCTAGAGGTAAATTCACAGGTTGTCAGCTGCTCTGGGCTTGAGTCCTGGCTCTTTCAATACCATGTCATCTTAGTCCAACTCCTTAATCTCTGGGTCTCATCCCCCATCTGTCAACTAGAGATGAAAATAACACCCACATCATTGGGCCATTTCAAGGATCAAATGAGGAAGTCTAGTTGAGAGTTTGATATGGCGACCTTCTACCATACAATGCTATTAATTGCTGTTAAAATATGTAGGCCAGACATAATTCTTTTTTGACTATTAAGATAATGCCTGGTGGGGACAAGTGTTGGTAAAATCCAATATTAATTCCAAGCCCCCCAGTGGTCCATGACCTGCGAATCACCGAAGGTGAAAGGGTATCCACCACCAGACCCCTGTCTTAAACACACACCCCATGGTCACAAATTAAAAATATAACATTTATGTCTGAGTTTCATGTAATATTTGGTTGGCTGGGTTTTTAGGAGTGCATATTTTTTAAATGTAAATAGAACCCACCCTTCCTTATGACAAGAAAATGCATATTTTTAAAAGCCTTGTCTGAAATAATAAATCAGAAGATCCAACTTGTTTCTTATTGGATGTGAGTATCTTTAGGTAGTGGTTGAAATGAAGAATTTGCATTTAAATGGAAAGATTAATGACTAATACACAAAGCCCACATTTAATCACCATTTCCTTAACAGAGATAATTTATATTTGTGTACAGATCATTCACCTTAAGTCAGCAATTGAAAATGATAGGTGTAGTATTTTATAAAGCAATTTCTGTGCCACCAATCACGTGGCTCAGTTATAAATATTTCTGAGGCTGCGGTTTCACACTGTTACTTGGGAATGATCTAAATGTTGGTACAGTAATTTAGGTGTAAATATATTTGAGAACGTGTGACTCTCACCACATAGAAATAGCTTAAGCTGAAGGAAAAGAATCATCTGGGAATTCTTTTGCATGTGTCTGTTCAAGGACTCTTTTCCTTCAAATGTGAACAAAGCATGACTTGCCCCGGCTCCAATTTTAGACAATCGTGGTTTTTTTTTAAATAACCTGACCACTCCCCCTCCTTCTTCTGGAATATCTAATAGCAAAAACACAAAAGGGATATATGTTCCTCCAAACCGAAATGTGAAGAATATTCTGGAAAACCAAATGTTTCTTCTTCTGGCCCCAGGGGCCCCTTTACTGGCTTATTTTACATCCATAGGGATAACACACTGTGGTTTACTAACTGGCAGATCAGGAGCCATCATGCTTACTCTGTACTGTTCTCCTTCAGTATCAGATTCCCCACCACCATTGATTCCACACCCAGGGTGCACCATATAAATAGAGAAGATGCTCCGTGGGTCTGGGCCTCTTTCCTAAAGCCTGATCAGTAAAACAGCAAAACGGGACAACTCTGTTCAGGGAAAGGGGCCTGCTGGAGGAGAAATCGCCCCAGGCATTGAACTGTATCTGTTCTCTGTCTGTGGCTTTAGGCTCAAGGTTGAAAAAAAATCTTGAAATTTGATTTACACTAACTGGAGAATTGTAATGAAATGACGAATTTGCATTAAATGATCTTTCTCGGTGAGGACCAGCCATTAGGAGAGTCAGCAATGCATACGCTGCCAGACAATTTAAAGTTACTAGCTGGTATTATGTCATCCTCTGGACCCTGATCATTTATGGGACTTTCCCAATTCCTTGCATCACCCCTCAGCCCCTTCATCTTTCTTTTCCTTCCTTCCCACAACACTTCCCCTTTGGAAACAATGAGAGCAAATTATATTAGCAAACAAAAAAATGTATTGATAAGAGGAAAGAAGAAAAAGTCATAACCTGGTTTGCCCATTCTGGCTCTTAAAAGTTCAAGGTAATTCTGGAGTCTGGCGTGCTATTTAAGAAATAACACCTCTCCTACAAATTGGCACTTCTGCTCTCTTATTAATCTCTGCTGATTGCTGACCAGTGAAGTTAGTGCCACCTCCTTTGTCATTAGAGAACAGGGCGAAATGCAGGGGAAAATATAAGCACTTTACTCAGATAAGTATGCCAACTGTCATCCTCTTGGGGTTGGGATATTTTTGCTTCCAGGATCCCTGACTGGTGCCAACAATGGATGTATCAGGAAAGGTGGTGGGATTTTGTGGGTGGTGGTGACAGGATGGGGTTCCCTCTGGTGGCAGTTTGGGTCCATCTATGAGAAGACCTTGCTTGTTTTAGGGACATAGTGATATAGTGTTAGTTGCTCAGTTGTGTCCCACTCTTTGAGACCCCATGGACTGTATCCACCAGGCTCCTTTGTCCATGGGATTGTCCAGGCAAGAATACTAGAGTGGGTTGCCATTTCCTCCTCCAGAGGATCTGCCCTACCTAGGGATCAAACTCGTGTCTCTTACACCTCCTGCATCGGCAGGCAGGTTCTTTATCACTAGTGCTACCTGGTAAGTCTAGTTCAAAACTCTTTCTGCAGTTCTAAGCAGAACCAGGTCATCTCTGCAGAGACAATCCAGCCACATTATATTTACTGTGTCAGAGCTGACCTATATGAAAAAAGTGGCACCCAGTTAAGGTTAATTAAAATATATATAATGACTCATTTCTGAAAGATGTGACTTTACATGGAAAAAAGAAAGTCTAAGAATCAGTGTCTAATGGGCCTTCTAGACTCAGCCAGTGGTTGCATTCACCGTCCTTCTATATAACGATCCCTGGTGTGTAATAGAAAAAGATGTGGTCCAGTGGCTAATGAAACCAGAACAGTACAAAGAACACATACACTTTAATTTATTGTCCCTCTGTTGCATCTGGATTCTTATCCAAAAGACCTTTTTAATTAGAGCGCTCTCAGGTGGGAATGTGTCTGCCTCTTCAATGCACGTGGATAATAAGAAAAAGGCAAACAACCTCTTTGTTTCTTACCAGCACTGTATTCACTAATCATCTTTCCCAAATTCAGCTCAGGTTTCCGCCTGAGTTCATTTCATCTTCATCAGCATTGCCATTTTCTATCTCATATTTCAAAGAGTGATTGGAAAGCAGATATTTAATCAGAAAAGTTTGAGATTCATTTTTTGGACACCCAATCTGTCTTCAGAGGCTTTGAGACAGACAAAATTGCCGTTGACTACAAAAGCAACCCAAGTCTGTGTCCTTGAGAAACACTGAAAGCTGAAGGCTTTAGAGATAGCCAGATCTGGTTCAAATTCCAGCTTAATCATTTACTAGCTGTTTGATCTTGGGTGACTTGTTCAACTCTGCAGAGCTTCAGTTTTCTCATCTGCAAGATGGAGGTAACTCCCTAAAATGTATATTTGTTCAGGCTGTTCCGTGCATTGGTCCTAATGTATGCATTGGCCCTTACGCATATAAGAGAAACCAGCTTGAGCTAACTTGGGCAAAAGGGGGTTATCTTACAAGGAGAAAATTAAGGCCTCAGAGAAATAGGGTAACTGTGGACTGTCTGAACGATGAAAGGGAGCACCAGAATATGCTATCATCCTCCATGGAGACCAAGGCCAGGAGGGTGTCCAGGCCTCAGGAAAGGTTGACACTGGGCATGGGATGCTGCCAGGAACTCATCCAGTGCTCTCTCCACATCTCTTGACTGTTTCTTTCTGTGAATCTACATCATCTTTCCCCACTCTGCTGGCTTCTCACTTTGCTCCAGGCTGCTAGCACAAGCCAGCATTACCAGAGTTTCCAAACATAGCTGCTCCCTGTCCAGCCACATGAAGAAGATTTCCCCCTGATTTCTGTTGATCTCAATTCCCAGTCACAAGGAAGGAATTCTGACTGGGGTAACATGGTACCCAAGCTTGCTCTGATCTAATGGGGTTGGGGTAGAGGGTCATTCTGTACAGGATGGCTCCTGTGGAGGAGATCTACTGCTTTTGATGCAAAGTTAGTTTAAGGGGAACCAGTGACCTGGAAGGACACCCCCAAAATGTATTCACTACCTTTTGTAAGAATATATGAGCTGACATAATACCTGGAAAGGAATAGGCATTGAATAAAGGTAACTAGAATGTCCTAGTCAATAAGAGTTTTTATGAGATGAATTTAAATTGACCTTCCAGTTTTCATCCACATAAGTTTGTTTTCTGAGTGGGATAATGCAATTGGTAATTTGAATGCCAAAATTTACCACTGAGATCTTGATACTCAAAAAAAAAAAATTTCTATTCAGCAGCCCAACCTGGAGACTTATAGTGAGGACTTCTGCTCTGCCCTCCAGACCGGGTACAGTAGGGGCTGCTCTGCCAGTCCTGGAGGGACCCTCGTGAGAATGGGGACTTTGTGGCCTTTCCTGGGACCGCAGTGCACATACCCCAGAAGACATCTTACTACAGACACAAGATGACTCTGCTTTGCCCAGATGCTTTCTGATTAAAAGGCCCCAAATATCATGCACATGAAAGAGAAAAGTAAAAATTGGGAAGTAAAACTACAAATGCTTTCCAATTGCAGAGTTGAGCGTCAGGCATGATATTAAGCCTTCTGGTCTTCAGTGAGGTGATTTATGTGTGTGTCTCATCAGTCGCATCTGACTCTGCAACCTTAGGGATCTTAACCCTTCAGGCTTCTCCATTTATGGGATTCTTCAGGCAAGACTACTGGAGTGGGTTGCCATACCTTCCTCCAGGGGATCTTCCCGACCCCAAGATAGAACCCATGTCTCATATATCTCCTGCATTGGCAGGAGATTTCTTTACCACTAGCGCCACCTGGGAAGGTATATAATGTAATATAGAGTCCTTTGGGGCTGGAGGATGCTAATGGTCTGACTGCTGAGGAATCCTAAGTGGGACTTTTTCTTACAAACCCAAAGGCTCTTTTATAAGCTATGTGTTCTCAGGAATCCCTGGGAAGCTTCCTTAAAACTGAAACAACATTCTAGGCTACAGACCAAGGCTCCAATAAGCCTATCTATTTGATCAATTATGACTTCTAGCCAGAGCAACGGCTAGTCTCCTGAAAGAGTGTTTCTCAAAAGATCCATTGAAAGTGCACTTTTGCTATGATTTCTTCCTTCTCTGTTTCATTTGTCTCCCTCCTTCAAGCTCTTCCTAACTTCTGCCAGTGAATCCCTCTCTGTCCTATACCCATTTTTCATAAGCAAGGAGTATGAGAAACACCCCTTTCCTTTTTGCTCAGTCCTTCCCAACATGCTGCACTGAGCTTGTAAGTCTACATAGTAGAATACTGGGCTTCCCAGGTGGCTCAGTGGTAAAGAATCTGCCTGCAATGCAGGAGACGCAGTTTCGATCCCTGGGTCGGGAAGATCCCCTGGAGGAGGAAACGGCAACCCACTCCAGTCAGTATTCTTGCCTGGAGAATTTCATGGACAGAGGAGCCTGGTGGGCTACAATCTGGGGTCACAAAAGACTTAGACACTCCTTAGCCACTAAACATCCCTTCCCAGACTGTGGCCTTGAACGGAGTGGCAAGTTGTTCCCCCAGAGACTGAAACATTTGAATTAAATCACTAAATTTATTTGTGAAATTTTAAAGTGATTACAGTGCTTAGAGAGATCAGAAAATTGTGAGAATGGCTGAACTTTCAACTAGCAACACTGGAAGAATGCTTTCCACTCAATGAATCTTAAGTGGTCTGAGTCAGACAAAAATAAAGTTGCTCCAGTGATTATGTCCCACAAATCCTGCTTGTTCAACTTTCTGATTGTCTCTTGAGATATTGCCATGGAAATGAAAATTCAGAGAAGCATTCATAGGGCAAACACAACACGACTGATTTCTCTGGTGAGCTGAGGTAACAAGACAAAAATGAAAACACCTGTTATGTTTAATTTCTTGGGACTTCTGCCTCTTACAGTTACCAAAAAGAGAGAGAGAGAGAGTTCCTGCAACCGAGGCGAGCATGTAGGTTGTCTTGTAAGTTCAGCTGACCAGTGGCTCTGGATTTAATTCAACCACTTGGACTTTGGAACATTCAAGCCAAATGTGTGTGTGAGTTTCCTTGCTCTCCCACCACTCTTCAATTCTTTCAAGTCAAAAGCCCGCTAACAAGGCTTGTAAGACCTTTCATGATCAGACTGCCAACTCGCCTAGCTCCCTGCCTACAGCCCCAGGCCCCAGTTTGACCAGTCATGTTTGGTCAGCAGAACACCATGCACTTCTTAACTCTGGGTCTTTGTACAGGCGGCTCCTCACCCTGAACATCATCCATCCACTCACCCTTCACCCAGCTCATTCCAACACAGCTTCAGTGTAGGCTGCTTCTGCTAGAGAGCCTTCTAAGACATTCTGTGTCTCTCAGAGGGGCATCCTCTAGGGTGCTCAGCGCAATATGGCAGTCATCACCCTCCATGGTATACTCATACGTTTCCCTCTTTGCCTCTTCTGTACACCATCAACACCACGAAGGCAGAGACCTATCCCCAGCTCCTTCTCCAGGGCCTTCAGAAATGACCTGGAATGACTCTGAAGACCAGAAATGGCCCAGATCAGAGCAGTCAGTACATCAAAGAATGCAGTTAGAAACTTTGGAGGAAAACTTTCAGAAGATGACACAGGTCAGAAGTTCAAGTGGGTGAAGTAACTAAGTAAGTGAGTGAATAAAGTCACTCAGTCGTGTCCGACTCTTTGCGACCCCATGGACTGTAGTCCACCAGGCTTCTCTGTCCATGGGAGTCTCCAGACAAGAATACTGGAGTGGGTTGCCATTTTCTTCTCCAGGGGATCTTCCTGACCCAGGGGTCAAACCCAGGTTTCCTGTATTGCAGGCAGACACTTTAACCTCTGAGCCACCAGGGAAGTGCAGCAAGGGTTTACCAGTACAGGTGAGGCCATTCTGAAAACCCTAGTTGTGGTGGGAAGGAGAGGTGGCTCTCCAATACTTCCCTATGACCTCTGCTTCGGCCAGGAGCTCCTTATACAGACTAGCACATTTTACAAAGAAGTAGTAGTACTCAAACCAGAAAGCTAGTGTTGGTATCAAAAGGCTAAGGAGAGGAGCCCAAAAATAAATCTGACAGTGTTTTTACTGTTTCCCCATCTATTTCCCATGAAGTGATCGGGCCAGATGCCATGATCTTCGTGAAGGCTGAGCGCAGAAGAATTGATGCTTTTGAACTGTGGTGTTGGAGAAGACTCTTGAGAGTCCCTTGGACTGCAAGGAGATCCAACCAGTCCATTCTGAAGGAGATCAACCCTGGGATTTCTTTGGAAGGAATGATGCTAAAACTGAAGCTCCAGTACTTTGGGCACCTTATGCGAAGAGTTGACTCATTGGAAAAGACCCTGATGCTGGGAGGGATTGGGGGCAGGAGGAGAAAGGGACGACCGAGGATGAGATGGCTGGATGGCATCACAGACTCAATGGACGTGAGTCTGAGTGAACTCCGGGAGTTGGTGATGGACAGGGAGGCCTGGCGTGCTGCGATTCATGGGGTCGCAAAGAGTCGGACACGACTTAAGATCATGGCATCTGGCCCCATCACTTCATGGGAAATAGATGGGGAAACAGTAGAAACAGTGTCAGACTTTGTTTTTTTGGGCTCCAAAATCACTGCAGATGGTGACTGCAGCCATGAAATTAAAAGGCGCTTACTCCTTGGAAGAAAAGTTATGACCAACCTAGATAGTATATTCAAAAGCAGAGACATTACTTTGCCGACTAAGGTCCGTCTAGTCAAGGCTATGGTTTTTCCTGTGGTCATGTATGGATGTGAGAGTTGGACTGTGAAGAAGGCTGAGTGCCGAAGAATTGATGCTTTTGAACTGTGGTGTTGGAGAAGACTCTTGAGAGTCCCTTGGACTGCAAGGAGATCCAACCAGTCCATTCTGAAGGAGATCAACCCTGGGATTTCTTTGGAAGGAATGATGCTAAAACTGAAGCTCCAGTACTTTGGCCACCTTATGCGAAGAGTTGACTCATTGGAAAAGACCCTGATGCTGGGAGGGATTGGCGGCAGGAGGAGAAGGGGACGACCGAGGATGAGATGGCTGGATGGCATCACAGACTCAATGGACGTGAGTCTGAGTGAACTCCGGGAGTTGGTGATGGACAGGGAGGCCTGGCGTACTGCGATTCATGGGGTCGCAAAGAGTCGGACACGACTGCGCGACTGAACTGAACTGAACTGAAGGAGAAGAGAGAGTAGGAAGCAAAGTGGTAATTAATGGCCAGTCCTAACAGTACCCTTTAGTACCGCCTAGGCCATTACTGGTGATGATGCTAATCAGATGTAAAACATCACCTGGCAATTCCTTCTGATTCATGACATGAAATTTCAAGACTCTGAGAACAGAAAAGAAGGATAAAGTTTAGGTTTTCTTTAGTTCCTTGAAGTATGACTTTGCCAGTTCTTAATTTTAAAGACATCCTTGTCTATCCATGTTCTCAATAAATTTTATCAGGACAAAGTCCTCACTCTACAAAGAACAGGATTAAGAGTGGCGAGCTTTACCACCACATATGGACTATGCTGAGAATTTCCATTTTCAAGTCCACAGCTCTCATCTGGCTCTGAGCTCTCTTGCTCTGGTCAGTTCGTCTCTGTGTGTGTGTCTCTAGTTGCATATTTTTCTTATCTTTGCTTGTCTCCTGCAAATGTGTTGTGCCCCCCTCCCCACTTTTGTAGTCTGGTCTCCCATGGCTCCATCTAAAAGGCACCAAAATAGTCTAGTCTCTCCAAGTTCAAGAGGTAGATGTCAGCCACATAAAAAAACCGATGAGCAGATTCTGAACTTTAGTTAAGTCATGGAACAATGAACCTGAATGGCCCTACTTAGAACAGATGTTCCAATGTGGCTGTAAGTAACCCACCTCCGCAAGGGTGTCAAGGGAGGGGTAACTGTGGGAGAGAGGCAGTAACTGTGACCTAGGCAGACCCTCTAAAATGTGTCTACTAACATCTGGTACCTCCTAAAGGTGTGTTATAGGGAATGGAAATCGGAATTGGGATAAATAATTTATATTTAATTATAAATTGTACTTTCTTAAGGGCACCTACATTTAAGAAATTGAATAATTATAACAGCATTTTCATAAATTAAATAGTATTAAGCTTAACCCAAGTCACGGCTGGGTGCCCAGCACAGCAGGGGCTTAATAAAGGCCTGTTAACTCTCTAGAACTCTGTTGAATTTAATTTAGCTTGATTTAGCATTTCCTATATGCATGGTACTTGACAACAATTGTATTTCCTGATATTTGCAATCTTCCTGGGGACCTGAAATGGTATAATGCTAATTCTCTGTGTTATAAATGAGAAGGTATTTTTGCCCAGAGAGATTCATTCCTTGGGGGGAGGAGGAGAATTGGTGGCAATAGTGGTTAAGAACACTAGATTAGGTCCAGATCTTGGCTCCTTCACTCATTAGCTCTGTGTTCTTGGTCAAGATACAAAATTTCTTTGAAGTTCACTTTCCTAGGTCTTAAATTGATGTAATAGAATTTACCATGTCAACGTTTTATGAGGATTAAATTAAGAGCCTAGGACATAGGGAGTGCTCCGTATGTTAGCATTTAGTAATTGTAATGCTACTTGGAAGGAAAGTTATGACCAACCTAGATAGCATATTCAAAAGCAGAGACATTACTTTGCCGACTAAGGTCTGTCTAGTCAAGGCTATGGTTTTTCCTGTGGTCATGTATGGATGGGAGAGTTGGACTGTGAAGAAGGCTGAGTGCCGAAGAATTGATGCTTTTGAACTGTGGTGTGGTGTTGGAGAAGACTCTTGAGAGTCCCTTGGACTGCAAGGAGATCCAACCAGTCCATTCTGAAGGAGATCAACCCTGGGATTTCTTCAGAAGGAATGATGCTAAAGCTGAAGCTCCAGTACTTTGGCCACCTCATGTGAAGAGTTGACTCATTGGAAAAGACTCTGATGCTGGGAGGGATTGGGGGCAGGAGGAGAAGGGGACGACCGAGGATGAGATGGCTGGATGGCATCACGGACTCAATGAACATGAGTCCGAGTGAATTCCGGGAGTTGGTGATGGACAGGGAGGCCTGGCGTGCTGGGATTCATGGGGTCACAAAGAGTTGGACACGACTGAGCGACTGAACTGAACTGAACTTAATGGCTATTACTGTACAAAATTTTATAGTGAGTTAGCAAACAGTGTCTTTCCTAAAGAAGAGTCCCAGAAGCCCCATGACACAAGTGGCTGAAGCACTCTCAATGCTGTCTGCATGTCAGCTCTGGGTAGCTTGTACTCTCTGATTATTCGGTTCAAGTCTATGGTTCTTTCCTGGAATCACAGTCATCTTCTCCCTTGAGTGTGGGCTTTTTGGATGTCACTCTTTAAGGGATAAGCCAAGCTCTGGAATATAGACTTGAAGGGCCGGAAGAGAAATTGCTCTTGTTTTTAGTTGCTCGGTCATGTCTGACTCCTATGCAACCCTGTGGACTGTAGCCCACCAGGCTCCTCTGTCTATAGCATTTCTCAGGCAAGAATACTTGGATTAGTATTTCCTTCTCCAGAGGATCTTCCCAATCTAGGGATCAAACCCCCATCTCCTGCACTGGCAGGTGGGTTCTGAGCCAGCAGAGAAGCCTGGAGGAGTAATTACCACTGATAATAACTTCATTGACCTTATCTGAAGAGCAGCAAAGCTAAGGGCCACACAAGTTATCAAGGAAGTGTACAGGAGCATTGTGTGAGCGCTGGAATAGGTTCAAAGGAAGCCTGAGCAAGGGGAGCGGGTCCAGCGTCCAGAACAACACTGGCTCCCTGGAGCATGGTGTGACCACTCCAGAGTCAGCAGTCAGGAGTTCAGAGTGGGAGGCTGGTGGGGAGAGGAGCTAGAGTTAAAGGCAGAGTGGAGGGGCCAACACGCTGCTTGCCTGAACCAGGAAGCCATTTACATGTGACCATAATAATCATAAGCCAGTTATTTTAACAGTGGTTTTCTGTTGATAGGCTCTTTCACCACCAATTGGAAGAACTCAAGGCCATTGTCCTAGTAATGCAGTTCATGATGTTATCTTCAAAGAAGGTAGGTTAGATCAGACTAGAGGGTCAGAGTTGGTGCATCCATATTGGGTAAAAATCCTCAACTTCAACAATAATTATGGGTGCAAAACCACCTTTAATTCATTTGAATACTATTTATTCATTCCTCTATCACTTCATTTATTCCACCAGTATTGTTGAACAGAACCCCTTAAGACCGGAATCATTTTGGCCCTATAGTCTAAAGAGAGAAACAGCTATGTGCACCAAGTATGCAAATAGTGATTGCTTTACGCAGCTTAAACTTGCTGCTCACTGACTTGGGAAGTGAAAAAAGTAAAAAACACAGGGAAGAGTGCAAAAAACACAGGCAAACTGGCAGATAGAACCCATGCCTCTTTTATCTATGCTGCCAGGGCTAAAAACTCTTTCCTGAGCTACAGAAGGTCAATAGATGGCCAACGCATCAACCGGAAGAGCAAGTTCAGCTTGAATTCAGCTCATTAGGATTCTAGGTCAGCCTTCAGGCAGGAAGTGTGAACCCACAGGTCACTGGAAACAGAGGCTGATGTGATTTCCCTTCAACATTAAGACCCCATGGCTCCTGCTTCTTAGACTGGCAACGAGAAGGAAAACCAATGGTGCACCTTAGAGCTGGAAATTATGGAAATGCAGCCGATGGTCACAGCCTCAAGTCAGAAAGAACAAGTGTGTCCGACAAGACTCTGCTGTTCACAGGGACTTGGGAGACAGTTCCTGAGCCGAAACGTCTTCAGTCTTGCAGAGTTTACATAGCTAAATTCCAGGTAAGTGTTCACGGTCACAGGCACACTTTGCAGAATAAAAATCACCTTTTCAGGGAATGACCTCATGATTCTCGCCATTGAAGAAATGATCACCGAAGCAAAACACTCCAGTTCTACAATTTCTCTACTCATTTGTCCAATCTCAGGGACCTAGCATGTAAGGGATGACTAAGAAGTTCTCAACTACAGCAATTCAAGGAAATGGCCCCACTTCAAGAAGAAGAGAAACAGCAGAGGAGATGATCAGTGTGTGCCATGTTCCATGGCATTAGGCTGTGTAGCCTGGGTACTAGGTGGAGTGAGGACTTGGCCCTGACAAAATCTGTTAAGAGAAGGAATAAACAAGAATGCTCTTAAAATTAAGAGCTGGCAAAATGATAGGGATCCACCTATACTTCTTCTCTATTCTAGGAGAAGGCTTTATAACTGTAGAATGTAGGCTATGCTGTTAGAAATCCCAAGTATTCTTCACTTCTTATTTAGTATCATTGCCAATAATGCCCTCTGACTCTGTCTACTTGGAGGGAAGTGGGAAGTGTTGGTCACTCAGGTGTGTTCAACTCTTTGTGACCGCATGGACTGTAGCCCACCAGTCTTCCCTGTCCATGGGATTCTCCAGGCAAGAATACTGGAGTGGGTTGCCATTTCCTTTTCCAGGGGATCTTCCCTACCCAGGGATCGAACGTGGGTCTCATCTCTGGCATTGCAGGCTGATTCTTTACCATCTGAGCCACTGGAGGGAAGGGGAATAATGTCCTGGATGTTGCTAATCACCTAAACACAAAGAAGATTTCAAATTTGCTTTGCCAGACACCTGATCTGCATGCACTCCATGAAGCATCTGCCTCTCCCCCCTCAATCCAGACCTTAGAGAGATTCCTTCAATATTCCAACTCCTCAGGAAAGGTTACAGAGAGATAGCTGAGAAAAGCTAAATAAATTGGCCCCAGTTTGCTTCACAGAAAGAATGGGGACTTGGTAATCTGCATATGGGTGTTTCTTTTCATGTGGTGAAAGCATACAGTCATCTTCTGTTTAATTAATTATGCACCATTTAAAACACACTGCCCATAAAGCAGAGTGTTGTGTACTAGTGGGAAAAGAAATGAGACGGAAAAAAAAAATGCCTGTCCCATTATTCATTTGTATTGATCTAGATGTACAACCCTATGCATCACAATTTGACAGAAGGTTAAATATTAACAGAAGAATCATTAATCTAACAAAACAAATTAACACAACAAGAGCTCTCCTGGTGGGCTTTATGTATACCGTGGGGCTCTAGATGGACTGAGGAACCCTTCAGACTAGTGTTTAGTACCTCTCTTTACAGATCAGGCAGTGAACTGATCTGGCAATGAACTGATCAGGCAATGAACTGATTATGGGCTGGGTCATAAGACAAATACTAAGAGGTGGTCAACTGCAAAGATCTTGTTCTAATGATGGAGGACTCTCACTATGAAGTGCCAGTCATAAAAACCACAGGGGCTTCCTAAAAATGAAAACATATGAAACATCTAGCATGGGGATTGGCACAAATAAAATTTTCTTTTTTAATTTTTAAGTATTTCAGGTATTATAGTATCTTTGGGGATGGAAGACACACTTAAATGAATTTTAGTGCTTCCTCCACCTGTATTTCAGCACATTTTTCTTCTGAATTCATTTTCATAAAAGTATTTCATTTTCTGGGTCCTATCCCTTCTTCCCAGTTCAGTTCAGTTACTCAGTCATGCCTGACTCTTTGCAACCCCATAAATTGCAGCATGCCAGGCCTCCTTGTCTATCACCAGCTCCCAGAGTTCACTCAGATTCACGTCCATCGAGTTAGTGATGCCATCCAGCCATCTCATCCTCAGTGTCCCCTTCTCCTCCTGCCCCCAATCCCTCCCAGCATCAGGGTCTTTTCCAATGAGTCAACTCTTCACATGAGGTGGACAGAGTATTGGAGTTTCAGCTTTAGCATCAGTCCTTCCAATGAACACCCAGGACTGATCTCCTTTCAGATGGACTGGTTGGATCTCCTTGCAGTCCAAGGGACTCTCAAGAGTATTCTCCAACACCACAGTTCAAAAGCATCGATTCTTTGGCACTTAGCTTTCTTTATAGTCCAACTCTCACATCCATGCATGACCACAGGAAAAACCATAGCCTTGACTAGACGGACCTTTGTTGGCAAAGTAATGTCTCTGCTTTTAAATATGCTATCTAGGTTCGCCATAACTTTCCTTCCAGGGAGTAAGCATCTTTTAATTTCATGGCTGCAATCACCATCTGCAGTGATTTTGGCACCCCCCAAAATAGTCTGACACTGTTTCCACTGTTTCCCCATCTATTTCCCATGAAGTGATGGGACCAGATGCCACGATCTTTGTTTTCTGAATGTTGAGCTTCCTTCCCACTCTCCTTTAATCCATGGATCCACTCATGCACTCATCAGCCTGCATTAATCTATGCACTCACCCATACATCAGCCATGTATCCGTTTACACACTCAAACACACATCTGTCCACACACTCAACCATGCATTCATTCGTTCTCCCATCCATCCATCCATCCATCCATGAATCACTCATGCATATATTCATATATCTATCCATTTGGGAGAATAAGTTTTGGGTGGAAGATGTGTTGGATTTTGCACAAAGGGGAAGATTGAAGCCTGAGGATAAGTGACTTACCAAAAGAACTCAAGCAATGATTTGTCTAAAATTAGAAACTTTGATTAAATCTTTCAGGGGTTTCTGGTTTTTTTTTTTTTTTTTTACTTATAGCTAAATGAATGAACCACTGAGATTAAGCGTATTTACTAAAGATGATAAGGTTTTGATATTGATAACTTCTTAAGAATTGAAAGAAAAAGTCAAAATTTCAAATAAAAATAATTAGGGAGACCTGGCCACTATAAAAGTTAGTCTGAAAGTTTATACTAGAAAAGCATATGATCATTGTCCATAAAAATCTTTCATTGAGATAACTAAACTCATTTTTTCTGAAGAGAATAGAGGTGACACTTCACCTTTACTAAGCCATGCAAAATAGCCCTCATCAGTCCCAAAGACACTTCACTCTACAAATTTATTACATTTTCCAAAGATCCTATGGAACTATTTTATATCATCCTTAAAATTATTGCCTGTATCAACCAAAATTGGATACTCCACACACATGATCACAAATATACACCAACATTCAGAAGAGGAATTAGATTATCTAAAAAATAGGTGGGTGATCAAATTTAAAGGACCACTTGTAACCTAGATCTGGCTGTGTATTTTTGTAGTACTCTTCTCATAATACCTAAGTGACTTGAAGCTATTTTATTCACCAATACAGAATCCTTATGAAGTTAGTGGTCTCTGGTCCATCATTTAAACAATTCCTAAAAAATCCCCTTCCTCTACAAAATCTCCTAAGGAGAAGAGGGTGGTTTTTTCCCTCTGGCTTCATCTTTCCTGGACCTGAAACAAATCTGTGGCTAATCATTTATCTCTATATTCTTAAATAGGCACTGACCTTCAATGTGAAATGCTGCACTGTGGCGCTCCATATTTCTGGGCAGGGTTCATCTACATCTTTTCTGTAGGATGCAAAAGTGATCAAGACAGGGACTAAATCAACATGCAGATGCTGGGGAAATATGGGATTCTGGTAAATCTGTAAAGCAGCGAAAGTTACCACCTCTGCTTTTAAATCAAATATAAAGAAACTAAGGTAATATGACCCATGGATTCACAGGATCTCACAAACAAATACAAAGGAGACATTTAAATTCATTGAGGCATTTCAGAGCAGAAAACCAGTTCAGTTTTCAATCCCTGTATTTTGGAGGGGAATGTTTCTTCAGAACTTGAGTGTTCTAATGAATACTTGCCAATCTCTAATTTTCAGGGGTCTGTTTTACTTGCCTTTTTACTCTATGCAGTCCTGGCCAGCTTCAAAGATTGATGAAATCTGAGAGTGGTATTAGATTTAACACCATTTCAAGATGGGCTTTAAGCTCAGCGCAAATGAGTTGGATAGGAAAAGAAATAGGAAGGAAGAGGAAGGTTCTATAGTTGAAACTCCTGGCCTTACAGCAAATTGAAATATTATTATTGCAGTCTCCTCCAGAAATCTCTGGGGTGGTCCATGATGCTCTCAGATCATGCTGTTTCTCATGGTGGCATCTGAATGAAGATATTACAGGGTAGAATAAATTGTAAATTTATATGCCACCCAACCAGGGTGAGAAATATCTTGAAACTAATACCATTTTCTGAGACTGCTCCTTGCTTACTCCACATGGAATATTTGGCCTGGGCTAAGCAGAGAACCAGTTACACTGGGTCAGCGTCTCAGCAGTTCTTTTCCTCAAGCTTAGCTCCCTTGTACAAGGGATGGGTTATAGAATACTGATCACTGTTTAAAGATTTCTCACTTTGCCTTCAGGGGCATCATCAAAATCTTCTTGTTCTGATTCTATCAGAAACCAAGATTTTAAGCAAGTAGTTAAACAAAATCTCCATGAAATGAAACATGCAAAATAAGATTGAGAGTGATAAAATGTTTAGAAGCTGTCATTGACAATTCTCAAAGCACAGAATAAGAGTTAAAAAATATGACATTTCACGTGAGCTGAAAATTAATATCCAAAATAAATTCTTTCTGGTACACTGGCAATTCAATCCCAGTACCATTTGGTTAAGACTAAAGTATTTATTAATAATAATCCCACACCAGTCTTTAGCTTTATGTCTGGATAGTAACAAAAGATATTAACACAAATAGCCTTTTAAAATTCCTAAATGATAGCATTAAGGTTTCAAGGTAGGTTTCTCCATATGGATTTTTAAATATAATTTTTACATGATGTAGTTGAAAATTATGGCAATGGAGAGTCTGTAGACCTGAGTTAAATATGTGTCAGCTCAGCTAAACATTACTAAGCACTCGCACAATTTATTTAACCTGCTAGTGTCTCTATTTTCTCAGCTATAAAATGGGGATAATAGTCACTATTTCACAGTACTTTTGGAGATTGGGAATAATACATCTATGGTTCTTAATTACAGAACAGTCACATGATACATTTTCCATAAATAACAGCTATTTCTATCATTGTCATAAACTGAATCCTCAAATCGTTCCTAAATTCTCTTATCCTGCTACCAAAGTTTAAAATCATTCCAGAAGTGACAGTTCTTAGATACTCCTACTATTTTTCCAACACAGAAGCAAGATGGAGAAGGGCTCCGAGTTGAGATCATTACCTCCATCCATTTCTTTGCTTCAGTATGTACCTGCTGGAGAACCTGTGCATTTGACGTGTGGAACTTCCTATTGTTTGGAGTTCTGCTGGGTGTACACTCAGGGCAATTTGATATATTCCTCTGTCCTTGATATTTCTTAAAAAATAACAGTCAAACCCAGAGGCTTGGTCAGATCAGGTTTAATTCCTTTAGCCAAGGTGATAGTGGTAGCGTGCAATTTTTCCTGGAGACATGGGCTGCTCTGCTTTTACTCTTTCTTGATGTTGGCAGTCATTAATGCTCAATGCTCGAGTACCTGATGAGTGTGTAATGATTTGGGACAACAAAACTCAAATGCAGGACTACAGGAATTTTACTCAGTTTTTCTAGTTTACACCTATATACACACCTAAGTCTCAGAACAGCAACATTAACCCCACCAATTATTATTCCCGAAAATAGTTAAAATGCTTCTTTTACATGCTTCTTAAAATCACCTCCCCCCACCCCCATCTTAGGGTTGTACTACATCTGCATGGTCAGGTGATAGAGCCACTCTTTAGCATCATCTTCTCCCATTTTAGTTAAAGATATACAAGGTACAGTTCATCTAATGTCCTCTACTGGTTTGTATAATGATGATTATAGTCATTTTAGTGACGCAAAGGTGACACTCTAGGAGATTCATGTAAATGGGACGATATTCCCTGAATTTTACATGTTATAACTGTCTGTGCCCCTTACACTGGAAGATTATTTTTGGTAGACATTAACTCTCCCCTATGTCTACTAAGACATACAAGACCGGGAGCTGACTGTGGCTCAGATCATGAACTCCTTATTGCCAAATTCAGACTTAAATTGAAGAAAGTAGGGAAAACCACTAGACCATTCAGGTATGACCTAAATCAAATCCCTTAGGATTATACAGTGGAAGTGACAAATAGATTTAAGGGATTAGTACTGATAGAGTGCCTGAGGAACTGTGGACGGAGGTTCATGACATTGTACAGGAGGCAATGATAAGACCATCCCCTAGAAAAAGAAATGCAAAATGGTTGTCTGATGAGGCCTTACACATGGCTGAGAAAAGAAGAGAACCTAAAGGCAAAGAGGAAAAGGAAAGATACACCCATGTCAATGCAGAGTTCCAAAGAATAGCAAGGAGGGATAAGAAAGCCTTCCTCAGCCATCAATGCAAAGAAATAGAGGAAAACAGTAAAATGGGAAAGACTAGAGACCTCTTCAAATTAGAGATAACAAGGGAACATTTCATGCAAAGATGGATACAGTAAAGGACAGAAATAGTATGGACCTAACAGGAGCAGAAGAGATTAAGGAGAGGTGGCAAGAATACACGGAAGAACTATACAAAAAAGATCTTCATGACCCAGATAACCATGATGGTGTGATTACTCACCTAGAGCCAGACATCCTGGAATGAGAAGTGGGCCCTCGGAAGCAACACTAGGAACAAAGCTAGTGGAGGTGATGGAATCCCCGTTGAGTTATTTCAAATCCTAAAAGATGATGCTGTGAAAGTGCTGCACTCCATATGCCAGCAAATTTGGAAAACTCAGCAGTGGCCACAGGACTAGAAAAAGTCAGTTTTCATTCCAATCCCAAATAAAGGCAATGCCAAAGAATGCTCAAACTACCGCACAATTGCACTCATCTCACACACTACTACAAAGTAATGCTCAAAACTCTCCAAGCCAGGCTTCAACAGTACATGAACGTGAACTTCCAGATGTTCAAGCTGGATTTAGAAAAGGCAGAGGAACCAGAGATCAAATTGCCAGCATCTGTTGGATCATTGAAAAAGCAAAAGAGTTCCAGAAAAACATCCACTTTTGCTTTATTGACTAAGCCAAAGCCTTTGACTGTGTGTATCACCACAAAATGTGGAAAAATCTTATAGAGATGGGGATACCAGACCACCTGACCTGCCTCTTGAGAAATCTGTATGCAGGTCAAGAAGAAACAGAACGGGACATGGAACAACAGACTGGTTCCAAATTGGGAAAGGAGTACATTGAGGCCGTATACTGTCACCCTGCTTATTTAACTTATACACAGAGTACATTGTGTGAAATGCCGGGCTGGATGAAGCACAAGCTGGAATCAAGATTGCCAGGAGAAATATCAATAACCTCAGCTATGCAGATGACACCACCCTTATGGCAGAAAGCAAAGAAGAACTAAAGAGCCTCTTGATGAAAGTGAAAGAGGAGAGTGGAAAAGTTGGCTTAAAGCTCAACATTCAGAAAACTAAGATCAAGGCATCTGGTCCCATCACTTCATAGGAAATAGATGGGGAAACAATGGAAACAGTGAGAGACTTTATTTTTGAGAGGTTCCAAAATCACTGCAGATGGTGACTGCAGCCATGAAATTAAAAGACACTTGCCCTTTAGAAGAAAAGCTATGACCAACCTAGATAGCATATTAAAAAGCAAAGACATTATTTTGTCAACAAAGGTCCGTCTAGTCAAGGCTATGGTTTTTCCAGTGGTCATGTATGGATGTGACAGTTGGACTATAAAGAAAGCTGAGTGCCAAAGAATTTATGCTTTTAAACTGTGGTATTGGAGAAGACTCTTGAGAGCCCCTTGGACTGCAAGGAGATCCAACCAGTCCTTTCTAAAGGAAATCAGTCCTGAATATTCACTGGAAGGACTAATGCTGAAACTGAAACTCCAATACTTTGGCCACCTGATGTGAAGAGCTGACTCATTTGAAGAGACACTATTGCTGGGAAGATTGAATGTGGGAGAAGGGGATGGCAGAGCATGAGCTGTTGGATAGCATCGCCGATGCGATGGACATGAGTTTGAGTAGGCTCCGGGAGTTGGTGATGGACAGGGAAGCCTGATATGCTGCATTCCATGGGGTCACAAGGAGTCAAACACGACTGAGGGACTGAACTGAACCAACTAGCTGAACTCTCTCCTACGTCTTCTTTCTTTCCTTTTCCTCTGAACTACAGTGTTGTCAAAAAGCCTGATATCCCTTTCCTTTCCTTCATAAAACACACTTTTGCTTTGCTTACATGCCCAAGGGCTTGTTTTTTCTCCTTTCCTGTTGTTTTCTTTTTTAACTTTAGTCTTTCTATTAGAATATATCTTATTGCTGGTGAATATTGAAAAGTATGCCTTTTTAATATGCATTAAAAATTTTTTTAAATCCATAAAAATCTCAATTACAGTTTTTGGTATTTGCTCTGGTCCTTTGCTTCAGTTTTCTTTTTCAGGAACTCTCATTATTCATACATTGTAGCTTCTTTGCCTATCTTCGGTATTTCTCAACTCCAAGCAAATCATCTTGGTTTTCTTTTTTTTTTTAATGCCTTCCTTTTCTTATTCTCTTATGACACTATTTTATTAACCCTTTTGGTTCTTCTATTTTAGCCAATAACTGTATTTCTAACATCTTTTTTTATCTTTTTATTTCCAATCCTTTCTTGAGTTCTCTCGTGTAATTTGAATTTTTCTAATTTTGATTTTTGTTGTTTTTTTCCATATCTTATATAATTTTTTAATGTCTTAACTTGTTTTGAAATAGAGTGTCACAATTTTAATCTGTTTTCTGATCATATATTTCTGTCACACTTTCATACTTTAAAAGGGTATATTTTACTACTTATTCTCTCTTTCTTTTAACAACTTTGTATGAGAATTAATCTGGGTATTTTCAATTGCTCTTTTTTATGTGAAATTAGTCTCCTTGAACTTTTAGAAGGAAGCCTGGTTGGGGAAAACATTTTTTATTTATTTATTTATGTTAAGTTCAGTTAAACTGGGAAGTCAACTGAACTACTACTTATGTATTAAGTACTATTAAGTACTTCCGACTACTACTGAATGTAGTATTAAAGCTACGGTGGCCTGCTTCTTTTGCATTTTCTATCTCTATTCCCATCTCACATGTTTATCTGGATCTTCCCTTTCATTTGTATCTACTGACCCTCTCCTGTTCCGGTTTTGATTCCACTTCCAGCAGTTTCTCCTTGGCATAGCACCCTGTCCTGAAAAAAGAACAAAGCTGTGTGCATCCGTTTTGATACAGGAAAGATTGCTCCAGCTCCTTCATAGCTAGCAGAATTCTCCCTGTGATGGGATGCAGCAAAATCACTCCGAGTGTTAGCTGCCACTTTAAAACTGGCCTGGCAAGCCCTTCATGTGTCCACAGTATCTGCTGGATCTTTCAGGGCCTCTTGCTTCTGTTCTCAGGTCTTTCTGATGCCACATTGCTTGCCTCTGTCCCCTCCCAACTCCAGACACTTATTGACACCTACTTGTCTTCTGAGGACTGTGGATACCTTGTCATCCTTCAGGCTTTTTCTATGGATTCTGATTTTGCTAACTAGTTTCTCTGTCTGATTTTACCTGATGATTCAAGAAGATCCAAACATTTCACAGCCACTGCATATCTTGCCCTAATCCTCTGATTCAGTAATTTCAACAAGCAAAAATGATCATCTGATTTGACTTACCATGAAGAAGGTTTTTAAAGGAAGAAAGTGTATCTGGACAAGTGAATCTGTGTGTTTGGGTACTTTAAATGTGTTTTTCAGGAGGGCAATGCTAGTTCCTGAATTTTAATGTTATCAAAACTATACTGGGAGAACACAGGTGTGGAGTCAATAAAAAAAAATGAGGAAATATCTTCAATTATGCAGTGATATTTGCAATTGATCCCCTAGGGCTCTATGTTTTCTCAACTCTCAGGTCAGTTCAGTCGCTCAGTCGTGTCCGACTCTTTGTGACCCCATGAATCACAGCACGCCAGGCCTCCCTGTCCACATCAACTCCCGGAATTCACTCAGACTCATGTCCATCGAGTCAGTGATGCCATCCAGCCATCTCATCCTCTGTCATCCCCTTCTCCTCCTGCCCCCAATCCCTCCCAGCATCTACTTTCCACCTAAACCTCAGAGGATGGAACATTCTAAAGCACTTAGAAAGCTGAGGCTGATCACTGATGATCTGACTCTAAATGGACCACAGCCAGCAAATTAGCAAACCAGGGCAGGGCCTGCTGGCAGTGTCTGCATTCTGGGCACTCTGTTCTTGTTTTCAGTTAGGAGCAGAGGCTTTCTTAAATGCAAATCTTCCTATAATTATGTGTTGACCTTCAAAGTACAGGTAGGGTGAATTACTTTATTGGAGAAAAAAAAAATTGACTTATGGGAAAGTACTACCAGATATTTCTGTCCATTCCACTGTGGTACAACATCAGACTAGCACACAGGGGATAGTATTGATAAAAAAAATATCCTACTTATTTCAAAAGTAATAATTATACCTTTAAGGTATTATTCTCAGGACTTCCAAAAATGAAAGATGTACAATATGTTGAGTAATTAGCATCAACTAACAAATACACTGTCAATAATTTTAAATACCTCTATGTGGCTAAATGGGCTTCCCTGGTAGCTCAGAAGGTAAAGCATCTGCCTGCAAGGTAGACCACAGTTCGACCCCTGGGTGGGTCGGGAAGACTCCCTGGAGAAGGAAATGGCAAACCCCTCCAGTACTCTCGCCTGGAAAGTTCCATACATGGAGGAGTCTAGTAGGCTACAGTCCATGGGGTCGCAAAGGGTCGGACATGACTGAGTGACTTCACTTTATTTTCTTTATGTGCCTAAATAATACGAGTCCATTCCTGCTGGGAGCCAGCTTGGGGAATCCCGCCCATGGCAAAGGTCATGAGGAAAGGGGCCTGACAAAACGCAAAGGCGGGGTCAGGCCTCAGGGGTCCCTCTGGATTTTCCCGAGCATCTACCCCCAAAACCAGAGTCTGCCTACTTTACTGTGTTACGCTTCCACCTACTCTTCTGACATTAACAGGGGGCTGTCCCCCCACCACCTTTTTCTGGAAAAAGTTAATTTAGAGCTTTTAGATAAGTCTCCTGGGCATAATAAGAGTGTTTGAATCCAAAAATCTCTCTGATGGCTTTCTAGCCTGCCTGACAGATTTGCCCAGACTCTTACAGCTGCGCATGTGATTGTTTGCAGCCTCCCAACCTCGAGAGGCACAGGAAGCTTAAAACATCCTAGGAATGTAGGGGCTTCTGAGGAGTCAAAATCATTAGAATAGGACTGATTAAGCGTTTCATTGTTGAGCCAATACTTGCTGCCAAGTTTTCATATCTTTTATTTGTTGATATAGTTGGTATGTAGAAAAAACACCTCATGCGAAGAGTTGACTCATTGGAAAAGACCCTGAAGCTGGGAGGGATTGGAGGCAGGAGGAGAAGGGGACAACCGAGGATGAGATGGCTGGATGGCATCACGGACTCAATGGACGTGAGTCTGAGTGAACTCCGGGAGTTGGTGATGGACAGGGAGGCCTGGCGTGCTGCGATTCATGGGGTCGCAAAGAGTCAGACACGACTGAGCAACTGAACGGAACTGAATGGAAGCCTTGGTATTAGCAACATTAGATCTTTGAGTTAAGTACTTTCTTTGTTATAACCCACTGCACCTTTGTTTTACAGGAATGTAACTTTATTTAGTACTTTAGGGTGATGCAGATTAAAGAAAAAACACTTCAAGGGAAAATGAGTTTTCTGGTTGATAGACATTTATCTAGGAAAAGAGCCATAAAAATGCTAACAGGGCCCCTGGCCAGAAGATGATGTAAAACCACTGAAGACCTTTTGTATACGAGAAGGTATGCAAAAAGAAAGCCAGGTCTCAATAAGGGTCAGGACTGCTGCCCCTGCATAACTGTGCATATTCCATTATTTCTTTATGTACAACTTGGGGTATATAAGCTGCTTTTGAAAATAAAGTTGTGGGTCTGGCACCAATGCTTGGCTCCCCCATGTCATTCTTTTCTCCCTTTCAGGCTGAATTCCCATCTGGAGCTCAGAGGCTCTCCATGTCTACTTATTTGCCCTGGCTTCTAAGACCCACGCGAGAGGCAGCCCAAGGCAGGGCACCCCCTGCTATTCAAGTGGGCGTCGGTGGCCTACGTAGATGGTGCAAGCCCCTTGTCTCGGAGCTTTATTGGTCTCCTGTATAAACCAAGTTATTCAGCCTCTTTTCTCCACTAATTTTCCTACTACACTATTCTTTCCTAATCTCTCTTTATATCTCTCTTTGCCGACTCCGTCCCCGCTTTGAATTACCCTGGATCCACTGGGGCTGGACCCCAGCACATTCCAAAGGATCTTTGGGGTTTGGCATCAGCTTCCAGGATTCAATATTTTTTCTGTCTCACCTGAGAATTTCCAGGCCATACTATCAGGAAGAAAACACATGATTTGCCTTATCTTTTGTGTCTGTCTCTTCCAGTCCTATTTGCCATTCAATCATACTTTGAATGCTGTCCAGCAAGGAACTGAGTTTTGATGGTGACAAACAGAAGCAAAAGCAACCCCCTTTGCCTGATTTCTTTAAAAAAAAAAAATCCACCCTGATAATAACTAAATCTTGATACTTAAGGATAATAATTTTCATTGTTACAACAGTCAGGTGCTGAAATCTTCTCAGATAGAAAGCCAAGAGAGAGAGCAAGAGAGACAGACTTACAGAGATAGATAAAGTCACATAGATATAGACATTTATACTTAAATCCTCCCTATACCTAACCATGAGGGCTTCTCCACTGATTCAGTGGTAAAGAATCTGCCTGCAATGCAGGAGACATGGGTTTGATCCCTGAATCATGAAGATCCTCTGGAGGAGGGCATAGCAACCCACTCTAGTATTCTTGCCTGGAGATTCCCATGGACAGAGGAGCCTAGGAGTCTTCAGTCTATGTGGTCACAGAGTCCCACAGGACTAAGGAACTAAACACCACTTTACCTATTTCTTATTACTTACAATGTCTCATTTACTGAAAATCAGTGATCATCTGGGCTGTAAGCAAAGCGTCAAGAGCGAGAGAATTCTAAAACCCTCTACCCTGAGACCACCTTCTGTGTGCTCTCCTTTTAACACAAAGCACCCCCAGGAAGAGACCCCCTCTCTCCTTCACCCACCTCCTGCGTTGTTCAGAGCACAATGAATAGGAATATACTACAATTAAAGTGACCAAACTGTACCCAATATGGATGAGAAAACTCAGCCAGACATGTTTTGTCTGCACATCTTCTCATCTAAGATGAGTCCAGTTTGAGCTTATTTAAACCGCTAAACAAGATCTCTCAAACTTCCATATTTCAACTGCTGCAAAGGTCACAAAAACTACATTCGTCTCCCACTCAACATCTGCTGTGCTGCCGTTTCTGCTTTTCCCAGGTGAGGGAATGAGGCGTGCCAAGGCACCGTGATGGAGAGGTCACTTAATTTTCCTTTGTAAAGCCAAATCCTCTGTGCTCTCTATTATCACCAATCAATTTTACATAAATAGCAAAATTAAGCCCCATTATTCTCATTTACCACAAAATTAGAGGAATTAATTAAACATGGAAAAAGTGCCCACATCTGCCAAATCACTACTTCCAGTAGGTAGGAACAAGTTCAGGAATTTCGTGCAGGCAGGAAGAAAAATCAACACAGCATCCAGAAACCCAGTGGAGAGGTGCCACTGAGGAGGTTTTATAAGAGGACCAGTGTGAACGCACCAGCAGGCTTCTGAGTTCCTTGCTTGAAGCCGGGACAAGGGGAACACTCTTCCTTGCAGGAATGGAATCTAGCACCTTTACACCGCCCAGTGTGGCTTCTCTGCTGTTGTTTTGGGAAGCTGTGGGTTATGTTTGGTTTGAGTTTGAACAAATCCAAAAGAAAGGGCGAACATAAGGTCCTGTTTTTCAAACCCAGATTTGTCAGAGAGGTTTCTTCGTATGCCTGTTTCTAATGAGCTCCACTAAACTCCAAGAACCAAACCACTGGAGCAACGTGACCTTTCTCAAGTTGTAAGACCAAATTTCTGAAATAGAACAGAAAGGGTGAGAGGTCCAACTTTTACAGTTTTTTACACTGAGCTCAGCAATGCTCAGATTTGCTAGAAAGTTTAGAAATTACGAGACCAAGAATGTTGAAGTATTTTCATAAACGTAAAGGAGAGATTCAAAAATAAGATGAAAGGGTTCTTCAAAGATTGCCTAAGAGTCCCTTGCAACTCCTTCTATTATGAAACAATGAAATATATACTATTCCTTAAATAAACCCACCGGAATGATACCCTTTTTAGGCTGTTGCCCTGCAGGAAAAAAGATCTTCACATCTTTCTTAATGAGATTTTTATTGCTCATGTAAATTTGTCTTGTGCTAAATTTTTGTCTTGGGAACCCTGAATTATGTTACCTTGAGTTGTTCCTGGTAAGCATGCATGCATCCACCCTATTTTTGCTGTGAAAACGGCTCCTTCTGGCAAAGTGAAAGCAATTGGAACTCAGTTTAATTAGCTGCCTTCTGTAAATACGCCATTATTCTTCCAGCTCTGTGCTCATGTTATATTTACAGAGGGAACAGAGAGCAATAATTATTTTCAGTTGCAGTTAGTCAGTATTAGTTAATGTCTGAGAATCGAGAGGAAATTAAGACAAGTGTAGATCATGGGGACAAAACGGAGGATGAATGAGTGTCTGTCAGCAGAATTTCACCTGTATTTTCTTGCATGGATTCAGAACTCAATTAGACAAGAGAAGCAACAGGTTTCTCACCTGAAACCCATTTGGCAACCCACATGAAATCTGCACCATCTGCTTTCAAATAATTACATGATAGGTTATCTATTTTAGATGGTCAACTCCCAGGCCAACTTTTCTTGGGGTCTCAATGTACTTTTGAGCTATTCATGTTTCTTTGGATTCACTGGCACCCTGGGAAGACAAACCCGTTTAATATCAGCCAGAGCCAAGGAGATAAAGGAAGAGAGTCTGCTGTTCCCCAAAACCTTAATGGAACCCAAAGTCAAATAGAAAAGGTGGATATATTAGGAGTTTCACTGGTTTCCATAGATTATTAAGAGTTGACTAGTTTTAACAACTGCATCATTAAGCTCTGTAATGCAGGTATTAATGAGGGTAAGAATGACTAAGAAAGGCCCTACAACCCTCCTGATGGGAGTGATGGGGACAGGTCATTTGGGGCAGGTTTCCCCAGAGCCCAGACTCTGGAAGACAGTACCCACTTTAGTTCTGTGGTTTGGGAGGCGGGGGGCAAAATCACCGAGTAGACTAAGGACACAGGCTCTGGGTTCCACCAGCTCTGGATACTTGTTCAGGTCCCAGTGCTGGCTAGCTGTGAGATCCTGAGCAAGTTACCTACCCTCTCAGTTTTGTCATCTGAAAGATGGGAAAACCACCAGAACTTGGCAACAGGAAGGGCTGAATAAGATAAGCCACAGGAAAGCAGTCAGCACTGAGCTAGACACACAGGAAGGGACTGAGAGGAGCGCCGACGATTCCTCGAGCTAGGTCCCCTCTCTCACCGTCTCCCGAGGGCTCTTCAAACACAGAGAGCAGGTGTCATGTCCAGAGCAGAGAGGAGTCTGGGGCGGGAAACATTAAGCAGGGGGGAAGTACCCAGGGTTGGGTGTGCCCGCAGCTGGGATAATGGGCAGAGTCTGAGGCTGTTCGGTCAGAGGAGGGACCAAGCCCTTTTGTCTTTTGTCTGTCCTATGTTTATTGTGTACTTAGCGTTTCACGCATGAGTCTTGGCAAGCTTCTAGCTCAGAGCAGAATCACGGTTCCTGAGAAAGGTGAGGAAACTCTGGGCGTGACTAGGGTGGCCTTGAGGTCCAAGGGACAAAGTATGAGAGGATTTGGGAGGAGAGTTTCTTTTTTGCCACTGCCTGGCACTAGCCACATCCTGGCACCCAGGACTGAGAGCTCCAGGAGCACAAGAAGTCAGCCCTGTTGGGGCTCTCAAGGTCATCCCTGATGCCTGGAAATTTCTGCCCAGCAGTCTGGCACTAACTGATGTGGAGAGCTGGACCCGGGGCGGCAGGTCCAAGATAGGGGAGATAGGACACAGGAAGACAGCAGCTCGCAGATCCGTCCAGGAGCAAACGTGAGGCGCCACGGGGGAAGTGTCTGGGTGGCCAATTTCTAATTATGGGATCATAAATGGCCATGGAGTTTGATCATTTATGCTCTTACATCTTAAGAATTGATGCTTTCAAATTGCAGTGCTGAAGACTCCTGAGAGTTCCTTGGACTGCAAGGAGATCAAACCAGTCCATCCAAAAGGAAATCAACCCTGAATATTCATAGGAAGGACTGAAGTTCCAATACTTTGGCCACCTGATGCAAAGAGCTGAGTCATTGGAAAAGACTCAGATGCTGGGAAGGACTGAGGGCAGGAGGAGAAGCGATCATCAGAGGATGAGATGGTTGGATGGCATCATCGACTCAGTGGACATGAGTTTAAGCAAACTCTGGGAGATGGTGAGAAACAGGGAAGCCTGGCATGCTGCAGTCTATGGGGTCGCCAGAAATCGGCCATGGCTGAGTGAGTGAACAACAGCAGCAAATGCTCTGACATCATCATCATAGAATCGGAAGACTGAAACTGCTGGTGTGGAATCCATAAACTTGGTAATGAGATTAGCGTTCATCCAAACCTGCAGAACTCTCTAGGCGAGGGAAAGGATCTCCCAAACCCCTCCGGAGTAGTTGTTGCCATGTGATGTCTTCATTCTCTTTCGCTGCTACTTTCACTCCCAATCCCAACCATCAGGAGCAGAAGCGGCCCTCTTTAATGTCCTCTGGGAAGAGAACAAGCTCAAACCTCCCACCATGAGCCTAGACCAAAAGTGTCGAGCTTTCTGTCCAGCTCCTGAAAGAGGCCACTGGAGCACTTGTCTCCCCATCTAGGGGACTGGAGGCCAATATGTAACCCCATATCCACAGCTTCTCAGGGTTGGCGGTGTGTGTTTTCTCATTTTATATCACAGAGATGAACCTTATTTCTAAACAACCACCATCTTAAAGAGTATTTTGAAATAATTCCAAAGTCACTGAAAAAAGTAACAAAATATGGAGGACTCCTATATAATTGTACCCAGGTTCATCCATTTCTAGCATTTATTTTTCACACATCCATGTTAGAACATGTTTTTATGAGTCAGTTGAGAGTACACTGTCCACTTCATGCCCTTTAACCTCTTAATACCTAAGCATGCATACTGTAGACTATTAGCCCCATGAAATAATCTTCCAGCAGAGGTTCCTTGGCCTACAAAATGCAGACACTGCTCCAAGCTATGGCCCCTTTTTAGAACTAAGGGTTCGGAGAGAAAGCACTGTTACCCAATGGTCCCAAGGGAGGTTGGACCAGAAAACCATTTTGCTTCTGTGTGTGTGCACGCATGCACATATGCGTGTACAAGGGGCACCCAATATCATTCCACAGAGCACTAGAGAATGTTTCTCTGGCCACGCAGATGGAACTAGAAGCAGACCACCTGCCTTTCCTCCTTCCTCACAGCTCCCTCAGCTCCAGGACATGCTGTGGGTCCCCGCTTGAAGGGCGACCTCTGAACCAGAACATCTTCCTGGGCACAGGACATTCTCACTCCAGCAGAAGGGAGGAAGGAAGTGGTCCATCTGAGCCTTAGCATCTGAGACTTGTAGAAACCAGGATGGAGCCGCTGATGAAGGCTGAGGGAGAGATGGTCATTGGGATACCAGCCACAGCTCCATTTGCAGAGGCAACAGGATTCCTAACTTGGCACTGGGGGTGATTCACTGTATTAGTAAGAGACAGCTGTCTTCTCCAGACAGAAAATCTCAGTAGTCCTCAAAATAAGCCCTCTGACAAAAATTCCATCCTGTATGCCAGTGAGGCACTTTCAAAACACAAGTGCGAATAAGAGAAAGCTCGCCTGGGAAGCTGAAAAGCACACATATAACCAGTCCCTTCTCATCCAAATGGGCGCACAAATGTGTGCCTGGAAATGAAGTGCACAAGCAGTGAAGGAAAGTGGGGAGGAAGAGACAGAGAAGAGAAAGGAGAGAATGGAGACTGAATCAAGGGCAGTCCCAAGTTAAGAAGGCAGGAACCATCTGCTCAGCCCCGGCGGATTCTCAAACAACTGGGGAGGCACGCAGCAGGATCCCCTGCACCTGAGACAGAGGAGAGACACTCACAAGGGACATGGAGTAGCTGCCCAGGCGAACATTTCACATACCCATGTGCTCTGCCAAGCAGCCAAATCCCTCTAATAACTCAGGAAAAAGGGATTATTCTGGACTATTGAGTGTGTGCTCCAAACACCAGTCTGGACTAGCCAACTGGGGCTGGATGTTCAGTTCAGTAGCCATGCAGATGGAAGCTCAGAGACAAACCCCAATCCAACAAACCCCACAGAGAGAGAGGACAGAGCGCTGAGAAAATGCTCTTATAAGTAAAACCTCAGACTAATGAATAAACTGCTGTGAAACCAAGAACGAAACAGGCATATTCACTCAGGCAATTCAGATCTGAGGGTCATTAACTTAGCAGCTGATGGAGTACACACTCTGGAGTTAACTACTGCTTGCTAGCTGTGTGACTTTAGAAGTATTACTAAACCTCTCTGAGCTGTATCCCCCTCATCAGCAATTTGATGATTAAAGAGTTCCTACTCAGTAATTCTGGGCTTCCCAGGTGACGTTAGTGTTAAAGAACCCACCTGCCAATGCAGGAGATGGAAGGGGTGAGGGTTTGATCACTCCATCAGGAAGATCCCTTGGAGGAGGAAATAACAACCCACTTCAGTATTCTTGCCTGAATACCATGGACAGAGGAGCCTGGCAGGCTACAATCTATAGAGCTGCAAAGAGTCAGACACAACTGAAGCCACATAGCACACAGGCACACACCCTGTAGCAGTGTCTTGTTTTAAAGATGTTCCTGGTTATTTCTGAGACAGTGAGCATAAATACGGACATATTCTCAAGATTTGTCAGAAAAATCACTATGCGATCCATATCTTGTGCTCTTGTTCTGTGAATTAAACAAGATAATTCATGTAAAATGTTTAGTCTGCAGTAGCATTTAATAAATAATAGCTATCATTTCTGTAATTATCATTATCAATATTATTACAGCAATGATAAATTGCCACACAATCTTGGGTTGATCTAATTTAAAATCTTCCAATTAAATGCAGATGGGGGACTCAGATAGAGCTTACCTATTTTTCAAAAGGAGAGTTAAAAATCTATTTTGATCTCTTTCATGCAAGATAATGAACGTGAAAATGTTTTGTACATTCTAATGAATATTCCATCTTATGTCTACAAAATTTAAAAAAAAATTAAAAACCATCCCAATGTGTGGCCTCCAAAGTATTTTGCTTGTTACATTTTATATTCAAAATATTACAAGTATTTATTATCTCTGGTCCTCAGCCGCGAAAACTTAGCCAGTTGAGAACTTTTGGCTGGAACACAGGAGAAACCGCGCCATCTGCTGGCTGCTCCTGAGAACTGCTTGGAGGAAGCTGCCAAGAGCCGTGTAAATACTGGGAGTGGTAAAGCTGCAATGGGGCTGAAAGTCCTCTGTCCAATGTTTTGGGCTCCAGCGGGTGTGGAGGGCTTGGTTGTCACTGATGGTCTCTGGATGCTCACAGCTCGAGTCTCAGTGCTGTGCCGCTGCGTCTGTGGCATTTGGCACTAGACCCCCGTCTCTCAAGACAGCACCTGCCTTCACTACTTGAGAAGCAGATGACGATTCAGCAGGGAGCAGCCCCGATGCGCTCCTCATGCTGCCCCTTGGCGCTCTGTCCCACTCCCGGCCTAGCAATTCATCACAGCCTGTTGCTTCCCGGCCCTGGCTTGGGCTCAGGCCACCACGGCTTCCAGGTCTCCTCTGCTTTCTCCTTTCGTCTCCCTTGGGCCTCAGCTGTATGTCAGGCCCCGTGGCGCATCAGGAAGAGAGGTACCTGGAGCTGTGGCCACTGCCCCGCCCCAGTGAGAGGGGTGGAGAGAGATGCTGACGTCCCAGGGGTCGCTGCCAAGGTCCCCAGCTCTCCTCCCCAGGCAGGAGTGCAGGCCAAGCCCCCATTTAAACCAATGACTGCAGGGGCGCACAGACATCCTCCCACACCATGTCAGGCTCCCAGCGCCCCACAAGAGGGTCCTTAAGAGACTGTTCCCAAGCCAAATGTGCAGACGGGTGAATGCCAAAGAAGCTGACCCATACTGGGCACTTACTCTACTCCAGATGTGGTTTTATGTGCTTCACGTTGGAAGGTATTTCATCCTCACAGCGACTCTATGAGGAAGATACTCTCACTGTCCTTATTTTAAAGGTGAGGAGACAGAAACACAGAGAGGTTAAGCAGTTTGCACAAGGATTCACCGTGGGTTAAGGATGAGCTGGGATGCAAGTCTGCCTGCCTCCAGAAATCACACGTCTATTCTCTACATTTGATCTAGATACTTAGTCAACACTGAAGGCCAAATACTGCCGTCCGATAGAGAGGTCATGGGATAATGGAGTCCCAAGTCACTGGCAGAGGAGACCCAGGAAACCAGCCCCCTGACCTGATAACGAGGACCCAACTCAACAGAGAAAGGATCAGTCGTGATGGTGATGGATGGAGTAAAGGAAGAGGGATTCGAGAAACAGGATGATAGGAGAAACCAGGGAGAGCCTGAGATGAGCCATTGCGGTAAATTAGAGTAAGAAAGCAAGAGGACAGGAAGAAAATGAAGAGCAAGGCCGAGAGACTTACATGATGCTTCACATTCAAAATCTAAAAGCTGAACAGGTTTATCTCAGCCATGCACCCAAGTAGCAAGACAATGCTGCTAAGGAAACCAGTGGAGGTTTAACTGCCAGACCAGGTGACTGGCTGTGGCTTGAGCCACGGCAGCTGGGGCACCATCTTCACACCTTGTGCATTGCAGATGGCTCACAGACACCCCTCTCCGCCGTGGGATGGGGCTCACAGACACCCCATCCCCACTACTGGATGGCGGGCACTGAGGAACCCCACTCTCACAAGCTTACATTCTAGTGGAGGGGTAGACAGAATGCAAGCAAGTAAATTAGATAAGATAGCCATAGATCAGAAAACATGCACTAAGGAAAACAAACAGGATACTGTGCTGGAGAGTAGTAGGAAAGTCAGAGACCTATTGCCATAGAGAAGATGGCAGCACGGTATTTCCAGGGCCCTCATTTCCAGGGGCCTTGGACGGCCAGGGCTGATGGCACCTTGGGTGAGGACCCCACAGAGGCAAGGGAGGAAACGGACACAAATGGATGGCAATGGCCCTGAGCAACTCTAACGGAGGACCTCACCATCAAAGCACAAGACTGACTATGCGACATGGTCTTTCTACCAAAGGAATTCTCCATCGTCTGTGAATAAATGAATGTGAGCTTTACTGTATTTTATATTGCTGTACATAAATAATATAATTCAGGTGGGTTAGACGGTAAAGAATCCACCTGCCAATGCAGGAAACATTGGAGATGTGGGTTCAATCCCTGGGTCAGGAAGATCCCCTGAAGGAGAAAATGGCAACCCACTCCAGTATTCTTGCCTGGAAAATCCCATGGATAGAGGAGTCTGGCAGGCAACAGTCCATGGAGTCGCAAAGAGTCGGATACAACCAAGTGACTAACACTTTCACTTTCAAATATTTTAAATATTCTGAAATCTGGGCACTGATGAATAAAGATGAAAGCATTCTTGCCTCGAAAATCCCACGGATAGAGGAGCCTGGAGGGCTACAGTCCATGCGGTTGCAAAGAGTAGGACACGACTGAGCGACTAATACACTTTGGCCAAGAGCCTCCAGAAAAGGAAGAAAAAAAAATACAGGCATGTTCAGCATCTCCTGTTGAACTAAGACCCCTGGGATTAGGGTGTAGCTTCAAGGGAGACCTGCAGGAAGAGAAGGTAAGGGCCAGAGGAGGCAGAGGGAGGAACTGCCAGCGGTGTGCTAACACTCCTGCACATTTGCACGACAAAGACGCCTCTTCGGGACTTACATTAACAAGAACATTTAAATATAGGCAGGAAATAAAAGATCCTGGTAAATTCTGTAGTAAAGCTCTGAATTAAGTCCAAGACAAACTGATTCTAATTTCGCCAAAAGTGGGGAAAACAACGACCTCCCCCACAGCTTAGTGCTACCCTTCAGTTTGATTCCTTGAGGCTCAAGAGACAAATTTGAAATGAATTGATGAATTATAAAAAGCTAGGTCACCCAGCAAATTGTGCATCTCAGATTCATCCTGCTTCTGAAAATAGGGATTAGAACTGCAGCAATCCAGAAAGAAAATTACAGGCGGAGGCAGAATTTCTCATGACAGCCTTCATGACCAGTGCCGTGGGGAGAGATGGTGTCTGGTAGCTGCAGCCTCTAGCTGTTTCCTCAAAAGTTTCCCCAGAAGGCACAAGCCAACAAGCCTTCTCTCTTCCTCTGAGGGGGTGAGAGCTGCTAAGCATTTGTTTTGTCCACTACAGCGGCACCTGGAGGACAAGGAACCAACCAGGGGACGCTCCTGTCTGGGCCAGAGGCAAAGCGGCAATGTGGGCATTTGGGCAAGACTTGGCTGTCGCTGGGAGAGGACATCTGTGTGTTGAGAAGATAAATTAGGTCTTCCCTTTCTTTACCTTGGAGAAGGAAATGGCAACCCACTCCAGTATTCTTGTCTGGAGAATCCCATGGACGGAGGAGCTTGGTGGGCTACAGTCCATGGGTCGCAAAGAGTCGGACACAACTGAGCGACTTCACTTCACTTTTTCTTTACCTACTTCCTGTTTCCCACCACAGAGGTGGAGCTGAGCTTTCAACAATCCACTGTGACAATTTCTTACCAGTTCATCACGTGCTTCCCTGCGTAAAACCTTCCCCACACTCTATTTCTTCCCCTCTAGCAGTGTTCTTGCCTGGAGAATCCAGGGATGGGGGAGCCTGGTGGGCTGCCATCTGTGGGGTCGCACAGAGTCGGACACGACTGAAGTGACTTAGCAGCAGCAGCAGCAGCAGCTGAGTTCCCAAGAAAAATGCTTTAACACTCCCCTTCCCAGGAGTCTAACCCATTGTCTGAAACAGTACCTGTCCTCACTAAGTATTCAATGACTGCATTACCAGATTTTCAAAATCTGTACCTACTACCACAGAATTCCCTTTGATGGTTATTAAAAGATTTTTGGTTTTTTCCTCTTAGATTAACCAATAGTATGGGGAATCAACCATTCATTGAACAACTTATTTATTTCACCATCATCTGTCTACTGGGACCTCCTAGGTGACTGGCACCTTATAAAGTTTTCCAGGGACATCAGTGAATGACACAAGATCCTGAGTCTCAGGGCGCCAACAGTGGGTAAAACCAAGGACCAACAAAGGTTCTATAGAGAGCCAGGGAGTAAATATCTGAGGTTGTACAGGCCACGTGAAGACTCGATAACATATTTCCCTTTACCTAATCTTTTTCCGGTCTTTAAAACTGTACAAATCATTCTTATCTCCAGGAACTTTCAAAATAGGCCATGGGTCAAATTTATCCCATTAGCTATAGTTTGTCAAGTCCTGTGTAAGAGAGACAAGCATCCTAATAATCACATAAGTGCAGACGTTATAGGGCTTTCCCAGGGGCTCAGACAGTAAAGAATCTGCCTGCAATGTGGAAGACCGGGGTTCGATCCCTGGGTTGGGAAGATTCCCTGGAGGAGGGGGATTGTCTGGAGGATTCCATGGACAGAGGAGCCTGGTGGGCTACAATCCATGGGATCGCAAGGAGCCGGACATGACTGAAGCACTATCACTTTCACAGATGTTATAAGCCTACAGCAGAGGAAGGGAGAAAAACAATCTATTTTGGGGGATGACTTTGGAGGGGTTTGAGGAAGCCTCTAAGGAAAAGAAAATCTACAGTGTAATTTGATGGAGGAAGTTTTGATGACAGAAAAAAAAACCAGGCAGAATTGGGGGGGAGTGTGGGATGGGGTGGAACATGAAGAGGCTTCAGGAAAAGGACAAGGGCAAGGGCAGCAGAGCTGGGAGGCATCCTGAGCACACACAGGCCTGGGCCACACCAGGGAGCCTGGATTCTATCTTTGTTCCAGTGAAACCCTTTCCGAGCTGTAAGCAGAGGAGTGCCAGGATCTGATGAAAATCTAAAAGAACCCTCTGACTGCTGCACATGCTCTGCTTTGGGAAAGTAAAAGGTACAAAGTGGGGGGTGGGAGGGCAGTCACCTTAGCCTCATGTTATGGGTTGAAATGTGTCTCCCCTTCCTCTCCAGATATGTTGAAGTGCTCATCCCCAGCCCTATAGAACATGACTTTGTTTGCGAATGGAGTCACTACAGATGTAATTAGTTTTGATGGGGGTCACATCGGATACCACTAGTGTCCTTATGAAGAAACGGCCCCGTGAAGACAGAAACACAGGGCGAACGCCCCCTGACCACCGGGGTACAGACTAGTTTACGCAGCCGCAAGCCAAGCGATGCCAAGGATGGCGGGCAAACCTTGAGGAGCCAGCAAGAGGCCAGGAAGGACTTCCCTGCAGGTCCCAGAGGGAGCACGGCCCTGTCGTCCCTGATTTATAGACTTCGAGCTCCTAGACCTGCGAGACGATACTCTTTTGTTGGCTCAGCCGCCCAGCTCCTGGGCCGTCGTTCCAGCAGCCTTAGGCACCTAACACATCTTGTAAGGGGGACAGAGGCGCGGAGGATGCGTAACTGAGCAGGGAAACATGCACTGCTGTGAAACAGTCTCGAAGGCAGAACCAAAAGAACTTTGCGATGGGCTGGCTTGATACAGGAAAGCAAGGCGAGGGCGAGACGTCGACGTGGCTGACACCAAGACAGTAACATCGGTGATGTCTGGCAGGCCACGGCAGAAGCACTCCGGTTAGAGGGAATGAAGGGGAGATGAAGATTTCCTTTTAAAATACACCACTGCACCATTTGTCTTGCTAATAGAGGAAGCATTGCTTTTATGATGAAAAGAGTGGAAAAGTGAACAAGCGAAGGAAAGAAGTGAAAAACTCCCAGGTCTGGCTTGAAAATCCTGTTGGTAGAGGTTTGCGGTCATACTTGAGGGAAACTGAAGCAGCAACAGGGTGTGTGCATGGAGGTGGGGCTGGGACAGGCAAGGCTTCCAGTTGGGCCCCAAGGTTGAGATGAAGGAAGAGTATGAGATGATCGGAAATCTACCTCACTTCCAGAAATCTGCATAAGTTCTCACCGAAGGAGAGTAGAAAGGGTTATGAAAAAGAGGCAGAGACGTGTGGGAGAGGCAGGACCACATGGCTTTCGAGCACAGTGCCCAGGACCAGCCCCCTGGTCAGCACACAACCCCTCTAGTCTGCCTGGGTCTGCCCAGGTCAGGAGGGGTGGCCTTTCAAACCAATGTGCTGACTTCGGGCCCCTCCCTTAGAGGAATCACACCAAGGAGGGAATAAAGAGGTTGACTGTTATTTTAATTGAATTTGTTTTCAATTTATTTTCAGCTGTCTAGGGAAAAACCTTTTACACTGGCATCATTTGATTCCTTTTTACTTTGTGTCCATTATCCTCATAATGAGCTTTTAACGCATTAACGCGGCCCTGTTTGCTCAACGGTGGAATCACGTCGGTCAAATCAATAAATAGCAAAAGCATAAAGGTACACGAAACTGAGACAATAAGCTAGAATATAAATGGAAAATGTGAGCTCCTGCCGCATTAAAAGTAGAGACAGCATTCTGATATCCTGCCCCAAGGTACTGCGGTGAGTGTCAGAGAAATGTCTCCATTCCCCAAAGTTCAATTCCTCTGTGCCCCTGGAGCCAGCAGAGGTAAACTTTGGAGCCAACAGGAAGCTCTGCTGCCTGTCACTGAAGTTTAATCTCAGCCTTTCCAGGAGTGTGCTGGAAATCCATGTTCCTTTCCTGCACTCAGGTCCTCTCTTCAATACTCCAAAATGCACTAGCTTTAGAGGCTTGGAAAGTTCCTGTAGCATACTTTTGCATAACTCAGTATTTTCCATTCTTCTTTCACTCAGAAAACTTTTGTTTTCAAATGTTTTAATTAAAACACTAACTCACACTGTGAGACACAAGAGAAGTATTTACCTTCAGAGTCAGTTTAGGAAAACTTCACCAAGTTACACCCTGAACTTGATTTTTATATGTGGACAGAAGTTTTAACATTTCAGGAAACACCAATCGCTGTCCTAAATAAGACGTCATCAATGTCTCTTTCTCTCCCCTTCATGAAGCATGACACTTTTCAGGGTAAATTTGGGGGATTCTTTTCCATAATGTAGGCATTCAGCAACAGGTGTGATAGGAAGGAAGCTATATGGGACTCATTTCATTGCAAATGACACAAATGTAGATCAGATTAAGACAATTTGTACTTAGTGAAAGGACACTGGAAGAAGCTCACAGCTCTGCACATGCCCAATAGCAAGGTCTCAGGAGGGCAAGATTGGGGCCAATGGAGGGATTTCCAGGACTCCAGTGTCATCTGGAAGCTGATGCTCTCCTTTTCCTGGCTGTTCCTTGTTTTCTGCACAGTGGCTTCATCTCCCTCAGGGCCAATCCTCAAGGTTTTACAACTAGAGAAGAAAGGTCTCCATGCCCTTAGAAAGAAACACCCCACGAAGAATTCTGATTGCCTTGACTCATGGCCTGGGTTTTTATGACTCGTTCACCTGGAATCATTGTGCGTCTACTTCTCAGTCTGGGTCATGGGATTAGCAGCCAGGATTAGAAACTCAGAGTTGGTTCTAGTGATTGCAAGGGCTTCCCTGGTGGCTCAAATGGTAAAGAATCTGCCTGCAATGCAGGATGCCAGGATTCGATCCCTGGGTTGGGAAGATCCCCTGGAGAAGGGAATGGCAACCCACTGCAGTATTCTTGCCTGGGAAATCCCATGGACAGAGGAGTTTAATGCACTACAGTCCACAGGGTCACAAAGAGTAGGATGCAACTGAGATACTCACCCTTTTACCTTTCACCTAAAGAGAAAGCAGGCTGTGTTCTGAAGAAGGGCAAGGTGGGAGGCTGACACAGCCTGCAGGGCCACTGCAGGGGGAAAGGAAGGATGGTTAGTTCCGGGGCAAGAGCCATGTCGAATCTGCCTCCTCCTACATGCTCTTTGAGGTCAGCCACGCTGCAGCTGGTTGTGGACAAAGCGTCATGCTTAGCTCGCGTGCAGCCCTCGCAGTTTGTATGTAACCTGGGTCCGCTTCTCACAGGGGGTCAACTCAAAGGGCTGGTTGCTCTAGGAGGTCTGTTACCTTGTTGATGGTTCTGCACCTAATCTGCTCATAGGCTGCTTACGTCCTTTTATGAGTGGGGACCAATTGTGTTATCACGGCAAGAAATGAGCTCTCTTCCTACTTGAGAAATTCTCTCATGCCTGGACGAAGGGGTTTTTACATTTATCAACGTGTCCTGGGTGATACCTCATTCTAAATGATGTATTAATCACGCTTTGAATATACAAATCAATTATAGATGTTTTAAAGGTTGGATTAATTCAATTAAGCCTCTGGTGGGACTTCATATTTATTTAGACTTTCTGTATTGACTTTTAATAAATCACAGATGTGTGTCATGGAGGATTCTATTTCCATGATTGTGCTCCTTATAAAGTCTTCATTTATCTACTCGTATATACCCATGCATAATTACATCCGTCAGTCCATCCATCCGTCAGTCAGCCTGTTTATGTACATATCTACCTACTTACCTGCCTACTGACAAAGTCATTTTATCTAGTAGCTGTGCCCAAGTGGGTTCTTATGATGAATACACGAGGCCCTGTGGCCACTCAGAGTCACACTATTTCAACCCTCAGCTCATGTTTCTATTTGAGAAATTGCTGCTGCCGCGGTGCCTCACATTCTGGACTGACCAGAAGTGGGGACACTCTAGCCATAAAAATGGACCCTAACTCTTACATGAATCAGCACGTACTGGGAACAGTCCCCTGAGTCACTGAGATGAAGAGCACTACCCAGCCGAGTTTCCTTGCCCAGCTCACAGGCCACAGCTGCCAGGATACGCTCGTGGGCCCCTAGGTCTGCCTCATGTTTGGTCTCCCACCTCCCTTCTCCTCACTGACTCCGTTGATTCTTATTTCTTAACATCTCTTCCAACTCTGTTTCCTGAACCAGGATGAGTTTGTAGAACAGGAAAGGAAAGGTTGGACTCCCTGGTGAACAGTCTCTGGAGAAAGTATTTTTTTAAAAAAGAAAACACTGTTCTCACGCACACAAACCCCCCACTGAATCCACCAGGACCCACAGAACCACACAAGTTCTTACTCACCCTCTGCTCCTCCCTCACTCACACTCCTAGCCAAACTCCCCAAGCACCTATGGTTGCTTTTTTTTTAACATTTGGTTTTAAATATTTATCTTGACTTTTAAAAATGTGATTTTTGTACCCTCAAAACAGACAGAACTATGACCCATATTTCACAATATATGTAGCTCATTGATGTATTTTTGGAAATTCTAGTTCCTTCCAACAACTTTATCTTTCCTCCATGTGAAACATAAACACTTGGTATTAAAAAATGTATATATTTTCAAGATAAAGTCTTTATTCCAGTATCTGGGCATGATTTTCTTTTGTTTTAGGATTAAAAAAACAACATTCAGTTAAAAAAAAAAATGCTTGAAGGAGCAATGACTAGGTGCCAGGTACTGCTCTGCAAAGTTTTGAGGACCCAGCAGTGGGTACAATCTAGCTGGGGAACAGCCAGTCGTCAGTCTCAGTACAGTGTCACACAGGGCGGTGATGAGGGAAGCACTAGGTGCTGTGAGCCGGGAGACTCACGCTCACGTCACACTCTGGTGACCAGGAACGGCTGCCCAGAGGAAGTGGTTCCACACTGAGGCTTGAAGAGTGAGGTGCAAAGAGTAGGTAGGAGGTACCAAGAAAACGGCGGTGGAGGGTAGCGTGAGGACATCTGGGGGCGAAGTGGCGCAGGTGGGAGGTAAAGTCAAACAGCCAACAAACAAATAAATAAAATAAAATAGAGGATTTGTACAAGAGTGAAGAGAAGGAACACAGGGAGGAGCAGGGCCACTGCTGGAAGGACTGTGTCGGCCACATTAAATCTGATCTTGCAGCAACCCCCTCTGCTCCCTCTGGCTGCTGATTGAGAGAATGGCTTGAGGGGGCAGGGTGAGTTTCGGCAGCAATGAGGGGCCTGCAGGAGGGCGGAGGCAGTGGGGATGGAGAGAGATGAGACTTAGAAAGTGGAAATGCAGGACCTGTGGCTGGCTGGAGGGCGGAGGAGGGAGAGGAAGCAGTGGCGACCGCAGGTACACCGGAGAAAGGCTGTATGCCTGGGAAGAGTGGTCTACACACATCTGTGAGTGTATGCAGTCCACTCATCACGCCGAGTCAGACAGGATGGGCCAGTTCCTGCCGTGGTGGGAGCCTGAATTCATCTCCGTAACGGAGGTGGCTCGCACTGCCGATCCATCACCAGCTGGCCACGTCCCTGCCCAGCTTCATGTTCCCTCTGGGATCCAAGCTGCCGGGTCAGCCTCTGTCTGGAACACTGCCCATCTCAAGGCAGAGGAAAAGACAGAAAGAACCTTGAGTAGCCTCTCAAGAGAAACATTGTCCTTTTACTCACATTGCATTGGCCAAAACAATTCACCATTAAATGGGGGAGATACACCATTCGCTGGGAAGGCCACTGGAGGACACGATGAGATGGTTACACAGTGGCTAGGAGAAGCGGCCAGATACCCAGTCACAACACTGGTTGAAGAAACAAAACAAAAACCTAGCTTTTCCCCCTCCATGCCGGTGAAGCTCGTAGAGGTGCCAGCATTCGGGGATGCTCACTTAAAAGGGGCAAAGGGTATAAAGGGCCTGTGTGCCTTCACGGGGCTCCATCTGTGGGATCTTGTGCAAGTTCCTCTGGACTGAGTTTCCCTGTCTGCCAAATGAACGCATTAGATAGACAGGCATTAAAAAGTTCCTCCTGGGTCTAAGAACCAATGACCCTGACAGCTTCTCTACCCACTGGTCTAAGCATCCTATTTCCAGGTCTTCATTTTTATGGCTTCAGAGACAAGGCTCTCTCTTGCTGCCACATGGTCACACAGCAGGAGTTGAGCTGTAAAGGTCGGGTGAGGGGGCCTTGGGCCTCTGTGACTGGTGAGATGGGTATGCCTCGCTTCACCCATTACTGCCCTGGGGATTTCTGCCCTCTACACCTGGTCCTGCCTGCCGCATCACACTAGACTCTACCCCACCATGCTTGACCTACTTCTTAACCCTTCCCTGTGGTACCTTTGGCTGTGGCTTGCCACTGCATGCCATCATGAGGAGGCAACAGGGTGGACATTTGGACCCACCCCCCACCCAAAATAAATGTTGTTCAATCCACCTTCACCTCAGCTGATTTAAGGGCCACAACTGCCACTGTCCTCTCTTCTTTAATTTCTGTCCCTTGATGTTCCACTAGTAAACAATGATGCATTCCAATTTCCAGATGCCCGAGGTTACAAATCCTTTCAAGATATAATCAGCTGAAAATAAGGAGTTTTGCATCTGAGGCTGATCCAACATGACTACACACTTATTACCAAGCCTGTGTAATTAAACATGAATATTTCACACACACACACACACACACAGACACCATCATCCTGATGCAGAAAAATGTGAGATGAAAAATTCAAGCAGGCACTGAACAGAAAGGCAATGAGTGTGGCAAAAATCGAGAACAGACTGCAAAGTCCCCTCCTAAGAACCATCCTTGTTGTTCAGTTGCTTAGTTGTGTCCAACTGTTTGTGACCCCATGGACTGTATCCCGCCTCTGTCCATGGCATTTCCCAAGCAAGAATACTGGAGTGGGTTGCCATTTCCTTTTATAGACAGAACTATCCTAAGTTAGCCTTATTACTTAAAGCCCACTCTGCAGAATGCAATTCTCGTGCATCTGTTTAATTAAGGCCCAACCATAGGAGACCTTTCAACAGTGGCTAACTCACAAAGTCAGCCCCAAGACTTCCCTCTGGTGGAAGGCATCATGTCATGTTGCACTCCTGAACATTGATGCAAGACTGCAGAACGCATCATGCACTTTTGTAAGCCCCTCCAGTTGAGTCCTGAGCAGGACTGGCAACTAATCAAAGACTACAGCAAAGGTGATGTGATGTCACTTCTAGGATTACATCACTGAAAACTGTCAGCCCCATACTGTCGGTAGACTCTCCTTGCTCGCCCTGATGAAATAAGCTGTCTTATGGAGAGAGCCACATGTCAAAGAACTGAGAGCAGCTAACAGTGACTGATGCTACTGTTGCTACTATTATTTTTTTTTTTATATGGCCTCTACTGTTAACTCATTGCCACAAGAAGCCTGTAGTGGAGAGACTATAAACACAGTGATCAGAAGTGTCCACTTTAGAGTTAGTTCTTGGTTTTGCCACTTAATAGCTGTGTGTTCTTGTGACAACTATAACCACCTCCAAATGTACTCCCTCCATCTCTCATTTTCTAGACATTTCAGTAGTTGGGAAATGTGGCTCTGAAAGGTGCCAACTAACTACTCTCACTATTTGCTAAAATAATTAAGCCTTCATTACCAAGATAACTGAGAGCAAATGAAAACAATCTCTAGATATTTGGATAATGATCCTAAAAATGTAAAGGGGAGACTTCTCTAGCAGTCCAGTGTTTGCAACTTTGCCTTCCAATGCACGGTGTGCAGGTTCAATCCCTGGCCAGGAAGCTAAGACCCAACGTGCTTCACAGCCAAAAGCAAACAAAGAAACAAAAACCCAGCATAAAACAGAAGCAATATTGTAACAAATTCAATAAAAATACGTTAAACAATGGTCCACATTAAAATGTAAAGAGGCACTGGCATACAATGGCATCTAGAATATAAAAAAAAAAAGTGATTTCTAGGTCCATCTAGGCATCATTTCATTATTTTTTACTGGCTGAATGGTAATATTCTATCACACACATGTAAAACATCTCCATCCATTCATTTATAGATGAACATTTAGGTTGCCTTCACATCTTGGCTATTGTAAATAAGGCCGCTATAAACACTGGGATGCATGTATCATTTCAGATTAGAGATGATCGTGGTAAGTGAAGTAAGCCAGAGAGAGAAAGACAAACACCATATACTATCACTTATCTGTAAAATCTAAAATGTGACAACTGAAATATTTATGAAGTAGAAACAGACTCATAGATAAATTTCATGGAAAAGAATGTGAAAAAGAACACACGTGTGTGTGTGTGTGTGTGTATAACTAAATCACTTTGCTGTCCACCAGAAACTAATACACTGTAGATCAACTATACTTCACAATTACAAGGAAAAAAGAGAGAGAGAACGTTCTCTTCTCTATGAACATGGACTGATCTCAGAGTATCCAACAGGTTTCATCAGATGGAAAGCTTTATTTTTGTCCTTGCCTTGACTCATGAACTTTGAACAAGACCGATAAGATACTGTGTTTTAATCGGGATTATTTCCTCAGCTTTATTTTACTGGTGGAGGAGGATTCAGGAGATTCCATGAAATAAATACTCATATTTCTGTTGGGAGTAATTAAGTTCTGGTAGAAATTTCTATCTCTTTTGGATAACCATTTGCTGAAAATTAACATGGTTTTCCACTTGCTGCATACAGCCTTTCCCCAGGAGTTTGCCTCCTAGGGAGAATGGCTTATACTTTTCAGCAGCTATCGAAAGCAAGAACCAGGCGGGTGTAAAATGTGCGTGCTTCTGCATTCCTGTTTCACTTTGCACAAAAAGCACAGCACCAACTGGATGAAATAATAGCTATTCAGTTGGTCATTCCCTTATGACTGCAAAGCCATCTGGAGCTGAGTCACGCTTACAAAAGCAGATACTGACTTTGTGTAGAAATATCCAGAATGTGATGCTTTGCCACTGATACCTTTCACTCATAATTACTGCAAAGTTGGCCTGCCCAGACCTGGCCAATGACTGGTCAGTAGTCTCAGGAAGAGCCAGAGCAGGGTGAATGGCTGGGGTAGAAACAGAAGCCAGATCCAAACCCATGGGGCCAGACCAGGCCTCAAGAACCACAGAGCTCAGAGGCATGGTCAGGCGTGGGTTGATGCTTTCCCGCAGTTGGTATTCCATGGGGTCTGAAATCACGTCTTTTCATGATGACACAATACACGTGAACAACCTCTGTAAATTGCAAACTTCTACAAGGGAGTAAGTCATTCTTCTGAGAAGAAATATGGCATCAAGCTGGTTGTAGTTACTTTTGCATTTGGTGATGCCGTCTACTCTGATAGAGGAGAATACATTTTGAAGGGCCTTGGATTATACGACTATGCCTAGGCAATGAATAATTCAAATTAGAAAGCATCAGCAAGGACTGCTATCCCCAAAGACGGTATCCCAGCTTTGGCACTGGTGTCGAACCCTGCTGTGTAGTGGAGAGGAGCTGATGGTGGTGAACTATCCTGAAATGCTCACGAATGTTCGGGAATCATTTGGCTTTTGGTAGACTGCTGGTGTTGCATTCGCTTGCACTGCAACCCAAGTTGGCAACCTCCACTTTGTCAGCACGAGGCTAGTCTGAGATATAATTCTGAATTTTCCCATAAACCTCCTAACTTGGCCTCTGCTAAGTGTTGTGTGGCTTGGCATGTGCTACTGAGGGAGATTGTCTTTTAAATCACCACTTTTAAGGACTCGTCTACTGTAAGTAACTAAATAAGGATACCAGAGTTTTTGATGTTATGGATATCCCTCACACTCAGTGTTTCACAGGAAAAAAAGTCCTTTTAGATTCCATTCTTCTTGGCCATGATGAGTATCGCTACCTGAATCTAATTTAGGTAATTTCCCTGCCACTCCAGTGTGCTAGCACAAAAATGACTATTAATTTACAGCTAATTTAGCATGCTAACCCTGAATTAGCAAGAAGCCAGGTTTGAAAGAGCTGATATTGAAAGCTCAGCAAACTTTCTAAAATAAAGTCACAAATGCAAGTATGTACACAGACTGGTACACAGATGCATGCCCACATACCTTCATCCTGCCATCCAATACATTTTGGAAATACACTTTGCGGATATTTGCTTTAAACACAATAGTACTAAACTTAAATGTTACCATAATAGTGTATCTCATCTAAGAAGCCAGCAGACTTGGAAATCAACAGCTACCTTAGGAAAAAAAGGCCCACAGCCCTGCAAACGCCTATTACTCCAAAGTGAGGTGGGTCAGGAGAACAGGTGAAGCCTGGGAGGTATGGGCTGTAGGGTGCTGTGTGGGTAGGGTGTCACACTAAGCTTGGCATCAACGTGGTGACCCCCTGGTAGCAGAGGACTACCAGGTTGCCTAAGGAGGGTTGGATCAGCCCTGGTCAGAAATGGAGCAGATCAAAACTCCCATGCTGATAGGCAGAGGAAAAAAAAAAAAACAAGCACACAGAGATTCCAGGTTCAGGGAGCCTTGGAGGAGCTCCAAGTGAAATCTATTTCTCTAACAATACAGTCAATGGAGAGTTCTACAACACGCGCTCTCATTTAAGCCTCATGATGGCATCTGAAGATGGTCTCTATTAATTCCTTTCATTGCCAAGGAGTTCAAAGAAGTCCATCCATCCATTTATCCATCCATCCATCCATCCAACAAATATCTGAGAGCCTTTTATAGCAAAGTTCTTTCCTAGGGGATGGAGATACAGTAGTGACAAAACCAACAAAGCTACTGTCCTCATAGGAGTTTATATTATAGAAGGATTAGGGACATGGCCAAAATTCCAAGTCACGACTGCTTCATTTCTGAACTGCATTCTTAACCAATACACCATGAGGTCCTCTATGACAGGAGAACATTTAGGAGGAACTAAAAATTCTTGCTTATCATTTAATGTTTTCTTACTTCTTAAAAGTTACTGGGCTTTGCCACGCACAGTCCAGCCCCTCTATTAAACCAGACAATACTGTGTCTCCTCTTCTTTTTCCCTTCTTCTCCCCTTCCCTCCCTCCCTCTCACTACAAAGGCCATAGACAGTTGGAGAGGGCAGGCAGCAAATAATTCTTAATGTCAAACTATGTCAAACACTGCTGGTTGCCTATTTGATGTCTGCTCTTCCTTCTTTCCTTACTATCAGGACCACAGTTCTGCTTGGGGAAGCAAATTTCCCAACTAAGGGAGATGATTTCCCAGGCTGCCTGTACCAGGGATGCTCCTGTGATTAAATTCCAACCAGTGAGGTATAAGAGGAAGTCCACTGGGTAGAGTTTCTAGAATCTTTGTTTTCCAGGTGGATAAAGGACAGAATCAGCTGGCTCACATCCTCTGCCATTTGTGCTTTCTCTTCTTTCCACTGGATCATGGGCAAGATTTCTGAAGGGTCAGGAGAGTGTTGCAGCTGTAACGCTTAGTGTCATTGGCTCAGGTTGGTGCAACAGAAAAATGGAAGGAGCTTGGGTACTTCAGGATTTACTCTATCGCCGTATGAACTCTGGGGTACCTCTCCTTGTACATGAGAAAAATATGCCAGCACTTGGTTATAAGTCATTGAAGCTGGATGTGTGTATATGCCGCTGCTTATGGTACTACTGCCATACAAGTGCAAAATACACTCCTGATAAATTCAATGTTAGTAATTATCACCTCAATATCACTGTCACTATTTCCTGAGTACTTTGCACTGTGCAAGGTGTTATGCTGAATTTTCTTCCATTATATTCCTTATAGGAAACTTATGAGACAGGTGTGGTTAGCACACTTTATACATGAGAAAATTGAAGCTCTAGGTAATTAAACAATTTGCCCAAAGTTACTCAGCTAGAATATAGTAAAGCTCTGTGCTTCAAACCTGACTCCAGCCACATGATTTGCTAATGTGTCCGTCCTTATGAAGCCACATAAAGCAACATGGCTGGTATTTTGAAAACGCTATTATCCTGATGTTTAGGACAATAATAGTCCTAAGAGCAAAGATTAAGATGAATCTAGATCTCTAATATCTGCAGACTTGATGTTTTAATAAAATATCCTTGCTGATATTATGCAAGCCTAACAGATTCCAATTTCTTTTCTTTTTGTTTGTAACCACAAACAGCATGACAAAGTGTGAAAAACATACCCGCAAGCTCTGTGCATTTCCAGAAAAAAAAAAAAAAGCTTATTTGCCCATCATGTGTGTATCTAACAGTGATGTGTGGAGTTATTAGTAGCTTAGGCATGGAGCCTCCACTCCTCTGGACTTATTTTGACCACATGAGGATGGATTCTGGAGTTGGGAAACGTCATAAAGGATGAGGTTTTGAGAAGCACGAACAAGTTCAGGGAGAGGCATCGACTGTGGCTGTCAGAAGAGAAAGAGAGAGTGGATGCCATCCAGCCTACTCCTGGTGCCTTGTCCGCTTTTCTCCCTAGATGCTCTTCTTCATAGCAGCAAGCATGGCCTCCCCGTCTCCTATCCCCACATGCTCAGAGTCTAGCTTTTGATTTCACCTCCGTAGGCTATCCTCTATTACCATCTGGGAAAACATTTTTCTTTGAAGCCATTTGACATTTAATCAGAGAAGACTTGATTATTTTTTTCACCTTGTTCAAGATTAAATCTATATTTTATACACACGTGCACACGCACGCATGCGCACACCTCTATGACCCACTTCATCTTCACTCTGTGTACATCCTGCCTGATACAGCTTTCAGGTCATTTCAGGTCTTTTGCAAATATCTGGATTACCTGCCAGGAAAAAAAAAAAAAGATTCTCACCAAGTCCCTTTCTCCTTTGTTTTGCTCACTAGCAGACAGGCTCACAAGGCCAGGTTTAAATGTTTAACTGCCCCAGCACTGGAAGGGTTGATACTCACTCCCCTATTCATTCCCTCCTCACATGCCATCCCAAACTAAATCAAGAACAGAGCAGAAAACAAGCATGAATCCAACTCTACTTTTTCTGAATATGGTTACTTTCACTCTTTTACTTGAAAAAGTGTGAGTCAGTCATCATGTCTGATTCTTTGCAACCCCATGGACTATAGCCCTCAGGCTTTGTCCATGGAATTCTCCAGGCAAGAATACTGGAGTGGGTAGCCATTCCCTTCTCCAGGGGAAGCTTCCTAATGCAGGGATTGAACCCATGTCTCCCGTAAGTCTCCTGCAGTGCAGGAGGATTCTTTACTGTCTGAGCCAAAAGGGAAGCCACTTTTCCTTGAAGTATCACATATTTCCATATATATAGATGCATATATGTGAATACACACACATATACCTATACATATATATAGGCATATATGTGTGTGTGTGTATCTATACACGTAAATACGTACTATGTCTGTAAATCCCTATCTATCAATGTTATGCTGGCAGGCTTGGCCCGTGTTCTCACTGACAATATGCTGGCTGGACAACATAGCGGTGGGTACTCAGAAGCTTATGGTGCGACATTTTACTCTATGTCATACATTAGGGAAAAGCTTGATTTTTTCAAGTTCTTGGGTTCCAAACTTAGGAAAATATAAAAATTAAGGAAGACGACTCCCAGAGAAAAGTACACTGTTTAAATACAAAGGGAATATGCACTGGACACCTGAAATAGTTACATCCAGACAAGAAACACTGCTATTGGTTTGTGTGAGATAGCAATATTTCACTTTGCTCCACATGTTGGTTTAATGCTTCTCTGAAAAAAGTCTGCTTATATTTTCCATCTATATGATTAGATAAGTCTATATAATTGTCTTGCCCAATCCATACTCAATTTCATATTTAAATACATGAGTTTTGATTGCTCGACAACGTGCATGAAGAAGCAAAGTTGATACTTTCCACTTCCTGGTTCCAAATATTAAGACCAAACTTGAACTTGCACAACTTAAATCATATGCCACCCATAATCAAGATGAATGTTACTTTGTTTTCTGTTGTTGTTGTTGTTCTTGTAAATTATAAAGGTATAGCAAATTACAAAATAAGGAGTAGTGTTCACCCATATATCTGTGACTCAAAATTTATCATTATTAATTTGATACTTGTGCTTTTTCTGCACACATTGTTAAAACAATTATGAAAGTTTGATATGAACACATTCTCCTTTAAAAGAAACAGTAAAGCATTACAGGTAAAGCTAATGAGTCTTTTTGACACCATCCTTGTCCTGTCTCCACCCATCTCCTTTCAATCTCTTCTTTCTCCTCCAAAAGGACCAGCTGTAATCATTTTTGTATGTAGTCTTACAGTCCGTTTAAAAAGCATTTTTCACATGTTCATACAAAATACATAGTATTGATTTTTGTGTTTTTCAAGCTTAGATTGCACTCCAGCAGAGCATCATTCTTCAAAGAACTCTTCAGAAAAAGCACGTGATCATCTCAATAAATGCAGAAAACACAATTGATATAAATTGTGATTTAATGATACTTATTTCATTAAATTAAAAAAAAACATTTTCAGCAAATGAGGGAAAAAAGCTATATTGTAAGCTGAAAAAAATTAACCAAAAAATCCTGGAGTTAAAGTTCTATTTAATGATAAAACAATAGAATACCTTTCAAACCTGGAAGAAGCTGCTGTCACCGTGTCTGCTCAAAATGTTCAGGACAGTGTAGGACACAAAAAGTCAGTCAAAGGCATAAGGTTGGAGAAGAAGAAATAAATTTACCATATTCACACTCAGGATGATTTTGTCTTCATGAAAATCCAAGAGACTCTGTAGACATAGTTAGAACTAATAAAGAAGTTTAGCAAGATTTCTGGATGTTAAGTAGATCCATAGAATTACCTGTGTTCTTTGGCACAAGCAATAATGCATTAAGATGTTATTTTTGGAATGCCATTTTAATGGTAATATCAAGAAAAAATACCAAGAAAAAAATCAAAAGTGTGTAATAACTTTGTGGAGGAAATTATAGTGTTTTTTATATTGAAAACAAAAGAATATATAAAAGATGACTAAACAATGAGAGACATACATTATATTAATGAATGGGAAGATAAAATTATAAAAGTTATCACTTTCCTCATATTAACCTATAAATTCAGCAAAACATAAATTAAAATTTTAACAAGTTTTCACGGTACTTGAAAAAAGAATCTTAAAATTCATACAAAGCATCAAAAAGTCTGAAATATCCTAGCCAGATATGAAATAAAACTAGGTGAATATACTAACCTTAAAAATAAAAATAACCTTAAAATAAAAATCAGATCTTATTTCAAAACTGTATTAAGACAGTGAGTTGTGGTTCCTGGATATAAACTACACCAAAGGCATCGAGTAGATGCTACAAAATAGTTTGATACCAGAAGGAACCAACACACACACACACACACACACACACACACACGTACATAGCAAAAAAAATTAAACAGTATCTTAAAACGGCCTGAGAATGACTATATTTACAGACTTAAAATGATTTATTTATAGACTTAAAATGACTATATTTACAGAAGAAAAATTTAAGATATAGACCACAGTATAAACAAAATGAGCCCCCAGTGCATTAAAAACAAATATGAAAACTAAAATTAATTTATAAAAACAGATTATAGTGGAGTAAACTCAGGATAGGGAAGAATCCTTGAACAAAACACAGTCCTAACCTTAAAGGTAAAGACTGACTAGTTTGTTTATTGGATTTTTAAACTTTTTATCATAAACAAGGGAATTCCATGGTAGCTCAGTCGATAAAGAATCTTCCTACAGTTCAAGAGACTTGGGTTCAATCCCTGGGTCGGGAAGATCCCCTAGAGAAGGAAATGGCAACCCGCTCCAGTATTCTTGCTTGGAAAATCCCATTGGCAGAGGAATTGGGCAGGCTACAGTCCATGGGGTCACAAGAGTCAGACACAACTTAGTGATTAAACCACCACCATAAACAAAATGGAAAATCAGCCACAGGCTGAGTAACAATCACAATACATATAATTGAATAACATTCAGAATCTATAAAGAATCCCTAAAAATAAATTGGAAATGGACAGCCAATAGGAAAAACACATTAAAGAAAAAAATCACAGAACACAAAATGGCCAATAAACATTTTCAAAAAGGCTCACTCGAGAGACACGCAAGCTAAAACCATAACGCAAGAGCATTTGCTCCGCTGAAGCATCTGCTTTCAGATCTGCTACCTTCTCTTCCTCTGCTCTTTCTACCCGACAGGTAACTTCTGACTTCCGGGTAAGTGTGGCCAGTGAGAGGTATAAAGGGAGATTCCAGCACAAGAGGAGGGGGAGCCTGAGGTTTCCCCCCTCTTTTCTTGTGATTCCTGCAGCAGCTCTGGCAGCTTCCATGGCTTCAGCTCCCCACTCCCATCTTCCACCCCGGCTTTAGTTTCTGACAGGGACCCTAGCTTCTGGTCTCTGTACCAACTTGGCCGAGTTTCTCTCTAGGCCTAGGGCTGACAGTGGCTTCCTACAGCTGTGGATGATTTTTCACCAAACTATTTTGCTTTTCAGCTGTCCTGTCAACTGTCTAATCAATTCCTTGTATTAACTTTCCTTTGTTGAAAGATCTCGAATGTTCCTAGCCAGACATTGACCATTTTACCCTTATTAGACTGACACAAACTGAAATAGCTGACAAAACAATGTGCTGTGAAAATATAGAGAAATATGAACTTCCATATGCAGCTGGTGGGAGTGCAAATTGATAAGCAGTATGCTCTTTGGAGAGCAGTATGTAGTAAAATAGTAACTGGATGTTTCCTGTGGCTTAGAAATCCCACATGCAGGCATACATCCCCAGTCAGTACTTTCACAGGAAAGTGAGTAAAATGATTCCCACCACACAATTATTTATAACAGCAAATTTAAAAAAATGTAAATATCTATTAACAAAAGCAAGTGTTGCAATATAATATGTTCATAGAATGGAATACTATTGAATAGTTTGGTATCAACTGTAGCTTACTGTACCAACATGAAAAATCACAAAAGGAGAATAAAGCAGAATGATATATATCTTAAGCACAATGCCATTTACAATTATAAAAATATCTGTTATGTGTATTCTTTAAGGATAGATGCAAACGTAGTAAAATTATTTTAAAAAAACATACACGTATAGGAGACAGAAACACCAAATTCCAGATAATTATTCCCTTTGGAAGGAAGGAGGGGAATGGGTTTGGAGAGTGCTGTATATGGAAAATCAACCTGATGTTTTATTTCTTAAAAGTATCTTACACAAATTTGGCACCAGTCATATTTAGTAGAGTTGGGTGGAAGACACATAGGTGTTTCCTGGGCAATTCTCCATACTCATTGAAAGATTTCATTTAATTTTTAAAAAGAACTTTCTAAAAGTAAGTGGCCTTCTTAATGTAGACAGGCCAATCACAGATAACTAATCATGACCCCATATGGACTAGAAGCTGCTGGGAATTGATAACACATGCCCTAGAAAAGCTACCAAATTTCCTCCAAAAGGAAAGTCATGTTTTATACACTCTCACCCCCATCTATCTTCAAAACAATACACTTTTTCCATGTTCATCATCATCAACCATGTCAGCCTGTTGAGGCCCGTTCCTGAATGAATGGTGTTTTAAACACGCTCAGCCATTTCCCCAAACACTGTCTGTCACTGCCAGCCTTCCTGTGTCCACTACAGTAAATCATCTCTGTGATGTGCAGTCCGTCTGTCCCAGCATCCAGGCAGAGTTTCTCGTTTAGGCTTGAAATCTATCCTAGTGACTTGGCTTCATTTCACTTGTTCTTGCTTCCCTTTACTGGTTATTGAAGGCATTTGTTACGGGCTAGTGCCGTGTGTTTCCACAGCTCTCCTCGCTCCCTGCAATGTGTGTCTAGGTCACTAGCTGCAGTGTAGGCGACTCCTTTGTATCTTCAGGTATCCTAGCTTCTCCCTCACCTCTGAGCACCTGCACAGTCTTCCCCTTGGTGTGGAACCCTCTTACCCACCAACCCTCACCTTTCCCATTGATTTCTCATTCCCTTAAGTGCCAGCTTAATCCCTTCCTCCTGCAAACCTCCCCAGGTCCCTGAGACTGGCATCCTCTACTTGCCCTTACATTCAGCACATAATATCATAATCACTCTCATGCCCCGAAGTTAAGCCCTATTCAGCCTGGGAACAGGGCTATATCTTACATCACACACTAACCGTCAAGAACAAAGCCTGGCATACAATAGACCTCCAATAAATATTTCACGAATCAATGAAGTAAATCAAGTCAGATTTAACTTGTCTACTCAGGGAGTTATTCCTTTTCTGGTGAGGGAGACAGTTTGTATCCATGAAGTCAAAGTTCTCCCAATAACTCCAAGTTACTCCCAGTTTCCTTATTAATTCATTGTAGATCAATCATCCAAGTATTTACCAAATTCTCTGCACGAGTTTCTTTTTTTTTTTTTAATTAGTATTTCTGGGCTCACAAATTCCATTATATCACACTATATAGAGTTTGAGTTCTATTTACTTTAATACTCTTCTTTCAAGTCTAATGTCTTTAAATCCAAAATATTTGCTCTGCTATTTCTTCACTTTCTTAAGCGTTTTTAGTTCCACAGCACAATGAAGGAAGAAAAATTGGAGACTGGAGAGAAAACGTATAAGTGAAGTGAAAGCCTTTTTAGAAGGCAAATCAGACACAGCTAGTTCACATACACGAACTCTGGCGTTGTATATCAGCAATGATCATGGATTATTGCCCCAGTCTATCAGCCTTTTAGGGATTTTGCCTTTGCTGAACCTCAAACAATAGCATGCAAATGTGAGTGCAGAAGAGGGAATTCTTACTAAGGAAGCTTGTATGTGAAGTTCTTCTCATGCCAGTTTAAACTACCCTCTTGGTTTGCTTATGCAGCAGCAGCTGGGAGCAATACTTCTTTCAAATTATCACAAGATTTAATGGTCTAATGTGTTCCAAAGACAAGCAGAATTAGTTACACCAGGAGAAAACCAACAAACAGGAGTATGAACCAGTTCTAATCTATTATATTGTACTAATTTTTTATATTATGACTATTATATAGAACATATATGTATTCACATGTGTGTATAGATATATTTTCATTATATATATTATGAGGTAAAGTTGAAGTCACTCAGTCGTGTCCGACTCTTTGCGACCCCGTGGACTGTAACCTACTAGGCGTCTCCGTCCATGGGATTCTCCAGGCAAGAATACTGGAGTGGATTGCCATTTCCTTCTCCAAGGGATCTTCCCAACCCAGGGATCGAACCCGGGTCTCCCGCACTGGAGGCAGATGCTTTAACCTCTGAGCCACCGGGGAAGCCCATATATATAGGACATTTAATTAACTAATACATAAATTAACATATATAATATATTTTAGAGATGAGTGTATTTTACATTTACTCTTAGAATGTAAGCTAGTTCTTCCTTGGGATACTTTTCTTGACATTTCTGTAATACATTTGATTTTAAATATTTTAAGGAAACTTTAAAAAGAGAACACATTTTTGCTTAGCTGAAGATAGAAAATCTCCAAGGGCCCCATGTTTTAACTGTATAAAATGTTTAAAATGTTGTACATAAACTAGATAGCATTTTCCCCAAACAAGCATTAGGGGATTCTTTGACAATGCCCATTAGAGCATGCCAACCAATATGTTCCAATATACTTATTCCTCAATTAAGCGCTGTTAATCCTTCACATCTTTCTTCTGAAGAGCTTTAATTATCCTTTTGAGCAGGGCTCATTACTATGAATTCCAAGTAGATACATTGATGTTTATATCCTTTAAATGTCTCCCATAATGCAGTTGTGGGCGGAACACTGGGGTACTGTGCTTTCCAAGTGAGACTGCACCAGGATGTACCAGGCACACATCTTCGCCGTGTCTTTTCTCTTTTCTGAAACCAGTGCAGATCTCAAAGAAACATATTGCTCTGCCTGTAACTCTAGCTGGCAGCAGATACAACTGGGTGATGACTGTGCTGTGCTTAGTCACTTTGGTTGTGCCAGACTCGTTGTGATCCCGTGGACTGTAGCCCACCAGGCCGCTCTGTCCCTGGGATTCTCCAGGCAAGAATACTGGAGTGGACTGCCATGCTCGCCTTCAGGGGCTCTCCCCCACCCAGGGATTAAACCCACATCTTTTTTGTCTCCTGCATTGGCAGGTGGGTCCTTTACCACTGGTGCCACCCAGGGAAGCCCCTTGGGTGATGGCAGCTAATATAACTAGTAAACCTAAAAGTTTAAGAACTATACACTGTATCCCCTGTTTCCCCAGCCTGTCCTCATCTACCTTCCCAAAGATCACTCCCTTTCTTTTTTTTTTTATCATAAAAAGCAAGCAGTATGTCTTTTGTTTAAACACCTGTTTAGACATACAAAATTGCAATCTGTTTGTGGGGTTATCTTACATACAATTCATTAAAGATCACTTGCAGACCTATTTTCTCTTAAGGTCTCTTAAGGTAGCGCTATCTTGAAACTCTGGTTTTTTAATAGTCAAAAGCAGAATGACTAAGGGTACACAAAGTTTTCAATTCAATTCAGTTGCTCCGTTGTGTCCAACTCTTTGCAACCCCATGGACTGTAGCACGCCAGGCTTCCCTGGAGGGTCACAACTTATAAAGCAGACAACTCTCTGGTTCAAATTCATCCCAAATTTCCTAGTTGTGTGGTGCTCAGTGAGTTACATAACCTCTCTGTGCCTCAGTTTCTACATAAATAGGATGGTAGTGATAACAGACTTCTGGCTTCAGATTATTGAGATCATTCAATAAAAAATTTATATAGGCTTTTAGCTCAGTGTCTGGCACTCTAGCATTGGCTGAGCACGTTGAGGTAACTGAACCTGACCCTGAGAAAAAACACCAAATACCACCTTATATTCATACAGTAGGCTCTGGTTAATAGCTTTACCCTAACCTGACTGCATCCTGAGCCCTCGGAGGTTTTGCAAGGAAGATGAAGTCACAATATTTCATCAGTAGGATTTCAAGAGTTCTAAGGGGGAAAAAAATTGTAAGTAGACTGTGGCTGATAGAAACAGAATAGGAATTTACTGGGTGAACACTGGGAAACTCACATTCATGGAAAACAATCTGAAGAACCAGGCTCAGAATGAAAGGAACCTGGGAAGATGGGATCCAGGCTCACATCACGCCCCAGGAATCCCTGGCAAGAGCCCCCTGACACTAACCTCCACACAGCTTCCCTGCATCATGTCACTATCCCCAGATCCTGGGTGGCAGCCCTGATGCGCCCAGAAATGGGCTCCTGCTGACATACCACTGCTGCCGCTGGCAAGACTTCCCTGTGCTCATTACTTTGTATGGCTTTAGTATACCTTCATCCTGGGTTCTGTTCTTCTTCTGGGAAACCAGACAGCCAGGGAATGTATGCTTGAACAGTTTTATGCACACAAGCTACTCAACGGCTCCCACATAACCCAGATCCAAAGCGACTCCTATGACCAGCAGTGTCTGGCCAGCTGCACTTCCAAGGAATCATGACATTTCTAGACGACTTGAAAACTCGAGGGTTACCAAAGTACCTCTTGATCCAATAAAGACACAGGACAAAGTTTAAACATTTTAAGATTTTCGAGTAAGCTCTTAACTTGTTGTCTGTTCTGAGAGAGAAACAAAATAAGCAGTTTCATGGAAACCTCTAATAAACCCAGGAAAAATCTTGGGGTCTAACAGATATTTGTTTTCTCTATGTTTTATTGTCATCATTTATGAAACTATATTTAATCATGCTTCCAAATAATGCTTCTCATGCAGTGAGTAAGGTTTTTTCTTAACCTGTCTATTTAGAGAGTGACAGGAATCACCTATTGCTGTGCTGAGTTCTACAATTCCAGCAACTGTCACTGGCTTTCTTTACTGAAAATAATCAATGGTTTTGACAGATAGAAAGGGGAGGATACCATGGCATATTTTGATGCATCTTGACAGCATGTTTCAGAGAGGCTGTCCCTATCAGTTTCTTCTCTTTGATTTGTTTCTACCCAGGAATCCAAGGAAAGTTCTTAGGGTCTTTAATACAGAACCCCCTCAAACATAAAGAACAATGGATACCTAGAACTTGTCTGTTTTTATCCACTGATATATTTCCTATTTTTTCATTTTAACCTGGTATGGTTTCAACAGATTTTTAAAATGTGCAAGAGTCACATGGACTTGGACACATGTTTCCTTGGCAGTAAGAAAATGCTTGGGTTGACAGCTATGTCACTGCCACACTTTATTCTCGGCTCTCTTATATGATTCTAAGTTATTTTAAAACTTTATTAGTAGATATTGTAAATTAATTAAATTATCTGACCTTAATAGAGAATTAAATGACACAGGACATTTTCATGAAATTCATTGCATGTACTTAGAATTTGCACCATTAATGCTGTCTAAGTAAGTACAAACATTATTTTCTAGAACCTGCTATTACATGAAAGACTTTTTTAACAGAAGTAAAGGTAAGAGTCATATTTCCATCTTGTCCACACTTAAGCTGCTCTCTCTCCTCATAGCAGAAAATAGTCTGCTGTGCTAAAGAATTTGAAAAACTGTTTTGTTAATAGGTAATTAAAATGTGTGGCTAATGGGCCTCCCGAGACTTTAAGCTAAAGCTATTTGCTGTCACTTAAACTACTCCCTTGGCTCAGGAGGTTACCAATCCAAGGGAAAGCCCCTGAAACTAGATCCATGAGCAGGCAGAACTTCAAGGCCTGTGACTATCCTCCAAAATGGGTAAACTGGGCTCCTGAGTGAGACAGAAGGACCCTCAACCATAGCAGGAACTTCTACTTCTTTGAGCTTTGACCATGAATACAAGTCAATGCAAAATATATACAACACACACAAAGAGAAACAGAATGACTTCCCAAGACCACAGGCATCATTTCTAGTCTTTGCAAGGGGTTTATTGCCCAGCTGGGTTGATGGAGTACCACAGCTTCCTTTCTTAACGCCTCCTGACAACTTGCCTGACGTCTCAGAGAGTTTCTTAAAATATTCTTAAACCTTTGGCATCCCTTCCTGCCCTGGGCCTCATGCATAAAACATTTATCCACTCAGCAGCTTTGGCAGAAAGGAAAAGCCAAGTTCCATCCATCAAAGTCAAGGGCTGAATTACCCAGTGATTGCAGATCCTTTAATAACTATGCTTCCTTATGACGACATTGGTAAATAGTCCAATACTGCCAGCACCTTCTCTTTTTTGGTAAGCCTTCCCTTTTTTACCACCACTGTGTGAACACAGTGAGAAGCTATGCTGAGCCCAATTGCAGTGTGTTTCCACTTGCAATCTGTAATGGTTTCCTAGGGCCGCCATAGCAAAGCACTATAGATGGAGTCGTAATGACAGGAAGGCATTATCTCACAGTTCTGGAGCTAAAAGTTTGAGATCAGGCATTGGCAGGGCTGGTTACTTCTGAGGGCTGAGAGAGAGAGGGAGAATGTGTTCCAAGTCTCTCACCTAACTCCTGGTGGTTTGAGAGTAATCTTTGACTTTCCTTGGCTTATAGAAGCATCACCCTGATCTCTGCCTTCATCTTCACATGCCATTCTCCCTGTGTGTGTGTACCCTCCAAATTTCCCCTTCTTACAAGGTCACCAGTCATACTGGATTAGGGACCCACCAGCATGGCTTCCCAGGTGGCATTAGTGGTAAACAAGCTGCCTGTCAATGCAGATGTCAGAGGCGTGGGTCTACTCCCTGGGTCAGGAAGATCCTCTGGCTACAGTCTATAGGGTCGCAGAGAGTCAGACAAAAGGGAAGCAACTTAGCATGCAGACACGTACACCAGCAGACCTCAACGAATTACATCTACAATGATCTTATCTTCAAGGTCACATTCTGCGATGCTGGGCTTTAACAAATACATTCTGGGAGGTAACAAATTCATCTTAGAATCTTTACATCTTTTCCAAAGTCTTCCCCCGCCCCACGCCCAAGAGTGCCTTTACTCTTCCTGTTGGTTGCATGAAGATCAACCAAATGTACTCACAAAAGACTAATAATGATTTGTTTTTCCTACAAGGGCCAAATAATGTCTGGACTTCATATACCATCTGATTCACTTGCTGTAAGAAACAATTTACTATCATGCTGTTTTGTGAGGTGAAAGACTAAAAGAAATTTTGGTAGAAACTGAAGTCAATGCTATCGACATTGTACGAGTTAGTCAGTTCAGTCGCTCAGTTGTGTTGACTCTCTGCGACCCCATGAATCGTAGCACACCAGGCCTCTCCATCAATCACCAACTCCTGGAGTTTACTCAAACTCATGTCCATTGAGTTGGTGATGCCATCCAACCATCTCATCCTCTGTTGTCCCCTTCTCCTCCTGCCTTCATCTTTCCCAGAATCAGGGTCTTTTCAAATGAGTCAGCTCTTCACATCAGGTGTCCAAAGTACTGTAGTTTCAGCTTCAACATCAGTCCTTCTAATGAATACTCAGGACTGATCTCTTTTAGGATGGACTGGTTGGATCTCCTTGTTGGCCAAGGGACTCTCAAGAGTCTTCTCCAACACCACAGTTCAAAACCGTCAATTCTTCAGTGCTCAGCTTTCTTTATAGTCCAACTCTCACATCCATACATGACTACAGGAAAAACCATAGCCTTGACGAGATGGACCTTTGTTGGCAAAGTAATACCTCTGCTTTTGAATACGCTATCTAGTTTGGTCATAACTTTCCTTCCAAGGAGTAAGCGTCTTTTACTTTCATGGCTGCAGTCACCATCTGCAGTGATTTTGGAGCCCAAAAAAATAAGGTCTGACATTGTTTCCAATATTTCTCTATTGATTTGCCATGAAGTGATGGGACCAATGCCATGATCTTCGTCTTCTAAATGTTGAGCTTTAAGCCAACTTTTTCACTCTCCTTTTTCACATTCATCAAGAAGCTCTTTAGTTCTTCTTTACTTTCTGCTATAAGGGTTGTGTCATCTGCATATCTGAGGTTATTGATATTTCTCCTGGCAATCTTGATTCCAGCTTGTGTTTCATCCGACTCAGCGTTTCTCATGATGTACTCTGCATATAAGTTAAATAAGCAGGGTGACAATAGACAACCCTGACGTACTCCTTTTCCTATTTGGAACCAGTCTGTTGTTCCATGTCCAGTTCTAACTGTTGCTTCCTGACCTGCATACAGATTTCTCAGGACGCAGGTCAGGCAGTCTGGTATTCCTATCTCTTTCAGAATTTTCCACACTTTATTGTGATTCACACAGTCAAAGGCTTTGGCATAGTCAATAAAGCAGAAATAGATGTTTTTTCCAGAACTCTCTTGTTTTTTTTTGATGATCCAATGGATGTTGGCAATTAGATCTCTGGTTCCTCTGCCTTTTCTAAAACCAGCTTGAACATCTGGAAGTTCACAGTTCACATATTGCTGAAGCCTGGCTTGGAGAATTTTGAGCATTAATTTCCCAGCGTGAGATGAGTGCAATTGTATGGTAGTTTGAGCATTCTTTGGCATTGCCTTTCTTTGGGATTGGAATGAAAACTGACCTTTTTCCAGTCCTGTGGCCACGGCTGAGTTTTCCAAATTTACTGGCATATTGAGTGCAGCACTTTCCAAACACCATCTTTTAGGATTTGAAATAGCTCAAGTGCAGTTCCATCACCTCCACTAGCTTTGTTCGTAGTGATGTTTCCTAAGGCCCACTTGACTTTGAATTCCAGGATATTTGGCTCTAGGTGAGTGATAACACCATCGTGATCATCTGGGTTGTGAAGATCTTTTTTTCACAGTTTTGTGTATTCTTGACACCTCTTCTTAATATCTTCTGCTTCTGTTAGGTCCATACCATTTCTTTCCTTTCTTGAGCCCATCTTTGCATGAATGTGCCCTTGGTATCTCTAATTTTCTTGAAGAGATCTCTAGTCTTTCCCATTCTATTGTTTTCCTCTATTTCTTTATACTGATCACTGAGGAAGGCTTTCTTATCTCTCCTTGCTAATCTTTGGAACTCTTCATTCAAATGGGTATATCTTTCCTTTTCTCCTTTGCTTTTTGCTTCTCTTCTTTTCACAGGTATTTGTAAAGCCTCCTCAGGTAGTTATTTTGCTTTTTTGCATTTCTTTTTCTTGGGGATGGTCTTGATCCCTGTCTCCTGTACAATGTTAGGAACCTCTGTCCATAGCTTATCAGGCACTGTGTCTATCAGATCTACTCCCTTAAATCTGTTTGTCACTTCCACTGTATAATCATTAGGGATTTGATTTAGGTCATACCTGAATGGTCTAGTGGTTTTCCCTACTTTCTTCAGTTGAAGTCTGAATTTGGCAATAAGGAGTTCATGATCTGTGCTACAAGTCTGCTCCCAGTCTTGTTTTTGCTGACTATATAGAGCTTCTCCATCTCTGGCTACAGAGAATATAATCAGTCTGATTTTGGCGTTGACCATCTGGTGATGTCCATGTGTAGAGTCTTCTCTTGTGTTGTTGGAAGAGGGTGTTTCCTATTGTTAGGTAGGTAGAATAGGGAAAAGGAGTCCAAAATGGCAGTGGCTAAAAAACAAGGAATGTCAAAGGAAGGTCCGAGGACCAGAGTGAAGACTTCAGGTAGAACAAACAGCACTCCTGGCTAAGCCCAATTTGCATAGGGCAGGCCCAGATGGAGGCAAAAACATATAAAAGGAGGAGCCAAAAACATATAAAAAGAGGAGCCAAAGCGCTTTCTTTCTCTCCCGCGTGCATGCAGCTCTTTCTCTCTCCCTCTCTCTCTCTCTCTCTCTTTTTCTCTCTCTCTCCTTCCCCCATACGCTCCTCCACTCTCTTCTCTTCAAGTCATTGGGATGGTATGCCCTCACACTTTGAGGATGGATTCTCCTGCTATCTTCTAAATAAAATAGAGCTGTAACATGATTTTCCTGAGAGCTATAACACGGTTTATCCAAGACCCAAGAGCTGTGACATGCCGAGGGCTTTAACATCCATCGTTCCAAATCTTTGTTGTGACGAGACAAAGAACCGAGGAACATACACTCGCGTGACACTATGACCAGTGCATTCTCTTGACAGAACTTTGTTAGCCTTTGCCCTGCTTCATTCTGCACTCCAAGCCCAAATTTGCCTGTTACTCCAGGGGTTTCTTGACTTCCTACTTTTGCATTCCAGTCCCCTATAATGAAAACGAGATCTTTTTTGGGTGTTAATTCTAGAAGGTCTTGTAGGTCTTCATAGAACTATTCAAATTCAGCTTTTTCAGCATTACTGGTCAGGGTATAGGCTTGGATCACTGTGATATTGAATGATTTGCCTTGGAAATGAATGGAGATTGTTCTATCATTTTTGAGACTGCATCCAAGTACTGCATTTCGGACTGTTTTGTTGACTATGATGACTACTTCATTTTTTCTAAGGGATTCCTGTGCTTTGCTGGAGCAGCCATGAACAGATACCCCTCGTCCAAGGTAAGGAGCAGTGTCTGTGCTTTGCTGGACCAGCCGTGTGGAGACATACTTCATGTCCAAGTTCAGAGAAACCCCAGTAAGACAGAAGGCACAGAAGCAGCTGTGAGGAGATACCCCACGTCCAAGGGCAAAGGAGAAGCCCCAGCAAGATGACAGGATGGATGAATTCGCATTTAGAATCAAACCCCATTCCCGACAGAGACGCTTAGAGGGCTTCAACAAACCTTGTGTGCACCAGGACCCAGGGACCCCACAGAGACTGAGACAGAACTGTGTCTGAGCATCTCCTGTGGAGGTACAAGTCGGTGGTGGACTGCCACAGGGGCAGGGGCTCTGGGAGTGGGTACGGCATAAGCCCTCTTGGAGGAGGTCGCCATTAACCCCACCATAGAGCTACCAGAACTTACACAGGACTGGGAAATAGACTCTTGGAGGGCACAACAACATCTTGTGCACCAGGACCCAGGAGAGAGAGCAGTAAGCCCACCGGAGACTGTCCTGGACTTGCCTGTGGGTGTCTAGGAGTCTCTGGCAAAGGTGTGGGCTGGTGGTGGCCTGCTGCAGGGTTGGAGGCATGGACTGTAGCAGTACATGCATGGGGTCTTTTGAGGGAGGTCAGCATTACCTTCATTACCTCCACCATAGTTTAGCCCCAGGTAAATAGCCACAGAACTGGAAAAGGTCAGTTTTCATTCCAATGCCAAAGAAAGACAATGCCAAAGAATGCTCAAATTACCGCACTCATCTCACATGCTAGGAAAGTAATGCTCAAAATTCTCCAAGACAGGTTTCAGCAATACGTGAACCGTGAACTCCCTGATGTTCAAGCTGGTTTTAGAAAAGGCAGAGGAACCAGAGATCAAATTGCCAACATTCGCTGGATCATCGAAAAAGCAAGAGAGTTCCAGAAAAAACATCTACTTTTGCTTTATTGACTAAGCCAAAGCCTTTGACTGTGTGGATCACCACAAAATGTGGAAAAATCTTACAGAGAAGGGAATACCAGACCATTTGACCTACCTCTTAAGAAAACTATATGCAGGTCAGGAAGCAACAGTTAGAACTGGACATGGAACAACAGACTGGTTCCAAATAGGAAAAGGAGTACGTCAAGGCTGTATATTGTCACCCTGCTTATTTTACTTACATGCAGAGTACATCATGAAAAATGCTGGGCTGGAAGAAGCACAAGCTGGAATCAAGATTGCCAGGGGAAATATCAATAACCTCAGATATGCAGATGACACCACCCTTATGGAAGAAAGTGAAGAGGAACTAAAAAGCCTCTTGATGAAAGAGGAGAGTGAAAAAGTTGGCTTAAAGCTCAACATTCAGAAAATGAAGATCATGGCATCTGGTCCCATCACTTCATGAGAAATAGATGGGGAAACAGTGTCAGACTTTATTTTTTGGGCTCCAAAATCACTGCAGATGGTGATTGCAGTCATGAAATTAAAAGACGCTTATTCCTTGGAAGGAAAGTTATGACCAACCTAGATAGCATATTAAAAAGCAGAGATCATTATCAGAGAAATGCAAATCAAAACCACAATGAGGTCCCATCTCACACCAGTCAGAATGGCTGCCATCCAAAAGTCAACAAGCAATAAATGCTGGAGAGGGTGTGGAGAAAAGGGAACCCTCTTACACTGTTGGTGGGAATGCAAACTAGTACAGCCACTATGGAAAACAGTGTGGAGATTCCTTAGAAAACTGGAAGCAGAACTGCCATACGACCCAGCAATCCCACTGATGGGCATACACACCGAGGAAACCAGAATTGAAAGAGACACTTGTACCCCAGTGTTCATCGCAGCACTGTTTATAATAGCCAGGACATGGAAGCAACCTAGATGTCCATCAGCAGATGAATGGATAAGAAAGCTGTGGTACATATACACAATGGAGTATTACTCAGCCATTAAAAAGAATACATTTGAATCAGTCCTAATGAGGTGGATGAAACGAGCCGATTATACAGAGTGAAGTAAGCCAGAAAGGAAAACACCAATATAGTATACTAACACATATATATGGAATTTAGAAAGATGGTAATGATAACCCTGTATGCAAGACAGCAAAAGAGACACAGATGTATAGAATAGTCTTTTGGACTCTGTGGGAGAGGGAGAGGGTGGGATGATTTGGGAGAATGGCATTGAAACATGTATATCATATAAGAAATGAATCGCCAGTCTAGGTTTGATGCAGGATACAGGATGCTTGGGACTGGTACACTGGGATGACCTAGAGGGATGGTATGGGGAGGGAGGTGGGAGAGGGGTTCAGGATTGGGAACACCTGTACACCCATGGCAGATTCATGTTGATGTATTGCAAAACCAATAAAATATTGTAAAGTAAAAATAATGATAAATAATAAAAAGCAGAGATATTACTTTGCCAACAAAGTTCCATCTAGTCAAGGCTATGGTTTTTCCAGTAGTAATGTATGGATGTAAGAGTTGGGCTGTGAAGAAAGCTGGGCACTGAAGAATTAATGCTTTTGAACTGTGGGGTTGGAGAAGACTCTTGAGAGTCCCTTGGCCAGCAAGGAGATGCAACCAGTCCATCCTAAAGGAGACCAGTCCTGGGTGTTCTTTGGAAGGGCTGATGCTGAGGCTGAAACTCTAGTACTTTGGTCATCTCATGTGAAGAGATGACTCATTGGAAAAGACCCTGATGCTGGGAGGGATTGGGGGCAGGAGGAGAAGGGGACAACAGAGGATGAGATGGCTGGATGGCATCACCAACTTGATGGACATGAGTTTGGCTCAACTCCAGGAGTTGGTGATGGACAGAGAGGCCTGGCGTGCTGTGATTCATGGGGTCTCACAGGTCCTACACGACTGAGGGACTAAACTGAACTGAACTGAAATAGCAGGAGGAAACACAGCTCCACCCATCAACAGAAAATTGGATTAAAGATTTACTGAGCATGGCCCTGCCCATCAGAACAAGACTCAGTATCCCCCTCAGTCTACCCATCAGGAAGCTTTCATAAGCCTCTTATCCTTCTCCATCACAGGACCGACTGAAAACTATAATCACAGAAAACTAACCAAACTGATCACATGGATCACAGCTGTGTCTAGCTCAATGAAACTATGAGCCATGCCATGTAGGGCCACCCAAGATGGACAGGTCATTGTAGAGAGTTCTGACAGAATGTGGTCCACTGGAGAAGGGAACGGCAAACCACTTCAGTATTCCTGCCTTGAGAACCCCATGACCAGTAGGAAAAGGCAAAAAGAGAGGACACTGAAAGATGAACTCCTCAGGTTGGTAGGTACCCAATATGCTACTGGAGATCAGTGGAGAAATAACTCCAGAAAGAATGAAGAGACGGAGTCAAAGCAAAAACAACACTCAGCTGTGGATGTGACTGGTTATGGAAGCAAGGTCTGATGCTGTAAAGAGCAATATTGCATAGGAACCTGGAGTGTTAGGTCCATGAATCAAGGCAAATTGGAAGTGGTCAAACAGGAGATGGCAAGGGTGAACTTTGACATTTTAGGAATCAGCAAACTAAAATGTACTGAAATGGTTGAATTTTATCAGTAGGTTATTCTTTATCACCCTATATGGAGAATAAAGAAAAAGGAAATTCAACAAAAATGTACCATATAAACTTTGAAAACTCTATATGAATATGCAGAAAATATAATTTCTTCTCATATTTCTACAGAAGAATCTCATGGAACAAAACAGTTTTCAGAACCGGGGTTAGAGTGGTAAAGGGGGAAGCACTAACTTATGAAATAAAGAGTCATTGGATCCATAAAATTATTAAAAATCCTAGATGATCTGGCTAGCTAGTAAATGAAAATGCTATTATATTTTCAGATTTCTTTATGCACAGGTCCCTCCTAAGTACTCAGAAAAATACAAAAAGAAGATACATCCTCAATGAGCACAGAGAATCCTGTTTGATGCTAAAGAATAAAATTGATTCATGGTGAAGACAATTTCACTCAACAGGTTCTAATTTTATTTTACCTCTGAAAAAGTTACTTCCTATCTATCCAGAATAGAAATATACTTCCAGTAGCCTATGTCACGGCATTATCTCTGTGTATCTCTGTATATATGTTCTTGTTTTTACTTACCCACAAAGTAAATATATGTGGTGTATTTGAGATGCTTTATCATGAGCTTCTGTGTACAGATCCAAAGGGAATGCAACTCAATTCAGTACAAAATTATTCAAATTTAAGAAAAAATTTCTTAGTGGTGTAGACACATTTTTCTTTGGGGCATGCTGCCCTGGTTTGTATGTAGCTAGGAGACTCCTCCTTTTTAACATCCTTCAATTCACAGGCAATGAGCAAGTTTCTCCCTCTCTTTCCCCTGCTTTTTCACATAGACACATAAACAGAGACATAACTTTTTCCCATAAAGAATAATCAAATCCAAATAAACCACATTGACTAACCCTCCCTTCCATCATTTTCTCCCAGTTCCAACAAAGCTACTAGGGAAATTAAACCCTTCCATAAACATAATTTCTTTCTATACCTGTCTGCTGTGGATCCTGTTAATGAAATATTTTAAGAATTAGTATGATTGTTATTCTGCCCTGAAGACTCATCAATGGACAACAGTTTGTAAATATCACTAGAGCGCCTACAGAGTACCTGGCACTCCCTCTCACTCACAATACTCTCAGTTTAAGTACTGAGACAAAACTTTTTTGTGGTTGCTTTTGTTACATTCTCATAAGAAAAAAAAGAATCCTCTCCTTAAATAATGCTTGGTTTTAGTTTCATAAAGCACCATTTCAATCACATTTGGTTAACTCTCTCCAGTTGAAAATCATATTTGATATGGGCAATAGTACACCTGAATATAAGGTTATTTCTCTGTCCAAACACTATCCTTTATGAGGATACCCAGAAATGAAATGTTAGAATGGCTACTGAGTAAAAATAAATAAATAAGCAAGAAAAAAAAATGTACAGCTATTAGAGACACATAATATAGAAGGCGGTACAATCCAACTCTTACTTGCAAAAGATGCTCCTTGCCTTTCTTTGGTATGCTTTGTAGTTAGATTCAAATTATGCATCTGGGAAACCAGAAAGAACAATGAAAATAATCTTCATAGAATATGCTCAGGGACTATTTTCCTGCTTGGATGGGGTTTTATTTCCAGCTAACTTTTCTGGTAAGTGGGGAACTTTCTCAGAAGACCTTCTGTTTCCTCAGTCTCAACACTGTGACATTTTTATGTACCCGTTTTAATGCCTCATTAGTTTCATTACCACTCCATTTCCTCAGCAAGCAACAGTTCCAGCCCCAGTTCTCAGAGTCTCCTACTGAAAATAAATAAAAGATTTAATGGCTTAAGCCCTATTTCCAAGGGTTGCTCTTATTGTTGGTCTATGGGAGGTGGATGCAATAAGAATTCTGCTAAGTCTTGTTACCAGGCCAACCATATACTGCTTCCCCTTCTCCAAGAACTGGGCCAGGGTTTCTGGAGATCACAGAGAGTTCTAAATATAGGCCACTGGCCAGTGTCAGTGTGAGCTGTGGCCTCTTGTATGTACCAGAGGGCAAGAAGTTCTCAGAGGACAGCATACACAGCAGGATGCGTGAATCCTTCCCAGGCTCAAAGGCCCCAATGTCCTGAACTTGGAAGATGTATTCAGCCCCTCCAGGCACTCAAAACTCAACTCAGAGAACAGCAAAAGCCTCAAAAGCAGACACCCACCTTCCTAGAGAAGCTCCCATAGGTCTAAACTGGGAAGAAATTTTGCATATAAAGATAATAAAAACATTAGCACAGACAAACCTCCCCAGCTCATTGTTAACCCCATTCAGATAGAGCATGTCAGGTCCCTGAAACATAACTATCTTACATGAAAGCTACAGGTACTTTCTTCAGCATCTCCCTAGCTTCATGTGAGGCTGAGGGGAACAGGCCTCTTATCACAGCAGAAAAAATGTTCTAATATGGATGGGAAGAGAGCCCAGAAACAAAGAAAGTACTCCTGCAAGGTGGGGTAGACCTCAGGGAAGGAAAGAAACATCACGCTGTCAGCCACCCTCACTCCACTGTTCCCTGCAAACCTCTGTACTGAAGAGGAGCAACAGGAAAGGCTAGCTCTTTCCCCCTCAGTGGCTCAGCTCATGTCATCCCTGGTGTCAAAATACCATTGTTCTGGCTTTCACCAGACTGGCTCCTTCTCACCTGTCAGCTTCCAGCTCAAACACCAGCTCCCTAAGAGGGCCTTTCCTCCCTGCCCTGTTATGTAACACGTCTCTGTACTGCCCATCCCAGCCACCCTGGTCCTACCCTTCACCCATGTTATCACAGCCTCTGCTTGTCTTCTTTATGACCTGCTTCTACACTGGACCAAATGTCCCTGAGGGCAGAGACTGTGCCTTGACTTTATCAGGGCCATTCCTGCCACGTACCAGATGCACAAGAACGGCTGGTGGCAGGGGCGGCGGGGAGGTGGTGAATGTGAGCCGCACGGCCCGGTAGAACTTTCTGGGGTGACAGAAACACTCTGTATGAGGTTCTGTCCATTGTGGTAACTACTAGCCAAAGGTGGCTACTGAGCACTTGAAACATGGCTAGCACAAATGAGAAACTAAGTTTTAATTTTAACTTACTTGTAATTTAGCTTAAGTTTAAATTTAAACAGTCACATGTAGTATTGGTTGACATTTTGGAGCAGTTTTAGGACCCCCAATATTTTGACCACCTGGTACAAAGAGTCGACTCATTGGAAAAGACTCTGATGCTGGGAAAGACTGAGGGCAGGAGGAGAAGGGGACAACAGAGGATGAGATGGTTGGATGGCGTGATTGACTCAATGGGCATGAGTTTGAGCAAACTCAAGGCGATGGTGAAGAACAGGGGAGCCTGGCATGCTGCAAAGTCCATGGGTCGCAAAGAGTTGGACACGACTGAGCATAACGACAGGACAGCCTCCTCAGTCCACTGAAAGGTTCACAGCTATTTCCAAGAACTAATCTGACTCAAAGAGAAGGAGCACTTGGAGCCCAGTTTGGTATTTTTCTGAGCTACTTAACCTATGCCTATGCAGCCTGGAAATCACCATTATTAACCTTAATAATGGTTTTCGTAGGTATAGAATATGGCCTATGTTATAAAACAGATAATTTGGATGGAATTTCCAATAAAATCAGTTAACACTTCTCTAATTCATTTTATTGATGAATTCTGAATTCATACAAAACTCAAACATCTTTAAGAACAATAAGAAAGTCAATACCTTAAGCTAACCTCCAAGTATCTGTTTCACCAAAGTAACAAAACGAGCCAGAATAGGAGTCTTACTGATTCAACGCAACGTGGCCTTTGGAGGCAAAGACTGTGTCTGTTAGTTCTATGGTATGTTTATTCCCAGGGACACGGGTGCCATGGAGAAAGCCCTCAGTAATGTTTTTATGCACAAATAAACCCAATAGAGTCCTTCTGTTCAATTACTCAGGTTTATTTATTTCTCTTTTTTGCTTTTATTACTATTTCTCAACTGAAAGTAAAAAAGGATGAATGGGGAAAGGTATATTTTAGAATTAGAGAGACAATTTTTTTTATATATTCAGATATCTCAGAGTAGCCCAAGCGATGGGTCAGTATCAAGAGACTAAGAGAGCACAGGCCCAGACAAGTTCCGATTCTCACCATGTCCGCACGCACAAGGTGGCTGGAGTGAGGACGCAGAAAGTCTCTTTGGCCAGTGTTCATTTCACCCAGCTACTGGGAATTACCCACATGTGGCTGGCCCCAAAGCTGTGTTCTCCAAATAGTACCATGCAGATGCCGAGGACAGAAACACTAGAACAGGATGTAGTCTGCTGATAAGAAATCAAGCACGTTCTTCATAAACCTGATCTGAGTCACACCGCAGATCTGCAGTTCTCTCTCTCAGAAGACACAGCGCCTACCACCTCCTCCCACTCCTATAGCAGAGACCACAGGCCTTCCCTCCTCTTTCCTTCAGCCTCTGGTCTTGCCAATGGACCCAGCTACAGTTTGTTCTGGTTTCAGAGCAGCAGCTCCAGCAAATAATTTCCATGAGAAGTAACAATCACCGTTTCTCCTCTTCCTCTCCCCTCCCCCGACACCCCATTCTCTGGGATACAGTGAATCACAGTCAGTACTGTCTCCTTTTGATCTAGTTAGAAAAACAGTCCCACCACCTCAATACTGACAGCAGTTGCAGCTGGACCGCCCCAGGCCAGAAATCCTTTGTTTGAAACAAACAAACAGAAACTCTGCCCCTCCCCATTTTCCCACTGGAGCCTGTTGCCTGCCTCTCTACTGGAAATCTAACCCAGAGGCGTTTACATCAGGATGTTTGTTTTTATAAGTTATAACAAAAGGCAAAAATAAGCATGGTTCTCTGGCTACGGGGCAAATTTCCCAGTGCCTCATTTGTTAGGGATGACATTTCTGTTAATGCCCTTGTACTAAAACTGCATGTCTGTATTTTAATTTTGCCATAATATCACATCATGGCACTTAATAAGAGAGAGTCATCAAGAGCCGTCACCGAAAAGACATCGTGGAGCTTTACGTGACTGTGTTGGTTGGACACTGTCTCAAAATAGTTTCATTAAGAATATGTTGTCAAAAAAAAAAAAAAGGAAGGAAGGAAGGGAAAGAAAAAGGAACATGTAGACCCTTAGAGCAGGAACTGCTACAAAAGAGGGAATAACTATTTGTTCTTCTTTCTGCAATTTCTCATCCATTTCATCTGGCACTGCGTCATTTTTTAAAATGGGTTTGGTATGAATTCTCCTGTTCTGCTGGATCAGATATTATTATGCACCAACCAAGAAACCTGCTATGCCTGAGAAGCATGGTTAGGAAAATAGATATTACATTGAGGACCTCTTTCTGCTCAATGACAAACTTCCACAAAGCACGAAGTAAGGTCTGTTCCAATCTGTTCAGTAGTCATGATGGGGCGTTAGAGCTTCAGGGACACCGCTGGGTTCAGGGCAGTCTGCCCCCAGATGTGCCTCATGGCATATTTGTTATTTTCAATTAAAGTTACTTAAGAAACAGCCAGCACAAGAGGGACACTCTGACCCTCCTGTCTGCCTGGAAGCAGGAAATAAATTTCTCATGTGAAAGACTGTACTCTCTGCATCCAGAGGCAAAAGGACACCCTAACCTGTAGAAATAGGGAATTCAGAATCCAGGAAGCCTATATCAACACAACTTGTTACTTCTTTGATTGACTCCCCCAAGCCTAGTCCCTGTTTAGATTCGTAACTAATTGAACATCCAAAACTTGTGTTTCTTTGTGCTGCCTACTCTTAAATTTATTGTTTTTGTCTAAGAAGTATAAAAGCTGCCTGTGTTGGCTATTTCTAAGGCCTCATTTCTGTGGGACCTCTGTATGCATGCTTAAAATTTGTTTCTTTTTCTCCTGTTCAGTTCAGTTGCTCAGTCGTATCCAACTCTTTGTGACCCCATGAATTGCAGTATGCCAGGCTTCCCTGTCCATCACCAACTCCCGGAGTTCACTCAAACTCATGTGCTTCGAGTCGGTGACACCATCCAGCCATCTCATCCTCTGTCGTCCCCTTCTCCTCCTGCCCCCAATCCCTCCCAGCATCAGAGTCTTTTCCAATGAGTCAACTCTTTGCATGAGGTGGCCAAAGTACTGGAGTTTCAGCTTTAGCATCAGTCCTTCCAAAGAACACCCAGGGTTGATCTCCTTCAGAATGGACTGGTTGGATCTTCTTGCAGTCCAAGGGACTCTCAAGAGTCTTCTCCAACACCACAGTTCAAAAGCATCAGTTCTTCAGCACTCAGCTTTCTTCACAGTCCAACACTCACATCCATACATGACCACTGGAAAAACCACAGACAGACCTTTGTTGGCAAAGTAACATCTCTGCTTTTGAATATGCTATCTAGGTTGGTCATAACTTTTCTTCCAAGGAGTAAGCATCTTTTAATTTCATGGCTGCAGTGACCATCTGCAGTGATTTTGGAGCCCAAAAAAATAGTCTGACATTGTTTCCACTGTTTCGCCATCTATTTCCCATGAAGTGATAGGAGGGGATGCCATGATCTTCGTTTTCTGAATGTTGAGCTTTAAGCCAACTTTTTCATTCTCCTCTTTCACTTTCATCAAGAGGCTTTTTTTTAGTTCCTCTTTCCTTTCTGCCATAAAGGTGGTGTCATCTGCATATCTGAGGTTATTGATACTTCTCCTGGTCTTGTACAGTCTAGCCACAAGAACTCAAAAAGGGTAGGGGGAGAAATCTGCCCCTCGCCAACATACCACATCCAGGAAAATACTAATTTCGCATGTGGCAAGACAGTAATGAAGATCACATGCAGAAATTCTTTGCCTCTTTGCCTGTTTTTATGGTTATTCATAAATGGAAGAAAAAGATGAAACATGCCAGTTTTCAGATACTTTCAGGGCACTAATTTACAGAAAACAGTATGCATAAGAAATACACATCTTTATACTTTGATTATGGAGAAGACAATGAGGGCCTCATAAGAAAATGCAGTGATCAACAGACCTCCCTTCCACATGTCAAGGGCCTTCTTCAAGATCAGGTCCGTCACTTTCTTTTAGACTTGGCAGGAATTGTACCACAGGGATTTACAAATCCTTCTGAAGCTTTTTGCTTACAAAGGAGAGAGTGATTCTTTGCATAGCAGAACGTGGTTTTCCATCTCTCCAATTCTCTGACCTAGGAAAAATTACTGTCAACTAGCTGCCCAGTTGAGGGATATTGATTCTCCTGTTGCCATAGCAACACATTAGTTGTCAGGTCTCTGTGTCTCTTCTGCTCAAAGCCTAATCTGTTCCCCCTGCCTTTTGGATTTTGACACTTTCTAAGCCTTAATTAGTTTATTTGATGGGACCCACACATTTTATTTTTATACTAACTAGCTATTGAAAACATAGTCATCAAGAGAACAGATCACAGAGGTAAAAATTGGTGTGCTGTCAGGCCGGCCAGAAATGACAGAGAGCGAGAGTAAAGTGGGAGGTGCAAGCTCTACTTGCTGCTCCTCAGATATTGGGAAAAATCAAAACAGTTTTTGCCATCTGTCGTACAGCACAGTGTGAAAATTATGGAGCTGTTCGTTTCAATGCTTGAGGAACATTCTGCCACTGTGATTAGATCACAGTAATATTACCTAGTACTAAAGGTTTGGATCAATGCTTTTTAGTATTTTTTTCTTCTCAGACAATCTCTGTCTTAACTTATTTTTCAGTGGGAATGTCTGCTAAGCGATTCACTTGGAGATAAATGTTTCACACAGGCAAAGCACTCGGGGTGGGAGTCACAGTATCGTTGATAAGTTAGTTAAGTTCAGAAAGTCAGTAACAAAGGAAAGCAAGAACAAAGCTTCATGAAGCATGACCCTCCAGAACCAAGAGTTAGCCTAGAGCAGCAGTTCTCAAAATGGGGTCCACAGAACCCTTTGCGGGGTGGGCGGCAGGTGTGGGGTGCAAGGAGCCTCTTGCGGAAACTGACAGGTCAAAATGATGGTCGTGATCAACCTAAGACTTTTGCTGTTTTCATTTTCACTCTCTACCTATACACTGATGGTGCAAAAGTAATCGCGGTAAAACTGCGAAGTGGCTTAACACAGAACATAGGAGCCTCCCTCTGCTTCTTTCCACTCCCACTTCCGTCCCTCTCCCTCCCCCTCCTCTCTCCCTCACAAACGGGCAGCACTTACACAAGTAGGAGGAGGAAGATGAGACCATGGAGGAGGAAGTTACATTTTAAAATACCCCTTTCTCCAGAGGATCTTCCCCACTCAGGGACTGAACCTGCGTCTCCAGCATCAGCAGGTAGATTCTCTACCAATGAGCCACCAGGGAAGCCCTTGATGCAGGATACAGGACGCTTGGGGCTGGTGCCCGGGGATGACCCAGAGGGATGGTGTGGGGAGGGAGGTGGGAGGGGGTTCAGGATTGGGAACACATGTATACCCATGGCAGATTCATGTTGATGTATGGCAAAACCAATGCAATATTGTAAAGTAAAACTGAATAAATAAATAAATTAATAATAATAAAATAAAAAATTAAAATATCCCTGGTAAGGGTGTTTGCAAAAAAAATCAGTCTATTAAATTCGGGTCCTAGAGTACATGTCTTTTTATTATTCTGTATGACAAAGTAGGAAAGTTGCATAAATCCCTGCTGTTACCATGAGGCAGGATGGTTGTCTCAAGGAAGAGCATTTGAATGACTGTTTGAGCAGAGAGTGGACCCAACCTTGTGTGTGCGTGTGCGTGCGTGTGTGTGTGTGTGTGTGTGTGTGTGGAATACAACTTTTATTTGCAAGAACAGTGGGCAAGCAATAGTACTGACACTTCAGTATTTGGCAGACTTTTTTTTCTAAATTAAAGAAAATGTAACTGTCATTTCCACTGACCACCTTGCAGTGTAGATTGCCAATGATAAAAAGTGAGTTTCTAAGCACAAGTTAGATATTTGTATCTATGAGCTCAAGTGATTCCCAAAACATAAAGATTTTTTATAAGATAAATGGTGATATTAATGAATTTTTTCATGTTGTACATTGAAATGTGCTAACAGTTGGAAGGTCTGAACTAATATTTTTCAAATAGTCAATGAATGATGTCACAAAATCATTCATAGGTAAAAAAGACCTACTCAAAATACAAGCAAGATCAATAGATTGTAACATAACAAAGCATAAAACTAATTCCTCTGTTTTCAGATTTCATACAACTAGCTTGAGAAACACTATCACTTGTCAAGTTTGGGTATATTATCAAAGAAGAAAACCCACAGTGATCTAAAAGAGGACAGCAAAATATCCGTCTCTTTTATAGCTACACATCTGTGTGAGACCAGAGTATATTTACACCTCAGCCAAAACAGATGCATCACAATACGCTGAATATAGAAACAGATAAGAGACCTCATCGGTCTTCTATAAAGCTATACATTAAAAAGGCTTGCAAAACTGTAAAACACCACCACTTTTCTCACTAATTTCATTTTGTTTGGGAAAATACAGCTAAAAATATTTAGCTACTACATTGAGGGTTTATTGCTGTTATTTTTAAAGTAGATAAATATATAAATTAATTTTTTACTTTCAATTTATAATACAGTTAATACGTAAGCAAAGCCCTTTGGGGTCCTCTATAATTTGTTAGCATGAGGGTCCTGAGACCATGTAATTCAAGGACTTTTATCCTTGTGTTAGTCATTCCATCCTGTCCGACTCTTTGCGACCCCATGGACTGTAGCCCGCCAGGCTCCTCTGTCCATGGGATTTTCCAAGCAAGAATACTGGAGTGGGTTTCCATTTCCTTCTCCAGGGGATCTTTCTGACCCAGGAATTGAACTCAGGTCTCCTGCATTGCAGGCAGATTCTTTTCTCTCTAAGCCGCTGGGGAAGCCTTTTATCGTATGAAGGGTCCAAAGGGGAGAACTGTCCAAGATACCCAGATGACAAATAAGAGTCCTAAGACACATAGGAAGGCAGGTTCTTAGAAATCCATTTCACCATCCAAGAGACAATTAAACTGCTGCTTCAGGACCAGGATCTAACCTTATCTCCCAAGAATAGATAACAAAATCCAGATCAGCAAACCCAAGAAAAGAAAACCCAAGTTTAGCCCCAGGGCATAGTTCTATTTTCCTGGGAAAGATTATTGCTACCCTCCCACCCCTTTTTAAATTTGATAAGATTTTTGTCTTCTGGGCATTTCCACATTACCTTAAATAAGCAAAATGCCATTCCACATTAACATAGACAAGATGCTCTGGGATCACCAGAGAGTCTATAACACCAAATATTATTTACAAAAACAGAAATCAGAAAAAGGTGACACGTTTCACATTGTAACACATACCATTCATAATAACTGGAATAAAAATTTATGTTAACACTCTGCTACTGCTATGTCTTACATTATTTAAAGAAAACCCACAAATCCTCATACCAGTAATGCATGACTTATGGTACACTAGGGAATATGACACCGTGTTTCCAACAGAGATTGGCATCCTGGACAAATGTAACCATTCCAGACCATACAATTAAGATGCAGATCATACTTACATCGAAGAAATTTTGAGAAACAATGCATCTTGCAATACTTAGTAAAGTTCAGTGACTCAGATCTTCAAAAGCATAAAATACTATCATACAAGCAGAACATTTATCATCCTGGGAATGAGTGAAACCAATTAAGTCCAAAAAAGAACTTTGCTCTCATGTATGTTTTACTTACTTACAACACATTAGCATGGACTATTTTGTTGTCTACATTATCCAATTTTGGGATAACTGGATTCTTGGTTTCTCATCAGTAAATATAAAGAAATGTTACTTACTTATCTGAGTCCAAGACCATCCAAGCAGCTAGACCCCTGAATCTGCCATCTCATCTTCCAATCATAGAACTGTGAAATAAAATAAAACAATTGTCAACATCCAGCCTGAAACCCTTCTGTACTTCCCCATATACTGTGCTTCTTCACTTCTGAAATAAATAAAGCTTTAGAAAAGGGAGATATGAGGGACGAGGCCACATGACATTGTGAAGAAACTGCCCCCTGTGGCTCACCTTTCCAGGGGGCTTTGCTTTTTCGTTTTGGTTTTTTTGTTTATTTGTTATTGTTCTGGGGGGATTTTGCCGTTTTGTTGTTTTTGCACAGGTTTCATTCTCTCTTTCACAAGCCACAAAAACCAGTATTGCTGACTTTTGAATAACAGTGCCAGGGTTTTTTGCTTGCTTGCTTGCTTGTCTTTAGAATGCAAATTGATTTTATCATATAGAATTCAGGCATTTACATTTCTAAATCTACTGAGGCTGACCACAATGGTGGCAACAAAAAAATCTCTAAAGAATCTTATTTTAACTCCTTCAAAAAAATTATTTAAAAAATTATTATTATTTCTATATCCTCCATGCCCAACATTAGCAAAGTGAACTGACCAAATGTTGTTAAGAAAAAACATAATAAACAATACCATATCTTAAAACGAGTATATAAAAACGTTAATTCCTAACTTGAGGATCTCCATGGGATGGACCAGTGTGATCCTAAATCCCTTGGAAAATTTAGTCAGCCCAGTTGACAACTCCAGTCAGCCTGCTGCTGCTGCTGCTAAGTCACTTCAGTTGTATCCAACTCTGTGCGACCCCATAGAAAGCAGCCCATCAGGCTCCCCCATCCCTGGGATTCTCCAGGCAAGAACACTGGAGTGGGTTGCCATTTCCTTCTCCAATGATGAAAGTGAAAAGTGAAAGTGAAGTCGCTCAGTCGTGTCCAACTCTTAGCTACCCCATGGACTGCAGCCTACCAGGCTCCTCCATCCATGGATTTTTCAGGCAAGAGTACTGGAGTGGGATGCCATTGCCTTCTCCCCCAGTCAGCCTACCCTTTTCAAATTCAGTATCAGATACACAAGCAGTATCATGTTTCCCAAGTACAGAACAAATGCCCTGAAACCAAAGAACCGAGGAGCTGGCAGCATTACCCCATGAGTTTCCCCTGGTGAGTTACTATAAGGAATTAAATACAACGTGCAGGGTAATGGTAAGGAGCTGGTGCTGAATTTCGTCAGGTGCTAGCCAAGCCTTGGCTCCATAACCAGGCTTTCTTTTGTAGCAACAACAGTCTGTTCCCTTATTTTGGCCTCTCTTGTTAGTCAGCACAAGAAGCACACATTTTAGATATAGCAGAATCTGGTTTTGCATATTGGTTTCCCACAAGATAAAAATTCTTTTAACTGCCTCTAGGTGTCTGTAATGAGAGAAGTTCTTCCCCTTCATCTTCATGGCCAACAAAAGAAATAAGGCACAGAGGGTTCACTGGCAATGCTGTGATTCACGCTGCAGATACAAATTTTATGACTCGGTCTGATATCCCTGTTTGGGGTTAGAAATAATAAATATAACAAATAAGACAAACTAGTTCTTAAAAAGTCAACCCAGCTTAGACTACCCTGAATAATCTCCTTATTACTATCAATTGAGCAGTCAACAATTTTGTTCTGTTTAATATTTGCACCCCATGACCACAACATACTGTCAATTGTTATTCTCTTCACTAAAGGATTAAACTTTTCCTAATCTTTGGTAGTAAGCAGCCAAGAAGAATTTTAAAAGCACTGTTTTACTTATTCAGCCACCAGACAACGGGCTCAACACAGACTTCAGCAAAAACAAAAATTAAAAACAAATTATGCTTTATTTCTTAATATTCCCCCTTAATTTCATTCCACTTTGGTGTCTTCAATATTGTAAAATATTATTCATAGAAAACAAAATCCCTCTTGGACTCTAAGCTTTTCTACTTTCTCACTTTCAGGATTTAAAATATGCAAGGAACTGTATTATCAGGAAGGAAAATACAATTACGCCTCTCAACTTTTGGGAGGGACAGTTGTTATGTGCTCGCCACAGGGAGATTTCATTACACCCAGAATTTGCATTGAATGTCTTTTTAATAAAAGGAAGAGCATCCCTGTTTCTGGAAGAGACACCAGCCTCAAGGAGAAGATAGACCGTTGTCTTAGGGCACCCTGGTTACAGTAGCTGATGACAAGATTAACAGTTAATATATTCTTCATGTGGGAGCAGCTTCTCTTTGCACCTCCAATCTTTTTGTATTATTGTGGTAAAATACATACAATGTAAAATTAACCATTTTAAAATGAACGAGTCATTGGCAATTCAGTACATTCACCATGTTGTACAACCATCACCACCATCTAAAAAGTTTCTCATCACCCCAAAAGAAAACCCCGTACCCACAGTACTTACAGTATCTGAAGTCAGGGATTGAATGCTTAGTTTGGGATCAGAATTCTTTAATTCCTTCCTTTTCATCTCTAGTAGGTGGTCATAGTTGGAGGCATGAGCTGTGAAATCTGATTGCCTGTATGTAAATTCTGCTGCTGGCACTATCTTAAACAGATACACATTTTTCTCTGAGCTTCACTGTCCTCATCTATGAAATGGAAGCAGTCACAGGACTCTCACAGGCTTCTGAGGAATAATCATGTACAGCCCAACTGGTTCAGGGCCTGGCAAACATTAAGAGCTCAATACATGCTTCATATATTTATTAATTTAGTTTCTCATCATATCATCTGTGGACTACATACCTTCTAAATGCTGTGTAAATATGAGCTCCTTTAAAATCCTTAACAATCCCAAGAAGTAGTCACTGCAACTACATTTTATAGATGAGCCAACTCAAGCACAGAGAGGTTAAGTAGCTTGTCCAAGGTCACACAGCCCTTAAGAAGCCAGAATTCAGACTTCCTTGGCCATGCCTTTAACTACCATGCCGGGCTGCGTTTCTATATTATTGCTTCCAGTTACCACATTCATTCTGAAAGGCCTGTGGTAAGTCATTCCTTAAACACTTTTTTCTACTTCCTAGAGCAACCTGATGCTCTCAAAACTAGAGAACATCCATGTTCCTGCCTTCTTCATACAGCATGTTAAAGTGTTTTCATGCATTGTCATTGCTTTTTTTTATTAAATGAGTGATTTTACACAGTTGTCTTCAGATTAGACAATGCCATTTGTTTGCTCATTTGTCCCATCACATTACAGCATAATTCCACAGTAAAAATTCTATTCCCCCAAATGTATTTGATCTTCACATTTTAATTACTAGCCATCCTTTTGTATTTTCCATCTGTTTATGTAGGCACACAACACCCCTACCCCCTGAATGGCAAGCTCCGTGTGTCTGGTTAGCTCATGTTGCACTGAGAACATGCATTGCATTCTGGATACGATAGACAGGTGAGAACTCAGAAGGAAGGACGGAGCTTTGTCAGGTACACCACAGTCATGTTCTTGAGCTCATCCTGAGACCGGGGGCACAGTGCAGGAAACAGCCCCAGGCACAGGGTGGAGGAGAGAGATTATGGGAAATTTTACAGAGGAAGAGTGAGGGGCACCAGTACCTATAAACACGTGTACAGGTGACCATGTGGTGAGAAGCCAGTCTAACAAACACCACTTCCAGGTAATATAAATTGTCAAATTGTTAGCAGAGTTCTGCACATTTACACAAAGCAGGCCCACTGGAAATCCAGGGCAAGATGCTTCATCATATTAAGGAAAAAAAAAAAGTACACATCTGATGAAATAAATTTCCCTTGAGGCATAACTGTTTTTCTTCATACCTTCAAAAGGCTTCATATTACTTGGAGGTGTGTCAAATGCAATTTCTTTCCTTCTTCTTTTCTCTTTATCTTTAATTACAAAAGTAATATATGCTCCTTGTAAAAAGTTGCAACAATACAGAAGTATGTGGAGTAAAATTAAGTTTCCTCTTGCCATCATCGCCTTCCAGTTCTAGTCCCTAGAGGCAACCACTGCCAGCACTTTATAATAAAGCCTTTAGAGTCCTTTCCTAATTTTTATGCACACATGTAAGTATGTTTTCACATATGTGATTGTATATGGATACACAAATGCACAAATATACATACTCAAATACTAGATATATGTACTCAAATACACAAAAATCTAACTTGCGTTATTAACCATAGGAAAAATAAGAATAAAAAAGGTAAGACAGACTGCAGCAGAAGCTGAAGACATATTGAGTCTCCTATTAAGAGAAACACAGAAAATACCTTTGAACTGAAAAGAATTACAGAGAAAAGATTAAAATGAATAGATCTTTTAGCCGAGAACACAAGGCATTCAATAAATGATGTTTTGTATGTCTAACTTCATACTGTGACCATTTTAGTTTGATTGGTTAAATAACCACTCCTTCTTACCAGAATTAGGTCAATAGAACTATCAGCTTTGAAGATTTATGTTAGTCAGTTCTAGGAATAGAAAATTTTTATTGTATGTACTCATTGGTACTCACATTCTTGCTTATTTGATCTGACATTCTCCCCGATAGCTTTGCTAATGCATTGCCCCCTTTGCTCAAATTATCCTTCTCCCATCCCTACATCTTTCCTCCTCCTACCTAAACTTATTGAGGCTTCATACAATAAGATCACTTCCTACCAACTCCGGAAAGACCATTTCATCACTGTGACCCAAGGAGATCTCTCTGCCTCTGAACCTTACCCCATTGGGTTTGCTACTTTGTGATCAACCAAGCATCGTATGTGTTAGTTTGGCTTTGTCCGTAACTAGATTTTAATTCTAAGTAAGGGTATCTCAGGCACTTGCAGGTTATCTGGCATGATATACCTGGTATGTGTTAAGAGAATGTTTTATGAGAAATTTATTTCAGTTACTATGGAGTGTGGCCAGATACTGATCAGTGTTCATGGTTCAAACTTCACATAAGAAACCAAAGGCAATTTCCTCAAACCTTGTAAGCCTGAATTCTAAGAAAAAGAAAGTCAGCATGCTATCCAGGGTTTCTTAGCTCTGGGCCTCTCAATGTGTTCCGGAGGGTCATTAAGCCCTCTGAAATTATGAGCAATGTTGGGTGTGTGTATTCATGTGCATTGGGGGTGTGGTACTGGAGGAAGCTGATGGTTTTCATCAGATTTGCCACAGAGCCTGTGCCTTCAGAAGGTTAAGAAACATTATTTAGGTCACACAGCAGACACAAAGAGAAGCTTTGGTAGGGGTGGCATTTGAGTAGCATGGTGAAGCTTGGATAACACAAAAGACACTGCCTCTTTCCAGGTGTAGGAGTTTCTAAGGAATATTTATATCCACTCCTCCATTTTAACTAGCTGTTCAAATGCTCGACATTAATAAACTATCTGCCTGTTGATATTTTTCAATGAGTTGAAAAATGTCCATTCATGACCATGAACTCCCTTTGGCAGGAGGTGATAGCAGGTAGGGTTGTAACGAGAAGAGTGCCTCAAGCCAGAGAGGGTTTACATAAAAATAAGACCTGCACCTTAATATGATCATAAACCTCACTACACCATTTCACATTCAGCTAAACACACGCGCACAATACAAAGTCCTCTTTCTGTTGGTATGCGCTTATGCACAACTGGTATGAATGATCTCTATAATAAAACATGGCTCTGAAAACCCATGAATAACCCTTCAGTGCCTCAGAGGATATTAGTAAGAACAATTCTAGAGCACAATACCCAAGCCAAAGAGAAGTCTGGTGAATGGAGCTCATTATTTCTGAAACTTGTCATGCCCCACAATAGGAAAAAAATCGTCATTTGCTCTGACTTAAATTAGAACTGGTTTCCCACTGAGGAGTTTGTTGAATCTTTGGCAGAATAACAGATGATGCCTTCGACAATTACACATCCATCTTAGGATGAGAATGAACTCAGAAGGATTTCGACACATCTCAATTTCAAATTATGGAAGCAATTACCCTTTTCCGAGTCTGGAAGCAAAGTCTGTACTTCCTAGGATCAGGACATCTGGGTTTTAGTCCTGAGCCCATCACTATTAGGTGTGGGACCTTGGACAAATGAGTTAATCAGATTTTCTTCATTTGTAAAATGAGGGGGTTGGATTCTGTTTCCTCTCAGCTCCCTTCCAGCTCTCACATTCTGAAGCTTATGTATGTATCATTCTGAAGGCAGTGAATGGATTAAGAGATCTTTGGTTGGAAGGAAAAAAAAAGAAAGAGGAAAAAGATTTCTCTTGCTTAAGACATGAATTCTTAAAAACTCATGCTAGATTATGGATCTGTAAAATGAATCTCATTATTCCATTAGATATATAAAAGGCTGTCTTTGATAGTCTACCACTTAAGATTTGAGTTTCAGGTTTTCTAATCCCAGCCTCCCTCTGGAGATAAACGCTATTTAAACAAACACCTAAGTACAATGGAGTCAACACCTAAAAGATAGTTTTTGTTTGCTCATTTGGTTTATCAGAACCCATCCATCAGCACAAAACAAGATCAGCACAAACCCAAGGTCAGCACAGAACAGTCATACTCTCTGGTAGAGGACCGATGGGTTCAGATAAACCAAAGTCTTATATCGAGTTTTGTGAAGTCTGGTTTATCCAGCACCAAGGTTCTCTTTAAAGAATTTCTATTTCCATTGAACAACTCTTATTGCTCAAAGTAAAATACAGTAAGAGGCGCTCTGATTTTGGCTCAAGATTTGAAAAACAAACAAACAAAAGCAACTAATGGGTGCTATTCCATCCCTATAAATCTCATAGACATACAAAGACCCTTTTCTTTATTTCAGCTAACATGGCTAAAATGGTAAGTTTTGTGTTAGGTATATTTTACCACCTTTAAAAAGAAAACTGAATTGAAAGAAGGGGAAAGAGTGTGAACCCACTCACGGGTCAGAAAGTATTTTGTGCAGAGGCTAAGGTCAGAGAAGATGGTGCCTTGGATTAGGGTGAGGCTGGTGGAAGTCAATCATTACAGCGCTATTCAGTCTTTCAATTCTTGAACATGGGGTGTCCTTGCATTTATTTTTATCTTTTAAATTTCCTTCAGCAATATTTTGTAGTTTTCAGCCCAATTCAATCTTGATAGAATAACAAGAGGAAGTTATTTTAGTAGCTTCTCTGCCTATTTTAATAGAACTTCTCTGCCTAAAACACTGCAGTGACTTAGCAAGACAGGACTGCACGGGTGTAATAAATATACCAACATCCATGTGGTCCTGTTCCGCCTAGACCCTTCACCTACTTCTCCAACAGCATCCCCCCTGACAACTGTCCCTCACACCCCACTCTCCTGCCAGCATGCTTCATTTTCAGGTTCCAGAAACTGCCAGACCTTGACCTCAGGGTTTTTAGATATGTGATTTCCTCTGCTGGAACACTTCTCCCTTCATGGCTTTCTCTCTTCTTTCAGGTTTAATATAAATATAACCTCCCCAAAGAGGCCGCGCTAATGGTCCTCGGCATTTAGTCGGCCCATCCTATCGCCACCGCTGCTCCCCTTTGTGACCCTCGTGGCACTTAAGCAGCTACACAGCTCTGTCTTCCATGGCTCTCTTTTCTCTGGTGATTCTCCACCTCCCCCAGGGTGACGGGTCATGGCTGCCTTATTGACCCTCTGTCTCTACGTCTGGAATGAGGTTGACCTGCACTGAACAATTATTGAATGAAAGCAAACAACGTTGTCTATCACACACAGGCGAGGAAGTCTTGTCAGGAAGGTCAGCACAAAGCAAGAATGCTCTCCAGCAGATGGCCGATGGGTTCAGATAAACCCAACTCAGCTGAACCACACCCATTGTTGGCCTACAAACTCAGTGATCTGGAGAACAGATCTTGCCAAAAGAAGGAACGCTTTTACTGGTACATCACTAAGAATATTTTCTAAAAGATTCCTGGGACCCCTGTTAGAGCTCATTTTTCAGCTTTGCAACATTGAACTCGATAATAGTGCAGAACAAAGAGTGATTCCATGCTCAGACTGTCCAAGACAAAAGACTTCCAGAGACTCTGGTAATGCCCCCACTGACATTCATAGCTGTGATAATGTACATCACACCAGCTCTATTCAAGACAATTTAGCAACACTACTGCCATCAGAACACCCACCGTGAGTGACATTAATCACAGATGCAATGGGGCTGGGAAGTAAGTAACTAGAGTGTCTGCTTCATGGAGAACGAGGAACAAAAGAGGCTCCCAGGTACGAGCGGCTCGGTGCTGAAGCATCCATACAGCTAAAGCAGGATGTTATCAGCAGAATCCCTGGAGTTTTCGGTAAAGCCCTGCTTCCAAACCAGCAGTACCATCAGGAAACAGAACAGCCTAGGGGTCACCAGCATTGACTTGGGAACCAGAGCTGGTTCCAAGCTTGCTCTGCCAACCATGAGCACAGGGGAACCTTGGGTAAATTACTTCTCTGAACCACACTCTGCTTATCTGTGAAACGAAGCCCAAAGATCAGCTACAACATATATGGAGTAAGAACATGGGTTCTAGAAACAAATTGCCTAGGTGTGACTTTGTCTCTTACAACATACTGAGGGCAGTCAGATAAATCTGTCTCTCTCTCTATGGGACTCAGTTTCCTCATTGATAAAGTAGGGACAATAATACCTGCCTGAATATTACAAGGTTACAAGGTGATACAGTCCTTTCTGTTGTTTAGTTGTGTCCGACTCTCTTGCAACCCCATGGACTGCAACTCACCAGGCTCCTCTGTCTATACGATTTCTCAAGCAAGAATACTGGAGGGGTGGTTCTTTCAAACTTACATCTCCTGCATTTGAAGGCAGATTCTTTACCACCAAGCCATCAGGGAAGCCCAGTAGAATTTATTAAAAGCAGTATATTCAGTATGTAGAACAAACGAAAGGCCTAGAAAAGAGTAGCAATTGCTGCAGTTCTTATTTCCCAGGCCATTCTACAAACTTAGTGATGCTCCTTGACATACTAATTGAAACTAGTTCTCATATATACCTAGTAAGGAAGAATTTGGTAGCAATGTCACAGGATGAAATGAAATATTCTATATACTCTTAGGACCCCTGAGACAAAAGCATCAGAATCCCTTACCAACAGAGTTGCTTAACTGACATCTTGTATCTGGTGCCACATAAAAGTGAGTAGGAATGAGCAGGAAAATGTAATCCTACTTAATGGAGGTAGAGAAGGCAAGGCACTCAAAGATGTGTAATAGCTTCTACCAGTCACAAATAAGATTTCATTCAATTCCAGGAGTTCACCCACTTTAAATAATGCCTGCCTTTGGGTACTAGTTCTTGGGTTTCCCTGATGGCTCAGATGGTAAAGAATCTGCCTGCAACGTGGGAGACCTGGATTCGATCCCTGGGTTGCAAGATCCCTTGGAAAAGGAAACAGCTATCCACTTCAGTATTCTGGCCTGGAGAATGCCATGGACAGAGGAGCCTGGTAGACTATAGTCCACGGGGTTGCAAAGAGTCGGATACGATTGAGCGACTTTCACACTTGGGTATTAGAGTACTGTTTAAATCAGACTGCCCAAGGATCCTGACATACTGATACCCACAGTTCTATAGAGCCTCCTTGGGGCATTCCTGCTCCCATAGGACTAAGACATGTCTCAGTCAGTATAATGGCAGAATCCCTGCCAGTCACGCACATCTCCAATCTCTCTCTGGAGGTTCTTCCCAAGTTCATCTTCCACTCATAATGGTGCTGCTAAATCTGGAGCCTCAGTCTCCAATCTCAGGACAACTGGCTTGCCCATGGCTAAGCAGGGGCATCTTATGCCTTTGACACAAAGGGACTGAGAGCCTGGTCTCTGCAGGGCACTGTGCTGGGGGCTGGGGTCAAGCCGTAAATGACAGGTGTGTCTTCTGCCCCAGTGAACTCCCAATCTAGAAGGGGAAACTCCTGAGTAGTCTGGGAGTAGGCGGATGGTATGTCGTGCTATGGAAGCAGACGTGTGCCTGAACCAGGGGTGGGGGCTCAGAGAGGCTGTCCAGGAAAACAATATCAAAGAGAGAGCTAAAGGGGAGCAGGAGATAACCAGCAAAGGAGCCTGAGGGGTAGCACAGGCAGAAGACGGTTCCAGGGAAAGAAGGGAAGAGCATGTTGGACATCCAATATCAACAGGGCCAGTGATGCCTTCAGGGTCTTCAAAATCAGAGTAGAATGAAAGTCTAGTATACAGAATGAGAAATGGTCTGAAAGGACCTCCTGATAGAGGACCCTGAAGGTGAGGTTAGAGAGTTTTGACTCAAACTCACAGAAAACAGAGACTGGAGAAACTTTAAGCTGAGAAAGCACACAGTTCATACATTCCACTGCCTCTGAGGTCCAGCAACAGTCTGGGGACAGGATCTCATTCCCAGCATCCACTAGACACACACCTCTCAGTGCCCGCTTCTCAGCAATATGCCCAGTGCTAGGATACTGAGGAAGAAAGCCCTGGCTCTGCCTTCATGAGCCTCCTGCCCTGCTGACCTGAGATGTCTCTGTCAAAGGATCAAGATGACAGACATGGGTGGGAGCCTTTAAGAACCACGGCTGAGCGCAGTCATGGCTCATTCACAGCAGACTCCCAGGGACACAGAGTGGGATAAGAATAGAAAAGCTGGTAGGGGAGGCCCCTGGAGGACCTTGGTCTCCATGAAAGTAACACTGAACTGGCAGAAGAATAAGGTCCCTGCAGGGACACTCGCTGGCTTTCCCTCAAGGGAGGGAGAGGTAAGAAAGGAACAAAAATGCCTGGTTCTTAAATGAAAAAGGCCAACTCACATCAAGTCCCCTGCAGCCTTATTACAGAACATTTAGAGTTTTTTTCTTTTTTTTCAAAACACTCTTAAAAGATAATTAACCTAATTTGGCATGTTACAAAGTCATTTTAAATCTCCACTTGGTGAATGAAATAATATATTCGGCGGCATGTGTGTGTTAGCGATAACTCGGTCTATCAAGGGCTAGAGGAGCTCAGTCTGGAGGCATGTGTCTCCTTCTGAACCCCAGGGGCTGGTAATTATCTCCTGCCAGGCTTGCTACCAGCAATACGGCTGTCTGCAACGTGGTCTGGCTTTAAAAATAATACCAGTTTGTCTGTAGGGGCTCCTATCCCTGGGACCCATCTGAGGATTTATAATGAACACAAGCATTTAAAAGGGGAGGAAATAGCTTCTTCCTAACCTTATCATCATTAAGATATAACTAAATCAAAGATATGTTAGCTCCTTTAAGGTTTATTAATAAAAAAAAAGAGAGGGGTCATTTAGTCTTTTCGTTGCTATTTCGTGTGTTTAAAAACTAAGCTGATATTAAGAAACAAGCCATGGGGGGGCCACGTGATACATAAATTGTAATTACAGGATTCCCTTAATTAATTTTGACAGAGGATTTCACAGCAGAGATCCCAAGCCAGTCTTATTTTCCCCAGAAAATCACTGTGTATGGAATCTGTATTTGCAGAGCCTTCTGCTGAAGATGGGCATTAAAAAAAAAAAAAAGTCCTCTTTAATTACCATAATGACTAACAACAGGAGCAAATAAGCACCTTCCCAATGATATCAGGAAGTGGTACTCAAACTGTCTCAGCTGGCGTACATGTGGCCCCAGAGGTCACCACTGTTCATTAGCTTTACTAGTGATAAGATCTGGAGCAAAAATGGAAGCTAAATAAAGAGCCACCAACTGGGTTAATGAGAAAAGTAAGGTCTTCCAAAGAGAGTAGTAAACCAAGCCCCAGAGAGGCAGAGTCTGTTGCCCTGCTGTATTCAGACTCTCTGATGTCCTCCCGAGTGGAGCCCCTATTGTCTTTACGGCGGCACTGCCCTTCCTGTGCCCAGCACGGGTGGCATGCCGTGGGTCCCCAGTGAGTGTTGCTGCACCTACATGCGGTTCTCACTCTCCAGCATCTCAGCCAGGTGATATTTTCCCATTCCCTGTCACTGGATTTCAAGAGGCAAGCAATCTTTATTCATTCTCTCGCAAACACTCTCCCTAAACACACAAACAAACAGAGCCACTGGCTCTACCAAAGCTTTTTACAACCTCACTCCAACAGCTTTGAATTCCCACAGTAAGGTCCAGTTGATTCCATCCCCCTTTCGCTCACTCACTCAGGTGTTTGGGGACCTTGTACTGTGATAGAGCGAATGGTCCTTGCCCTTTGAAAGCTGACAGTTCTGATAGTCACACCAAAGCGGGGCCATTTGCAGGGGAACTAGAAAAGCGATTCCTGCGTCTGAGTATGCTTTGCAGTTCAAAGATGCACCTTGAATGTCTTATCCTTCAATCTCTGGGCAAGTATAGGTGATGTACTATGGACTTGGCTGTTTGTTTATAAAGCTCACTCATAACCTCCCTGCCATGGGCACCTCATCTCTAAGTCTGGGCTCCAGTGTTTTCCATACTGTAGTATATATCAGGTTATATGAAGAGCTTCTTTGACTCAGCGGGACCAGGGAAGGGCCTGAGATTCTGCATTTCTAGCAAGCTCCCAGCTGTCACCAGTCATCAGGCCCACACTGGGAGTTGTCAGGGATTGATCCACACTGAGAGGGCACTAAACTCTCTAGTGATTGCTCAAGTAAATATAACATTTTGTTTCCTTTTCCCTCCTGTGCATTTCTTTTGCAAAACTCTGATTTTGCTCGTGTTGCCCCACCCCCATAAAAACCAACACGGCAATCCAAATTAGTTCCACTTGAGAATGCAGCCATAAAGGAGACTCACTTCATTCTTTTCCCATTTGTCATTTCAATCACCAAAGACATGCAAATTAAAAAGAGAGAAAGAGAGAGAGACAATAAAGTACCTAATGTCCCGTGTTCCCCTGTTTATCTGAAGGTGTTGATTACCTAGAGGTAATTTTTTTCTTGTAAAGTAATTTATTTTAAATAATACTTTAAAAAAAGGTCAGGCAGCTATTTCATTTATCACTATTACAAAGGAGTCTAACCCAGTGATGGAGAAAGAGAAGGAGAAATTAATTACAAGTCAAAAGCTGCAATAACACTCCTTGTAATTGTGACAAAAATTTTAAATTAACATTTTTGTCACTGAGAGAAGTTTGATTAATTTTACAATTGGAGATGCTATCGCCTGAATATTGGGGGAGATTGGAGGACACAGACGTTTGCAGTTGGAGATGTAGCTGGCTTCTTTAGGACTCGAATGTATCTGTGAGGCACCTTCACACTTTATTAACAGCTCAATCAGTTCCATGCTGGAAATAATTAGCCAAGAAACCATGGAGTAACTGGCAAACTGTGTGAAGAGAAATACAAGCAATGAGATTCTCTGTAGCTGTGACAAAGACGACCCTGTTTTGTTTTACATAGTACCCTGGGAAGAGGCTGGTGCCCCTACAATCTGCCCTTCAGGAAATAAAACAAAAGAGCCTGCAGCAGACACACTTTTCCATCGGCAATTCTTTAAATATGTTACACTGGGTGGGAAGAAGGAGGACCTCAGGTCTAAATAATAGAAATTAAGAGAAAGAAAAAGGTTTACTAAAACATGTTTTAAAAAGAGCCTATTATACAGAGTGCAGTAAGTCAGAAAGAGAAAAGCAAATAGCATATACTAACACATATATATGGAATCTAGAAAGACGGTACTGATGATGAACCTATTTGCTGAGCAGCAGAGACACAGACATAGAGAACAGACTTATGGACATGGCTGGGAAGGCAGGGAGAAGGAGAGGGTGGGATGTATGAAGAGAGTAACATGGAAACATACGTTATCATGTGCAAAATAGAAAGCCAATGGGAATTTGCTGTAAGACTCAGGGAACTCAAATGGGGGCTCAGTAACACCTAGAGACGTGGGATGCGGAGGGAGGTGGGAGGAATGTCCAAGTGGCAGGAGACAGGTGAACCTGTGGCTGATTTACACAGAAGCCAACACAATACTGTAAAGCAATTATCCTTCAATGAAAAATAAATAAACTTTAAAAATAGTATATTAAAATAAAGCTAGCTGAAAGCATTCTCAGTGATGAATTTATCAATTTATGAATTTATCTGTGTAGTATACTGACCTCTAATACAACATTTGACAGTTTAGGGCTTATTATTTTCCAGGCACATAAATTATAAAGCTTTATCTGTACTAACTCCTTCAATCTCCACAATGACCCTTTAGATTCTATAACTATCCTCATTTTATGGACCCTGTTATTTTGCGGCAAAGAAGATTAAGAAGCTTACTACAGGTTGCATGCCTAGAGATTGAGGAACAGATATCCATTTCCAAGCAAGTTGGCTTCAGAACCTATCATCTTAACTAGGGGTCAGCAAACCATGTCCCACTGGCCAAACCCAATGTGGCACTTGTGTTTGTAAATGAAGTTCTATTGGAACACAGCCACGTGCATTCAGTTACATCTTGTCCGTGACTGTTTTTCACAATGACCATAGCGCTGGGTAGCTGCAGCAGAGACCAGCATAAAGCCAAAAATGTGTATTATCTTCCTCATAAAGAAAAGGCCACCAACTCTTGCTCTTGCCCACGATGCCCTGCTGCCTCTCAGAAGATGTCTGCATGAACTCGAAGCCTCTAGAAAACACCAAACAGCGACAGACACCCTGGGTCACTTAAAAGAGCAAGTGACAGGGAAATGTGAGACTAGTGGGATGGAAACTTACTTGCAAAGCGTGTATGCTAACTCTTCCTTTATAAAAGCTTCCCCCTCCCAGTGGTACACAGTATTACATTAGATTTTGACATAATGCCTATCATTCAACGTGTGGAAGAAACCAGGAAAGACATACAGTTTCTACCTCTTGATCCCTATGGTCAAGGAGATGGCAGTTTCTAGCATGGATCACTGAGCTGTTATCAAGTGAGCAAACCTCAGGAGAAAGAGCATTCATTTTCTTTCCACGGAGATCAAACGGAACTGCATGGCAAGTTACAAGTTGAGATTACTGCCCTCATTGATGTGCTTCGGGTCTTTAGAGAGAGTGAGAGCATGTTGGTGCTTTCCAAATCCCACAGGATGAAAAAAGAAATACGAGACAAAAACAGTACTATAACTTACCCTAGAGTCTGAGTTTTTCAACTGTGTAGTTTGGGAGACAGTCATTATACAAACAGAGAGAAGGGGAGGGGCAAAAGAAAAGGGTAAGAATGGTTAATAACCATTACTGGTGTCTGGTGTCGACTAGCACTCAACAGAACTGTGATCTCCAACCTTTACAGCGCCAGGGCCAGTTTCGTGGAAGACAATTTTTCCACATCCCAGGGATTGGAGACGCTTGCAATAGAGGTTTGTGGTTTAAGATGGGAGCCTTTTATAAGGCAGTGAAGGAGGAAAATCTGAGAGAAAGCTGACAATATCAGTTTAAGCACTCAAGAAACATTCACAACAAAAGTTCTTCTACACAATCAAAAGGGAAAACTCAGAAGCAATCTAGATGTCCATCAACAGATGAATGGATAATAAGCTGTGGAACATATATACACAATGAAATATTACTCAGCTATGAAAATAAAGGCATTTAAGTCAGTTCTAATGAGGTGGATGGACCTAGAGCCTATCATACAAAGTGAAGTAAGTCAGAAAGAGAAAGACAAATATGGTATATTAATGCATATATATGGAATCTAGAAAGATGGTACTGATGAACCTATCTACAAGGCAGCAATGGAGATGCAGACATAGAGAACAGACTTTTGGACACAGTAGGGGGAAAAAAAGGTGGGATTATTTGAGAGAGTAACATTAAAACCTATACATTACCATATGTAAAGTAGATAGCCAGTGGGAATTTGTTATATATATACACAGGGAACCCAAAGCCAGTATTCTGTGATAACCTAGAGGAGTGGGATGGAGATGGAGGTGGGAAAGAGGTTTAAAACGGAGGGGACAAATGTATACCTATACCTTTGTTGTTAAATGGCATAGACAGTCATGGTATCATAAAGTTTTATCTTCCAATTAAAAACAAAATAAAATTTAAAAAATTAAAAAAGGAAAACTCACATGTAAAAGTAGAAATTGAGACAATTTGCAAGTTAAAAAAGAAAAAGCCAGGAAATGCAAAGTGCCGACTATTAAAATATATGTAAAATTTATAATAACTAAAACTATTGCATTGACCCAAGAGTAGACAGGTGGGAAAAAAAAATACAAGCTAATTAAATCTTAAAATATGTACATCATCAATATAGGGAAAAGGAGGCATTTATATCAGTTGAGGAGATATTTCATAAATGGTAGCTACATAATTTTTTGTGGGAGGGAGGGAATATATACTTCTCTTATATATCCAAGTTAATTCCAAGGTAAAAAAAAATATTGAATCCTATAATAACTAAAGGGGAATGTAATTTACACTTCCCTCTAATTTACTCACTTTCTGTGTGAGGTAATCAAAAAGCAAAGGAAGAGACCATGAAAAAAGATTTTAGAAATACTTGGCCACATAAAAATTAAATCAAAACTTAATTGTTAAAATATAAAAGTCAGAGAAAAGCCTTTGAACTATCTACTATGTTACGGACAAGATAATAAAAAGGTATCTTAAATACAGTGGACAATACATAAAATAATACAAATAAAGTAGAAATAATAATAATAAAGGAAAACACACACAAAAAAACAGTCAACCTAAGAGGAAAACACTTTAAAATGCATAGTTAGCAAAGCAACAATTTTAAAACATTTTAGAAACAAAAATTTCCTAACAGTTATATACGTATTTTGATCTGTAAAATTAAGCAAGATTATAAACCACTACACGTGCACTGCGGCTCAGATGATAAAGATCGGGCTCCAATGCAGGAGAACCAGGGTCGATCCCTGGGTTGGGAAGATCCCCTGGAGAAGGAAATGGCATCCCACTCCAGTATTCTAACCGGGGGAATTCCACGGACAGAGGAGCCTGGTGGAGTACAGTCCGTGGAGTCGCAAAGAGTCAGACAGGACGGAGCAACTAAGACACACACCTCCACGTGCAGTGTGCAGGTCAATTTAATCCAAGGGTCCCCCTGGATCAGCAGTGGATGATGTCAGCTCCTAAAACTTTTAAAATAAATGGGTTAAAACAGCTAAATTCCACTTTGAAGATTTTGTCCTGGGAGAAAAAAAATATCCCAGATGTTCAGGAAGAGTTGAAGGCAAGTATAGTTCTGCATTCGTACAGAATAGGACACAAAGTTAACAGGAGGAAAAAACCCTACAATTATCTAATAATAGACCTAGATTAAATAGGCTTTGGTACATCAATCCTATAGAATTATGCTCAGTTTAATCTTCTCTTGCAAAATATGTAAAGACAAGGCAATATTCCAATAAAATGTTGAGTGAAAGGTAGTGACAGCATGATAGATACAATATGATCTGTGTTCAGAAAAAAAAATGTATATTTTTTACTTTACATTTCTTTGTTTTGTGTTTTCTCTTTATATATATTTTATTATATATCATTAAAGTATATAAATATATATATATACTGTCTATATATAAAGAAATATAAAGTAACTAAAATTTATATTTTTCTTTTTCTTTAAGCAAACTCTAGGAGATAGTGAAGGACAGGGGAGCCTGGTGTGCTGTAGTCCACGGGTTTGCAAAGAGTCGGATATGACTTAGGGGCTAAACAACAACAGATATATATTTCAAATACGTAATATTTGCAATGGGAAGATGAAGAAGCATTTTTCTTTTTTGTGCTTTCCTATGTTTTCTAAACTCAGAAAGCCTGCAATAATTTTGCAATTAATATTGATAAATGTATTAAATGTTAACTTTGAAAAATAATATGGAAACGGGCAAAGTTGACCACTCTCCCAGGGACTCAATGTAGGGGCAGGAGGACTCTGGATGGCTAGAGAGAGAATCAGTCCAGCTGTAAGGACGATTAGCGAGGACTCTGCCTGACTTTACCATAATGAGGTGTTGCCTGAAAGAGGCAAGAAGGTAGCAAGATGCCAACATGATCAAATCCAGGGCTTAGGAGGGCCTGATTCAGACTCAGGCCCCCTCAAGACGGAAACCATCCCCAGACATTTTCAGTGCATGAGCGGAGGCTGCCCCTAATGACCTCCTTGGAGCTACCAGTCCATCTGCTCCAGACCCCAGGATCACAGTGCCACATATGAATCCTTATCCCTGCCTGGAAAAAGCAAATCGACATTGTGAGACAGAAAGCATTTCTTAGCACGTACGATGATTTTCCCCTTCACAAACCATCAAAGGTAAAAACTCCATTAGAAGTGGTATCACCGAATCTGATTCTTTCTCCCTTTTCTAAAAGTAGCAAGAAATGTAAAAGGCAATGTGATAGAAAGCTTTTAGCTTGGATTCATATCCACTTCATTCCTCTGATAGGAAGTGAGTTCCACCTTTGAAGGTGTGGGCTTCACGCAGAGAAGAGCTCAATTGATTCTCTGCCGCTACTCCACTTAGTCAAACCGTTTCTTTCTGCTTTGACAGGAGAGAGGAAGATTACCAGGGTATTACCTAACAGTTGATTTGGGCTTATCTGCAGAATACTACTAATAGAGTCCACACCCAAATGACGCTGATATTCTTAATAGCACAATCCTTAAAATATAGTAGAAACTCCATAAATAGATCTGAATAAATAATTCCATGACATCCAAACTTTCTGGAAGACGACTGAGACTTTTGTACGTTCTTCAATTCCTTTTGTGTATGGCGACTGCAGCCATGAAATCAGAAGATAATTGTTTCTTGGCATGAAAGTAATGACAAAACTAGACGGTGTGTTGAAAAGCAGAGACATTACTCTGCCAACAAAGGTCCATGTTGTCAAGGATATGGTCTTCCCAGTGGTCACATACAGTTGTGAGAACTGAACCATAAAGAAAGCAGAACACCAAAGATTTGATGCCTTTGAACTGTGATGGGAGAGAAGACTCCTGAAAGTCCCTTGGACAGCAGCAAGGAGATCAAACCAGTCAATCTTAAGGGAGATCAACCCTGAATATTCACTGGAAAGACTGATGCTGAAGCTCCAGTATTTTTGTCCTCTAATATGAACAGACAATTCATTGGAAAAGTCCCTGATGCTGGGAAAGATTGAGGACAGAAGGAAAAGGGGGCATCAGAGGATGAAATGGCTGGACAGCATCATCAATGCAATGAACATGGACTTGGACAAACTCTGGGAGATGGTGAGGGACAGGGAGGCCTCGCGTGCTACAGTCCGTGGGTCACAAAGAGTCAGACAGGACTGAGTGACTGAACAGAAAAAACAACAAATTCCCTTTCTATATGCTTAACTGGTCAACATGTATCTGGAATTTTACTCACTTTGAGCATTCTGAATTTTTTTTTTTTTCCCATCCCTCAGGGTTGTCCCAGTGCCCCAGCCCTGAGTGTCCTGTCTCATGCATTGAACCTGGACTGGCGATCTATTTCACATATGGCGTGCTGCAATTCATGAGGTCGCAAAGAGTCGGACACGACTGAGCGACTGAACTGAACTGAATATACATGTTTCAATGTTCCTCTCATGTTTGGTTTTCTAGACGAGAAACACTGCTCATCAACAAAAGCCTTCTACAGCCAATGAGTTAGGTTCTCTGCTAGACTGCATGTTCACTGGAAGGGCATGTCACTCTCACAGAGCGCATCCCACCCAACAACCAATCAGGAAACAGAGCCAGAGAGCAAGCGTTACTGGCTGTTGGGGGACTGAGTTCTATGTTTCATTTCTCCCGAGTCAGGGATTCACCAGATCAACCTTTCTTTCCACTAGTCCCCTTGCAAGCAAAGCAGGAGGAGAAGAACATAACTCATACATGTATGGAATGTGGTCTTTTTAGTTTCTTTTATGTTGAGTTAGTTCCCTCCTATGTCATGGCCATATATCTCAAATATTATAATCTGTTTAGTTATCAATAATTAAAGTAAGTAACCTAACTGGGGATAATGGATTAGATGCTATGGTGCTTTTGAACTGGGAGGCTCTTTGCCCCATTGTATATTCTTGCCTCCTTTGTCAAAAATAAGGTACCCATTGGTGCATGGGTTTATTTCTGGGCTTTCTATCTTGTTTCATTGGTCTATATTTCTGTATTTGGGCCAGTACCATACTGTCTTGATGACTGTAGCTTTGTAGCATAATCTAAAGTCAGAAAGGTTGATTCCTCCATCTCCCTTCTTTCTCAAGACTGCTTTGGTTATTCAGGGTATTTTGTGTTTCCATATGAATTGTGAAATTTTTTGTTCTAGTTCTGTGAAAAATGTCATTGTTAATTGGTAATTTGAAAGGAATATCATTGAACCTGTAGATTGCATTTAGTAGTATAGTCATTTTCACAATATTGATTCTTCCTACCCAGGAACATGGAATATCTACTGTTTATGTCATCATTGATTTCTTTCATTAGTGTCTTATATATTTAATTCTTTTTGTTACAGTGGTGAATGGCATTGATTCCATGATTTATCTTTCTGATTTTTCATTGTTCATATATAGAAATGCAAGTAATTTCTGTCTATTGATTTTGTATCCTGCAACCCTGTGAAATTCACTGATCAACTCTAGTGATTTTCTGATACTATCTTTAGGATTTTCTATGTATTGTATTATGTCATCTGCAAACAGTGAGAGCTTTACTTCTTTTCTGATCTGGATTCTTTTTATTTCTTTTTCTTCTCTGACTGCTGTATCTAGGACTTCCAGAACTATGTTGAATAATAGTGGCAAAAGCAGACACCCTTGTCTTGTTCCTGATCTTAGGGGGAATGCTTTCAGTGTTTCACCATTGAGAATCAAGTTTGCTGTAGCTTATCACATATGGCCTTTACTATGTTGACATAAGTTCCTTCTATGTCCATTTTTTGAAGAGTGTTAATCATAAATGGGTGCTGACTTTTGTCAAAGGCTTTTTCTTCATCTATTGAGATTGTCATGTGGTTTTTGTCTTTCAGTTTGTTAATGTGCTGTATCACATTGATTGATTTGTGTGTATTCAAGAATCCTTGCAACACTGGAATAAACCCAACTTGATCATGGTGTGAGCTTTTTGATGTGTTGCTGATTTCTCCTTGCTAAAATTTTGTTGAGGATTTTTGCATCTATGTTCATCAGTGATTTTGGCCTTTAATTTGTGTGTGTGTGTGTGTTTCTTTCTCTGGTTTTGGTATCAGGGTGATGGTGGCATCATAGAACAAGTTTGGAAGTATTCCGTCCTCTGCAATTTTTTTTGAAGGAGTTTTAGAAGGATAGGCATCAGCTCTTCTCTAAATGTTTGATAGAATTCTCCTGTAAAGACATCTGGTCCTGGGCTTTTGTTTTTTGAGAGATTTTTTTTATCATAGCTTCAATTTCAGTGCTTGTAATTGGGTTGCTCATAATTTCTATTTCTTCTCAGTTCGTCTTGGAAGATTGAACTTTTCTAAGAATCTGTCCATTTCTTCCAGGTTATCCATTTTCTTGCCATATGGTTGTTCATAATAGTCTCTTACAATCCTTTGTATTTCTGCATTGTCTGTTGTAACCTCTCTTTTTTCATTTCTAATTTTGTTGACTTGATTCTTTTTTTCTTGATGAGTCTGGCTAAAAGTTTGTCAATTTTGATTATCTTCTCAAAGAACCAGCTTCTAGTTTTATTAATCTTTACTATTGCTTCTTTCATTCCTTTTTCACTTATTTCTGCTTGGATCTTTATGATTTCTTTCCCTCTACTAATTTTGGGGATTTTTTGTTCTTCTATTTCCAATTGTTTTAGGTGTAAAGTTAGGTAAGTTAGGTTGTCTACTCAGTGTTTTTGTTATTTCTTGAGGTAGGATTGTATTGCTATAAACTTTTCCCTTAGAACTGCTTTTGCTGCATCCCACAGTTTTTGAGTTGTGTTTTCATTGTCATTTGCTTCTAGAATTTTTTTTTCTTTTGATTTCTTCAGTAACCTGTTGGTTATTTAGAAATGTGTTGTTTAATCTCCATGTGTTTGTGTTTCTTACTGTTTTTTTCTTGTAATTGATATCTAGTTTCATAGAGTTGTGATTGGAGAAGATTCTTGGTACAATTTCAATTTTCTTAAATTTACTGAGGCTTGATCTGTGACCCAAGATGTGGTCTATCCTGGAGAATATTACATGTGCACTTGAGAAGAAGGTGTATTCTGCATTTGGATGAAATATACTTAAGATATCAATGAAACCTATCACATCTAATGTATCATTTAAGAATCGTGTTTATTAATTTTCTGTTTTGATATTCTGTTCATTGGTGTGAGTGGAGTGTTAAAGTCTCCTACTATTATTGTGTTACTGTAAATTTCTCCTTTTATGTCTGTTACTGTTTGTCTTAAGTACTGAGGTGCTCCTATGGTGGGTGCATAGATATTTGCAATTATTATGTCTTCCTCTTGGATTGGTCCCTTGATCATTCTCTAGTTCCTTCTTTATCTCTTGTAATATTCTTTAAGGTCTATTTTGTCTGAAATGAGGATTGACACTCCAGCTTTCTTTTGCTTCCCATTTGCGTGGAATATAGTTTTCCATCCTTTTACTTTCAGTCTGTATGTGTCTTGAGGTCTGCAGTGGGTTTCTTGTAGTCAGCATATATATGGGTCTTGTTTTTTATTCCATTCAGTCAGTCTGTATCTTTTGGTTAGAGCATTTAATCCATTTACATTTAAAGTAATTATTGATATGAATGTATATGTTCCTATTTCCATTTTCTTAATTGTTTGGGCTTGATTTGTAGATCTTTTATCTTATCTTATATTCTTCACTATATAAGTCCCTTTAACATTTGTTGTAAAGCTGGTGTGGTGGAACTGAATTCTATTAACATTTGCTTGTCTGAAAAGATTTTTAATTCTCCATCAATTTTGAATGAGATCCTTGCCAGGTATAGTACTCTTGGTTGTAGATTTTTTTCCTTTTAGTAATTTAAATATATCCTGCTATTGCCTTCTGGCCTGCAGAGTTTCTGGTGAAAGATCAGCTGTTAAGCATATGGTGTTTCCTTTGTGTGTTACTTGTTGCTTTTCCCTTGCTGCTTTTAATATTCTTTCTTTGTGTTTAGTCTTTGTTAGTTTGATTAGTATGTGTCTTAGCATGCTTCTCCTTGGGTTTATCCTGTATGGGACTCTGTGCCTCTTGGACATGATTGACCACTTCCTTTTCCATGTTGGGAAACTTTTCAACTATAATCTCTTCAAATATTTTCTCATATCCTTTCTTTTCTCTTCTTCTTCTGGTACCCATATAATTTGAATGTTGGTGCATTTAATCTTGTCCCAGAGGTCTCTGAGGCTATTCTCAGTTCTTTTCATTCTTTTTACTTTATTCTGCTCTTCTGAAGTTATCTCCACTATTTTATATTCCAGCTCCCTGATTCGTTCTTCTGCTTCAGATAGTCTGCTGTTGATTCTCTCTAGAGTATTTTTAACTTCAGTAATTGTGTAATTTAACATTCTTTGGAATTGCCTTTCTTTGGGATTGGAATGAAAACCAACATTTTCCAGTCCTGTGGCCACTGCTGAGTTTTCCAAATTTGCTGGCATATTGAGTGCAGCACTTGAACAGCATCATCTTTCAGGATTTAAAATAGCTCCACTGGAAGTCCATCACCTCCACTAGCTTTCTTTGTAGTGATGCTTTCTAAGGGCCACTTGACTTCACATTCCAAGATGTCTGGCTCTAGGTGAGTGATCACACCATCATTATTAACTGGCTCATGAAGATCTTTTTTGTACAGTTCTTCTGTGTATTCTTGCCACCTCTTCTTAATATCTTCTGCTTCTGTTAGGTCCATACCATTTCTGTCCTTTCTTGAACCCATCTTTGCATGAAATGTTCCCTTGGTATCTCTAATTTTATTGAAGAGATCTCTAGTCTTTCCCATTCTGTTCCTCTGTTTCTTTGCATTGATTGCTGAAGAAGACTTTCTTATCTCTTCTTGCTATTCTTTGGAACTCTGCATCTCAGATGCTTATATCTTTCCTTTTCTCCTTTGCTTTTCGCTTCTCTTCTTCTCACAGCTATTTGTAAGGCCTCCCCAGACAGCCATTTTGCTTTTTTGCATTTCTTTTCCACGGGGATCGTCTTGATCCCTGTCTCCTATACAATGTCACAAACCTCAGTCCATAGTTCATCAGGCACTCTATCTATCAGATCTAGGCCCTTAAATCTATTTCTCACTTCCACTGTATAATCATAAGGGATTTGATTTAGGTCATACCAGAATGGTCTAGTGGTTTTCCCTACTTTCTTCAAGTTAAGTCTGAATTTGGCAATAAGGAGTTCATGATCTGAACCACAGTCAGCTCCTGGTCTTGTTTTTGTTGACTGTATAGAGCTTCTTCAACTTTGGCTGCAAAGAATATAATCAATCTGATTTCAGTGTTAACCATCTGGTGATGTCTGTGTAGAGGTGGAGAGTCTTCTCTTGTGTGGTTGGAAAAGAGTGTTTGCTATGACCAGTGTGTTCTTTGGCAAGACTCTATTAGCCGAGAGGAGCTACCCTGAGTCCGAGGTCAGGGGCGGCGGCCAGGAGCAACCCCACATCCAAGGTAGTGGCTGTGTGGGTGCAGGAAGGCCTAGAGGAACTATTCCACATTCGAGGTCAGGAGGGGAGGCGGTGAGGAGATACCCCTCATTCAAGGTAAGAGAAACCCAAGTAGGATGGTAGGTGTGGCAAGAGGGTATAAGAGGGCAGACACACAGAAACCATACTCACAGAAAACTAGTCAATCTAATCACACTAGGAACACAGCCTTGTTTAACTCAATGAAACTAAGCCATGCCCTGTGGGGCCACCCAAAATGGGTGGGTCATGGTGGAGAGGTCTGACAGAATGTGGTCCACTGGAGAAGGGAATGGCAAACCACTTCAGTATTCTTGCCTTGAGAACCCCATGAACAGTATGAAAAGGCAAAATGGTAGGATACTGAAAGTGCAACTCCCCAGGTCAGTAGGTGCCCAATATGCTACTGGAGGTCAGTGGAGAAATAACTCCAGAAAGAATGAAGGGATGGAGCCAAAGCAAAAACAATACCCAGTTTTGGATGTGACTGGTGATAGAAGGTCCAATGCTCTAAAGAGCAATATTGCATAGGAACCTGGAATGTTAGGTCCATGAATCAAGGCAAACTGGAAGAGGTCAAACAGGAGATGGCAAGAGTGAATGTCGACATTCTAGGAATCAGCAAACAAAAATGGACTGGAATGGGGGAATTTAACTCAGATGAGCATTATATCTACTACTGCAGGCAGGAATCCCTCAGAAGAAATGGAGCAGCCATCATAGTCAACAAGAGAGTCTGAAATGCAGTACTTGGATGCAATCTCAAAAAATGACAGAATGATCTCTGTTCGTTTCCAAGGCAAACCATTCAATACATATGCCCAACCAATGATGAAGAAGCTGAAGAGTTCTATGAAGATCTACAAGATCTTTTAGAAATAACACCCAAAAAATATGTCCTTTTCTTTATAGGGGACTGGAATGCAAAGTAGGAAGTCAGGAAACACCTGGAGTAACAGGCAAATTTGGCCTTGGAGTACAGAATGAAGCAGGCCAAAGGCTAATAGAGTTTTGCCAAGAAAATGCACTGGTCAATAGCAAACGCTGTTTTCCAACAACACAACAGAAAACTCTATACATGGACATCAGCAGATGGTCAACACTGAAATCAGATTGATTATATTCTTTGCAGCCCAAGATGGAGAACCTCTACACAGTCAGCAAAAACAAGACCAGGAGCCAACTGTGGCTCAGATCATGAACTCTATTGCCAAACTCAGACTTAAATTGAAGAAAGCAGGGAAAACCACTAGACCATTCAGGTGTGACCTAAATCAAATCCCTTATGATTATACAGAGGAAGTGACAAATCGATTTAAGGGCCTAGATCTGAGTGCTTGATGAACTGTGGACAGAGGTTTGTTTCATTGTACAGGACACAGGGATCAAGACCATCCCCATGGAAAAGAAATGCAAAAAAGCAAAATGGCTGTCTGAGGAGGCCTTACAAATAGCTGTGAAAAGAAGAGAAGCAAAAAGCAAAAGAGAAAAGGAAAGATATACCCATTTGAATGCAGAATTCCAATGAATAGCAAGGAGAGATAAGAAAGCCTTTCTCAGGGATCAATGCAAAGAAATAGAGGAAAACAATAGAATAGGCAAGAATAGAGATCTCTTCAAGAAAGTTAGAGATACCAAGGGAACATTTCATGCAAAGATGGGCTCGATAAAGGACAGAAATGGTCTGGACCTAACAGAAGCAGAAGATATTAAGAAGAGGTGGCAAGAATACACGGAAGAACTGTACAAAAAAGATCTTCATGACCCAGTTAATAATGGTGTGATCACTCACCTAGAGCCAGACATCCTGGAATGTGAAGTCAAGTGGGCCTAAGGAAGCATCACTACAAAGAAAGCTCATGGAGGTGATGGACTTCCAGTGAAGCTATTTCAAAAACTAGAAGATGATGCTGTGAAAGTGCTGCACTCAATACACCACCAAATGGAAACTCAGCAGTGGCCACAGGACTGGGAAAGGTCAATTTTCATTTCAATCACAAAGAAAGGCAATGCCAAAGAATGCTCAGACTACTGCACAATTTCACTCATCTCACATGCTAGTAAAGTAATGCTCAAAATTCTCCAAGCCAGACTTCAGCAATATGTGAACCGTGAACTCCCTGATGTTCAAGCTGGTTTTAGAAAAGGCAGAGGAACCAGAGATCAAATTGCCAACATCCGCTGGATCATGGAAAAAGCAAGAGAGTTCCAGAAAAACATCTATTTCTGCTTTATTGACTATGCCAAAGCCTTTGACTGTGTGGATCACAATAAACTGTGGAAAATTCTGAAAGAGATAGGAACACCAGACCACCTGACCTGCCTCTTGAGATACCTGCATGCAGGTCAAGAAGCAACAGTTAGGACTGGACATGGATCAACAGACTGGTTCCAAATAGGAAAAGGAGTATGTCAAAGCTATATATTGTCACTTGGCTTATTTAACTTCTATGCAGAGTACATCATGAGAAATGCTGGGCTGGATGAAGCGCAAGCTGGAATCAAAATTTCCAGGAGAAATATCAATAACCTCAGATATGCAGATGACACCACCCGTATGGCAGAAAGCAAAGAAGAACTAAAGAGCCTCTTGATGAAAATGAAAGAGGAGAGTGAAAAAGTTGGCTTAAAGCTCAACATTCAGAAAAGTAAAATCATGGCATCTTAGCCATGAAGTTAAAAGACGCTTACTCCTTGGAAGGAAAGTTATGACCAACCTAGACAGCATATTAAAAAGCAGAGATAGTACTTTGCCAACAAAGGTCTGTCTAGTCAAGGCTATGGTTTTCCCAGTAGTCATGTATGGATGTGAGAGTTGGACTGTAAAGAAAGCTGAGTGCCAAAATATTGATACTTTTGAACTGTGGTATTGGAGAAGACTCTTGAGTCCCTTGGACTGTAGGAGATCCAACCAGTCCATCCTAAAGATCAGTCTGTGTGTTCACTGGAAGGACTAATGTTGAAGCTGAAATCTAATAGTTTGGCCACTGGATGCAAAGAGCTGACTCATTTCGAAAGACCCTGATACTGGGAAAGATAGAAGGCGGGAGGAGAAGGGGACGACAGAGGATGAGACGATTGAATGGCATCACCAACTCAATGGACACGGGTTTGGGTAGGCTCTGGGAGTTGGTGTTGGGCAGGGAAGCCTGGCATGCTGCAGTTCATGGGGTCACAAAGAGTCAGACATGACTGAGCAACTGAACTGAACTGAACTGAACTGAGGGTTAGTTCTCCGGTAGTGTAGGGTCTTGCTATCAGAGCTCCCACTCCAAAGGCTCAGGGCTTGATGCCTAGGCTCTCAGAGTATCCAGATCCACATCTTCACTCAAGCTGAGAGGGAAAGAGGAAAGAGGGGAGGGGAAAAAAAACTGACAACTTAGCAGGAACGTCTCAGAGAATGCTCCAAAACTCAGCAGTGCTTCTGGTGCTGGTGATCAGTGCCTGTACAACCCACGAGGCAGAGCAGAATCTGAATCTGTATTTTTAACAAGCCTTCCCCCCAAATGATTAAGGGAGACAGTCTGACAGTATCTAATTTATCTATTTATCCACAACTTTAAGTCCAGTGCTTATCATAGAGAAGTTGTCCCATAAATATTTATAGAATGGATGTTCACTAAGGATGTTATATGTCTCTTTAAAAGACACAAAGGCAATCTACCAACTGGGAAGGAATTTAGAGTGAAAGTGAAGTCACTCAGTTGTGTCTGACTCTCTGAGACCCCATGGACTGTAGCCCACCAGGTTCCTCTGTCCATGGGATTTCCCAGGCAAGAATACTGGAGTGTGTTGCCATTTCCTTCTCCATGGGATTTTCCCGACCCAGGCATCGAACCCGGGTCTCTGGCACTGTGGGCAGATGCTTTACCGTCTGAGCCACCAGGGAATCCCATTTGCAATCAACTTATCGGTTTATAACAACAGTAAAATGACCTGCTTTTCTGATTTCTCTCCACTGTGATTCTGCTACCTACCATCCTTACATGCTCAGAAGAGATAGAAAAGATGAGGAGACTGAGGTTCTGAGAGTCGTCAGTTTCCCCAAATCCCACAGCCATGATCTGTCAGCATCTACAACCTGTGCATGTCACATTTCACCTTGGGAAGGTTATAGCAGGGACAGTGGGCAGAGTAATATTCATCACCGCAGGGTCCATCCAGGTTTAGCACAACCTATAGCTGTCTGATTTTGAGAGAGATTCAACTATTCTGAGCCTCAATTCCCTCATCTGTTGCTATATTTTCTGCTATGAAGGCATTAGGGAAGGTGGGATCATATACAGTAAGGTAAACTTGACAAGTCTGTTGAAGTGTTTTAGAAACTCCAAGAATTATATACCTAAGTCATCACTAAGAGTACTATTAGTCTTTTAGTCAGTTTTTCACTGCTTCCTCACATTTCCAATAGTTTTTTTTTAGTTTCAAACCCAAACAATTTTTGAAAACATGCACCTATATAGTTAATTTATCAGAAAAAGTGGGGAGGAGAAAGAAAAAACATTCTCTCTCCTAGAAATACATTGTTTAAAAAATCATTAATTGGGATTGGTTTCTGTCTCCAGAAACTTAAGTCTTCTTAATGACTACCATCTCCATCTCCTTATGTCTCAATTAAATTATTGCATAAGTCTGAAACTAGTCTACATATATTAAAAACAATCACTCACATTCCAGTTACAGAATTAAAAACACATTATTATCTGCAGGATGATTCAGACTATAGAAACTCACTGTCTCTGATTTGTCCCATCTTTTCCCTACCTTTGACTTTCAATTGTTTGAGAAATATGTGAATACGTCTTAATGAATATTTTGAATCTTAATTAGGTTAATTAGGCAGTATGAGTCCTTGAAATAACAAATTCCATATGCCCTATCTTAGAAACCAGCTATTTCAATTTAATGGCATTAATAATTTTACTAGTTCAGTTTTCTCCTTCAGGGGATACTAGTTTCTGATTTGTCTATTTCTCTCATCTGCCCAATATAATTATCCTTTAAAGTTAAATTCTCAAGTGTGGCCAGGTCTTTATCTGGACAGAAGTAGAAAGTCAGTTGGGTTACTCCAGGTCTGTGAGAGGAAGCTGGGACAGTATGGAGAGCCATCAGATCAGGCTTCAGTCTGACCCTAAGTGAACTAGAAACAGGGAGGAAGTCCTGCAACCTAAGGCAGGTTCAGCAAAGACCCTTGGGAGTCTTAGAGCCAAAACTGGTAGACAACTGTCTCCTCTCCCAGGAATCAGTCTGCCTTAGGGTCCCCGACACTTTCAGTTATTAGCCAGAAGCAGTCTGTAGGGGGAGTGGTTTTGTTAGGAACCCAGGGTGACTCTCAAATGGCAGCAACTGGGATCCTCAGTTGGTCATGCTCCCTGCAGTAGGAGCTCTGCAAGGAGCTTATGTCCACCTCAGTGGCCTCCTATGAATCAGACATCTGACTGAAGAGTTGTTGAGGGTCGTTTCTCTGCTACCACACTTAATCGGCCCTATGGTGGAAGAGGAAAGATAAAATGGAGGAGAATATACAGCATTTGGAAAGGGGCTCAAGGAAATAACATCATCCAGGGATTCTTGAGGGTAGGTTTTGTGAACCTAAAAGTTTGTGGGATTTTTTTAAAAACAGCTTTCACTGTGAAGCCATCAGAGCCGATAAGATTCAACCCCAGAGGCAGCAAGACCTTCCAAGTTAAAACAGTAAATAATTTGATTGAGATAAAGATTAATAGCTGAAATCATGTGAGTCAGTCAGAAGCACCAGAGAGCATCAATCTCCAAAGATTAATAATGGCAAAAGACAACACTGTGATAATCAGTTTCACAGTGATGGATCATGGGAGAGTTTAATGAGCGAATTTTAGGAGGAGAATTTCAATGGTGTCAACTAGACTGGGGAAACGCACATCACACGGCCAAGCCTGCAAGTGGGCTGTCTGCCTAGAGGACACAGGCAGGAATACCATTTTCTCCGTCTGTGTGCTAAATGCTGAAATATCACACAAATTGGTGTCAGGAGGTTGAATGGAATCTGCTGCAGCAAACGTGACTGGAGCAGAGAAACTGTGCTCACCACTCTAATTTAGAAGGCTGGAGAGCTGAGCTCACAGAATGTAATCGCGTCTTAATGTGCTCAAGGAGACTGAGAATCATCTGTCATTGTCTGAGGGGCACACAGACTAATGTCATTTATGGGACTGTGTCATACTGCAGGGAGTAGGGGGCCGTTGTCCTCAACTCTTGTCTTTGCAGCCCCTGCCTGCATGGATCCAATTCTTCTAACACAATCTGGGTCCCCACCAGGCAGCAGACTCCATGCTAGTTGTGGGAAATAGGATGACAAATGAGCCATGCTCCTGGACCTCAGAGGACTTACAGTTTAAAAAAGGAGAGACAGACATGTGCATAAATTATAATAAAATGGAATTTGTCCTGGAAACGGCTGGGAAGGACAGCATGTGTTTTGGAAGATGGACTTTAAAGACAGATGGGTCCATATTCTAGCTTTCCTTCTCCCAATCTCCCATGCACTGGCTAGGGGCTGCTCCAACCACATCTGAGCCTCAATTTCCTCATTTTCCAAAGGTAGAAAATCATTGTTTTCACCTCATTAAGCTATTTTAAAGCTCAGAAGAGATAAGACAAGTGTATTCTTCACGCAATGCCTGATGCAGTTTAGTGTTCTATAAATTGTAGGAAACAATTGTGACATAAATTGGTAACACTTTGATGGTATTGTTATCAACATACACAAAATTAAAAGGCAATATCAAGTAAGGATAAATGAATTGTTACTACAAAGAAGGATGGGACCAGGATGTGAAATAAGATTAAAGCTTGAAAGAAGAAGAGTGAAAGATGTGAGATGGCCCTGAAAAAAAGAGGAGTTTTCCAGATTAAGAAGGGAGAAAAGTTTAAAGACAGAAGAACTGTTAAGAGCCAAAGCAGAGAGTATGAAAATCCATGATAGTTTTAAAAATGGCAGGAACTTCAGTGTGACTAGGGTATGTTTCAGTGTTGTCTATGGGCTGATGTATGAAGAGCTGACTGGATTAAGACAGTGAAAAGTTCTCAACACCATGCAGAAGAGTAGAGAAGAAAATCTTAGAGGAATTCAAAAAGAAACATAACATTTCTAAAGCATAGAGATGATCTTCAAAGTGAAAAAAATTAATAAGTAAAATGCACAGGAAGGAATTTGCTGTTATATAATTTATTGGAGTTTGATATGCCCTTTGTCAAATCAAGTCCCTCCAAATGAAATTATATTCTGCAAAAGCATAATTTAAACAAGTATTTAGAATACAAGTATTAGTCCCAAAGACCAAGTAACAATAGATAGTTGGTTTTTTTAATGGCTAATTCTGCCAATATTGGCTATGTCTGTAAGATCAGTGACTATTACTAAGTGCCAAGGTACCTCTAACCATTCACCTTCCTCCATAATGATGCTGCCCGGAAGGCCCGCTATCTACGGAGCACCTCTTATGAACTAAGGCTTTTGTGGCTTGTGAGTTCATTACTTATTTCTAGTTTTGTGAATGAGGCAACCAAGTTTCTAAGAGATGAGGGAGCTTGCCCAAGGTCACAAGGACAGTAACGGGGTGCCTGGGCTGGGGACAGAAGCAACGTAACTTCAGAATGCTTCATGTAGACCCACACGTTACTTCCCTCCACTTAGTCAAAAAAGAAGAGAAACCCCAGCAGTGACAATCTCTCCTGTATGGAGCAAGAGAGGCTCCAGACTCTTGCTGGTTTCCACTCTATTCACATTGGGCAAATTACATTATAAATGAGCCCTGATGAAACATTCAGCTCTCCCCTATCTATGAGCTAAGAAGCCTCACTGCAGTCCTGAGGCCTCATAGAAAGGACCTTCGGAGAAAAATCCAGGGGACTTGATTGCATTTGTTTTTTAATTAATCTAAGGTGTTAATTTGCAGCTGGAGGAAAATTAATTTTTCCTTTTGTTAATCTAATGGCCACAGGCAGCACCAGTGCTATTGCAGCAAAAGTCTGGAATGGCTGTCAAGCTCCCTGGAGATCCAATAAATGCAGTGGCAAATAAAACAACTACCCTGGAAGGCCACGGATTTAAATAATTTCCACAGATGGTCTCTGCTTCTCTCAGTGAAGAGAGAAAAAGGCTAATTGCAACCTAATCAGACCACACTGACATCCAGGCAAATCCATTCTTTTGATCCTTTCACATTTCTTCTCTGAAAATGAGAAGGAAAAATAAACAGTATCTTCTAGCTGCAGAGAAGTACTACAGGTTTGGGGTTTCAGAAAGTGATGATGTGTTTTCCTCTCCCTGGGAAGCTATTCTCTTCCCTGGCCTCCTTTCCTTATCCTGTCTTATAGAAGTGCTTTGTAGGCTGGGACTCTTAACTAGAATGAAGACTACTATACGTAAAATGAATGAAAGCTATAGGCTCCCTGGTGCTACTGAAGGAAACTCAGAATATATCGTATCTGTAACTCAAGTAATTTAAGGAATGTGAAACAGAGAAGCTTGCGTGCAGCCAAGATGTTCCAAGTACATTGGGGTTATAGGCCTAGATGAAGTTCTTATAACCATGTCTCTTGCTCCAAAGCCCTTTATGAAGGTTTGAGACATTCCAGAGAGAGCCACCAGGTACTGGTCAAAAGCCTGTCCAGGAACCTGCACTTTAAACTCTAAGAAACATGATGAGAAAGCAACAGAGGCAGCTGGAATATGACACTGACTCCAGAGTTAATGAGTGTTAGTTTACTTGGTGGGCTGCCATCTCTGGGGTCACACAGAGTCAGACACGACTGAAGCGACTTAGCAGCAGCAGCAGCAGTTTACTTGATGTTACCATCCATGTTTTAAAAATATTTTCTTACTACTTAATATTGTCACTTCACATGTCCACTCACATTGACTGGTGGTAGCTACATGGACCACCATGTTTAAAAAAGTTCTGTGAGACTCAGTGAATAGGGAGCCCAAGACCTCAGTGATGTCCACTTGGACATCAGATAGGGGGATAGGGACATCTGGGCCCGGCACTGCTCTCCATGTACCACGTGATTATTTCCAAGGTTGCCAGTGATGATAGACCTCAAACCTGATGGGAATTTTAGTCCTAAAACATCATCTGTCCAATGGGCCTAGCCAACAAACCATTTTGAACCAAGGGGTATCAGTCAAACTTTAAATTAAAAAAAATCCCTAACATTTATTTTCTTCCAAAGCAATTCTTTCCAAAGAAAGTTGTTCCTCACAGTGAGCCTCTTTCAAAGCCTTTCCATCTTGAAAAGAAAGGAGCTTGAAAAGTTGCAGCATTGGTTCTGAATCTATAAATGAAATACATAGTTAAAACTGTATCAAAAAATAGGGGGAAAGACTCATATGGGCAGCAAGGGGTTACACCTTTGTGCAGAGAAAATTTTTTTTCCAAAAGTGGGTGAGAAACAGACACAATGAATTCAGCCCATCCACTTTTTAATGGCTTACATTATTAAAAACATTACTTATGATTTTTTGCATGACAAAGAACATGAGTAATAATTTTGATAATAACTTTGTCTTTGATACACAAAGGAACTCAGTGTGAAAGTTTTTAAAATACTATCTTTGGGGCAAAACTGCAGATTAGCAACACACTGGGAAATGAGCTATTCAATTGAGGGAGAAGTCAGCAGTACCTTTTCAAAAACAAATTTTTTTTAATTTGGAAGCCTAGTAGAAAGCTAGTAGAATGCTTAAATAGTCAGATGTCTATTACAATATCTGGTGAATAAAGCAAGATGTCAAATTCTTGATTAGGAAATCTTTTTTTTAAAATATCACATATATATGCATGTATAGTTTATATACTATTTCTTAAAACATGCCTCTACTATAATAATTTTTCAATACACCAAATAACATTTTGAAGATATTCAGATGGCTTGTGGTTCAAACCACACCAATGGTTTTCAGTTCCATATAATTAGTAGATAATTAACACTTGAACTTTAATGACAAGCTTGAACTTTTATAAATATATCTTATGAGTTCTTTGCCAGGTGACAACTGGCATTTATTCATTCAACAAGAATATATTGGGCATCTACTGTGTGCCTGATATTGAATCTAAGGGTACGACAATAAATAAAATAACAACTTTTCCTACCCTGTGGAATCTACATTCTAGCATGATGAGGCAGCTGCTGAAGAAAAAAAAACATAGTAAATATGCATATGAATATGTTGTATCCTAGAAGTGCTTTGGAAGAGGATAAATCAGGATGGGAGAAACAAGAGGTACCAAGGATGGGATATGGCATCTAACTCAGGGAGAAGGGAACATTTAATTAGATTTGAAGAAAGTGAGAGTTAACTGCATGGTCCCACTGCAACTAGTGCCAAGACCCTGACCAAGGTGGGGAGGCTGTGTGCGGAGGAGATTTAGGGGGCTGGGGAGACCAGGATGTCCACGGGCTCTGCCAGGTCCAAGAGCTACTAGACTGGAGAGGACAAGAGACTCCGACCTACCAGTCTGGAGGTCAGAAAGGAGGAGTGGGCTGGCAAGGTAAATACACATGTTCTTGGCATAGAAATGGCACTGAAAGCCACGAGGCCACGTGAGATCTCTAAGGAAGCGTGTGCAAATAAAGAAGGAATCATGGGTCAAACATGAAGGCCTGGTGCTTTCCAGCATTGGAGAGGAAAGAAAGAATAGCAACCAGAATGGAGGAGGCTGTGCTATCCTGGAAGATAGCTGCAGACACAGCATCAGGGAGGAAGAAATATCATTTGAGTTAATATCAAGGCCACTGACTGACAAGGCAAAACAGATGGATGTGGAAAACCACCAGTGCTTGGAGGGTCTGGTCACCAATGCCATTATGTCAGCGTGGTGTCTGCCTCACAGACACTTTGGTTTTATGCCTCTCACTACTTTGCAAATAGCTCCCAACCCCATCTCCCCAGAGCAAGGTCACAACCGGGCCGCTCATCTATAGCACTCAGCTGTAGAAGTTTGTTGTCATTTCCTTTGTGCTTGGGCAGCACAATGTTTAATAAACTGGAAGATAAATTAATGCTGTGAAACTTCATATTTAAACAATACAGATTTCTATGTTTTCCTGAGAAACTTTAAGTGCTCAGTGTTCTGACCGAATTCCCATCAAACAGTGACCACTGGAGCTGAGGGATGTGAGTATCCAGGTCCCCATGCCCCCCCACCTCCGCCACACCTGCTAGCCTCTCTGACATACAGAGCCTGGTTTGAGAGAGAAACACTGCAGTTTGCAATCTTTCTCTCTTCAGAACTTTCTGAAATGGAATCAGATCTCAGGTTCTGAAGGCACTCCATAGAGCTTCGTCTATATGAAGGATAATCTTTGGAGAGTTCTGTGTATCAGTCTCTGTAAAACTTCTGTAAGGTTGTGACCGATTTCTTCCAGACCAGCAGGGAACACCAGTTCCCAGAGATGTTAATAAGTGTTAAGTGGCAAAAAGATTTCATGTTTAGACAAGAGTGGCAAACATCAAGTTAGACTTAATTTCCTTTTTGCTTTTACTTTGGGACATCTTATAAGTTTCAAATGCTAATGTGTGCTAGGACTCCTCAAGAGTCATGTCCTATACACAGTTACTCAGACCTGTCTGGCCACAGACAACACCTTGCAAGAGAAAAAATCCATAGGGTACTCTGGGGAATGGCTATTCTTGACAGGGACTCCCAGGAAGGCCAGGACCATACCTTCTGACTTCCAGATGTCAACACCTTGAAAGGTATCTAACACACAGGTGTTTGACAATTTGCTAAATGCATTACAAATTGAAGGGGCGGGACACAGGACCCAGGCAGAAGTAGTGGAATTCTAAATTTCATTCCATAACTGGACCACAGAAGATGGGGCACGAGGGCCCTGCACAAAACCAGCTCTTGGGAACCTGGGATGTGAGCCTCCTCTCAGCTACATGAATTAGACAGCCACCACCCCCAGGCAGCCAGGGCCCTGCCTGTCAAAGAGTGGCACATACAGCCTTGGAAGGTGCTGGTTCCAAAGCCTTCCCTGCAACGGACGGAGTCAGCCGGGCACAGAGCTGTGCCACCCGGCACCCTCTGATCGTCCCCTCGGGGCTGGCGCACCCCAGCACCACTCGCTACCCAGGGTCACGGTGCTTTAAACTGGGTGACGGGCTCTGGCAGATACAGTGCCCAGCAGTAGACGTCTGGCATTCCAGCTTCAGAATGTGGGAGTCTGACTGTTTGTGGAGGCATGAGCTTAAATCAAACCTGCTGTGAAGATGAAAGGACTGGGAAGGGCACTAGCCTGGGGTTTGGGCCGAGTGAGCCCCCAAACATCTGTCTCTCTGCCTGGTTTTGTCCTTCTTGCTTCTTCTTTAAAAACTGTCATTTATTCAGCACTCACACTGTGTGCAAGGCATTTCCTTTTCAAGATAGCCTCATGAAGCAGGTTATTAACCCCATTTTACAGGCAAGAAAGCCAAGCCTCACAAAAATTTTACCCGTCTTATTCTAGGTCACACAGCTACAAAGTTGCAGGGCTCAGATTTTTGCCTCAGGTCTGACCTGATCCTAACCCACCCTCACATACACTAGAAAAGACTTAGGAAAATCACACAGTAGCTTGACCAAGTCAAAGTGCAAACTCTTTCACAGGTCCACACCTCCACCCAGACACAGAAGATTTTGAGATTATTTTTTCCAAACTGGCTTTGTATGTACTTTGCTATGTGTCTGGTGGTACTTCTGATTTTCATGATTTTTTTTTTTTTTTTAGTTTTTTGCACTGAAAATGTATTGCCTTTATAAATTTGAAGGAGCCCAAGAGCATATGTTATTTTAAAATAGAATAAAATTAAAAAGCATAAGATTTGTTCTTGGATTTTTTTTTCCTCCTCACAAAAATGCGATTATCGACGTTGTCAGACATTAAAACCACATTACCACTCCCCTGTGCGGTCTCATTTGGGAGATGAAAGTATTCTGAACTAGACAGAGAGGGCGGTCCTGCATCACCGGGAGTATACCACGTGCCGCTGCTTACACACCTTAAAATGGTTAACTTTATGTTTTACAAATCTCTCCTCCAAGAAAGAATACCCTACGTTCTGGACCACAAGATTGAAAACAAACATACTTTGCCCTATAGAATCAATTCTATGTTTAACAAGGTCTCTGCCAAGTGGCAGACATCCTGCAGGGCCGCGGGCATTCTCCGAAATTCATGGACACCAGCAGCTTCCTGAGTTGCCAAATGAGTCGTTGCTACTGGAAATATGGCAGTCGCACCAGCTCATCCGAGGTGAGGGGGAAAAGCGCCACAGTCAATGCACCCTGAGCTCGTGGGTGTTAGAGCATTCAGCAGTGCGGTGGACTCCAGTTCTCTCAGCTTGGTCCCCATGCCCTTACACACACACACACACACACACACACACACACACGGGTGTCTAGGTGGCTGTGCCATCTTAGCAGGGAACCAACCCTACTGATGCAGCAGAGGCATCAGGCAATGTGGAGAGCTTAATCCCTGACACTCATGGGCAACTGACCATCAAAGGGCTTTGCCTACAGGAGTCTCTTCTGGGCCCTGCTCAGCCAGGTAAATATGTATGTGTGCTCAGTCGTATCTGACTGTTTGTGACCCCATGGACTGTAGCCCACCAGTCTCCTCTGTCTATGGAATTTTCCAGCAAGAATTCTGGAGTGGGTTGCCATTTCATTCTCCAAGGTATCCTCCCGACCAGGGATCGAACCCATCTTGTGTCTCCTGCATTGCAGGAAGATTCTTTACCACTGTGCCACCTGGGAAGCCCTCAGTTGAACATGCCCCATTACATAAATGTGTCCTCCTGACAGGCAACACTACACGTCCGAATCACAGGCACTTGCATGCAGGGTTCAGGAGGGAGAGTGAAATGCGTGTTGTCATCTGCCACCCAGGGTTACCAAGAGACCTAGAACAAACGCTTAGACCACGGTCCACCAGAATTCAGAATGCAATTTCAGACTGCGTGGTGGTTTTCTGCCATGCAAGTCTAATCAGCTCATGCGGGGATCCAGGCTATGGTGCTGTCCTCGTCAGCACCCTCCCCAGACTGTTTATACTTTACAAAGATCAAAAGCATACAGAAAATGGAGGAGAATATCAAGAAATGGCCCTATACTTTAATTTCTTTCATAAGGTCAAGGCTTTACAACAAGGCTTACAGAGGAGCAATACAGTGAGCTGAAACACGCGTTAAAAGAACCTCTCCTATATCAAAAGGGAAAAATAGGTCACTGACCATTTTAATGGGATCATTTCAGTCCACTGGCCCCTGGTGCTAAAACCATATTAGAAATGGAAAAGTGAGGGGCTCTTTCATATTCACTAATAATGTCCCGACAGCAATCAGACTGAATTTAGTCTAAAATGGTACACTTCTGCAGAAGGCGGGAGAGGCCAAAGAACAGAAATGTCTCTTAGGACAGGTTTCCTTAAAAGACATCTTGAGACAAACTTTGTATGCAGGCGGTTTCTTTGGCAAATGGGTATCTGGGGCAGGAGTGAGGGCCTGGGAGGTGGAGACAGGGAATAGGGGAGGCAAATGCAAAGATGTGCTATCAGAGTGGTCCTCACCATGGGGCCCCACCCCTGAGGACCTTCTGCAAAGCCTTCTGAAATGTGCCTTTGGAAGTGTCCCGCTGCGGGTGAGTAGGGGAAGTCTGCATCCCTGACTCTCAGCTCCCACTGGCCAAGGCTGACCCTAAGGTGCATTAACTCTTAGACCCCCAAGCTGTAACTGCCAAGCAGCTCTGATGGTCACCCTGTGCCACAGGGTCAGAGAATCCCTACCTGAAACCCAAGAGGTAGGTGGCGTGCACCCAGGCCAGACACTGTCTACTTAAACCTGTGCAAGCCTGCTTCAAAGCCCGTGAGAATTGGTTGTGGCAGCCACGGTAGAACCAGAAGTCAGGGGACATACCAGTTCTGAGCTGACTGGGGCCCATCGGCTGCACTAGTTGAAATACACAGACTTGACACTGACAAAACTTTACATGTGAAGCAACACACTCCTCTAATCCCACCTCATGAAGCAAAGGTGTTCAAAATTGAATGTCTGCTCAATTCTGAGCATGTTAACCATGGAACTCATATTACTGAAGGAACTGCTACTTCCTTGCCTCTTTAAATTAACAAAAAAGAGATTCTCTACTTTTAATATCCGGTATTGGCTCCTGTATCAAAAGTATTGACATCATGGCTCCTGAATGATTTTGGACAGAAAAGGTGAATACTGAATGTTCTGCCAACATAGACACTTTTATTCTTTCCTCTTTCTCAGAATAGCCTCTGATTTGCCTCCTTTGCCACATTTCTACTCTCCTATCCCACACGGAAATATTTATGATTCAAAAATTCTGAAGTTTCGTCTCTATATTCATACAGTGGTAAAATACAACTACAGAAGACATGCACACAGAGGGAACTCAGTCCCAGGTTATACCATAAGCATCTGGGCTGAAGAGACTACTTGTTCCTGAGTTCGACCTTTCTTTAGTTAACAAACAAAACGATAGTCTTGTGGAGCTTCACAAAAAATAGTATTGAATAAACCTGGTTATTTTGCAGCAAGAGGAGAAATGGATGATGCTTTTGTGATGTTGTTTAGGGCAGGAAATTCTGAAGTGGCTGCAAGTGTGGGGAGGACAAAATAAGCACGGCTACCTTGGTATTTGGTGGCTTTTCCAGGTTTCTTGAATGGTCAGTGGCTAAATGTCCCTCCTTGCAATCTAAACCTGGTCTGCCTAGCCCCAGGTTCTCAGTGGTTAGTAAGTTCTCCCTTCAATACACACCCTCCAGCAATTGCAGTAGAGCTGTTTGCTTTTCCATCTAGGGATTTAAATTGTTCCCTGAGATGTACAGACACACAATCTGGCAGAGGGGTTTGATTTAAATGTGCTGTCAGTTTTGATTTTTCACATTACCTGCTCATGCTGGCAGAGAGGGCCTACTAAACTAGCAATAAGTTTCAATCCAAGGAGGTCAAAACAAACCCAAGTCATGTGAGTAGCCAGGGGCTTCTTCTGATCAAGTTCAGCAAACTGAAGGGACCAGCCGCCCCATGCACACAACAAAGGAGATGGTGGTCCTTTCCAGGGTTCAGCCACAGGGTTCTACGCTCATCAGTGTCTCCCTTTTTAGAGAACACACTTGTAAAGTATCTACACAGAGATACAATAGCTGCTATTTATATGTCCTCAGAGCAGATTTCTTGGCCACAAAGAAAACAGAAAAAAAAAAAAAAAAACACCCAGAGAATATTTACAATTCTTCTTTTAGAAACTGCCTGGTCAAACAGTCTGAAGTTCTAATCGTGCCTTGCATACAGAAGCAGTCTGTAAATTTTGGCAGAATAAAATGCAATGGCAGGATGCTTGGGACTGATGCACGGGGATAATCCAGAGAGATGGTGTGGGGCGGGAGGGGGGAGATGGGGGTCAGGATTGGGAGTTCATGTACACTCGTGGCTGATTCATGTCAATGTATAGCAAAACGAATACAGTATTGTAAGGAAAATAAAAAAAAATAAATAAAATAAATAAACTAAAAAAAATGCAATGGTATCCACTCTCAGTATCTGGATTATTTATTTATTTTTGGCCAGGGCATGTTCTTCCCTTTTTGTGATAGAGGTTTGGCCTTTGGTTTCCTATTCAAAGACATACAACTGCCCATAGCTCCAGCTCAACAAGGGTGGTGCATGGCATAGCTGTCTCTAGAAATTGTCTACCTGGAAACCACTATTGACAGTGATTCTTCCAAACAAGCAGCTTAAGAGATATGTTTTTCTTATTCAAGTCTCAAGCATCTGGGCTAGCCAGATTACAGCAGTCAAGATGGGCTGGGTCATGCCGCAGCAAAAATGAAGCCTCAGATCTCAGTGGCTTACAAGCACAGAGGTCTATTTCTCTGTCACACCACATTTTTTCTGTATGGCTTGATGGGGGGGACTCTGCTTACTGTATCCTAGTGGATGGAAGTGTCATCTCAGTAGTGTTCCCACATTCCCTGAAGCTGGGGAAAAATAGAAGCACTTCATTGTCTTCTTCTGGCAACTAGATATTTCCACCTAGAAGAGATACATGTCATTTCCTCTCACACTGACTCACCCAAAGCAAGTCATAGGCCTCATCTAACTGCAAGGTAGCAAGAAGTGAAACTACCCCTATGCCGGGAAGGAGGCAGTAAAATCAAGTACCCAGGACCAGGCCTGATGACTAGCATGCAGCTCTGTTCTGGACTCATGTGCGGGATCCTTGTAGCTTTGTCTCTGGGTGGTGTGTAAAGTCCTCTTAAAAATCACTGGGCATTAGTTCATCATTTTTTTTTAGGGTTAGCAGAAATCAACCCAACATTGTAAATCAATTATACTCCAGTAAAAATTAATCAAAACTATACTCTAGTAAAAAATTAGTGAAAACAACCCATCGAGAAGAACTTTTCATAGAAATAAGTCAAGTCACTGTGTTATAGTCAAAAACGATTTAAGGCACGATCCAACAACCCTGTCCGGTATCGTCTGGAAGTTCTTAAACCTCTTACTTTTTCCTTCCATTAAAAAAGAGGCCCTTAACTCATACACAGAGAGAAATGACTCTAGACAGTTCTAATCCTGTTTGCCTTAGTGGTTTACCAGCACAGCAATACTCTCAAGATGAAGTTTTATTGTTTACTAAAATCTGGGAATTAAGTCAAACGACGATTTGATTAAGTGATGTGTCCCAGAAAGGACCTGGGAGAATGAATGAGCACAAAGGCCTTGTTGGACCTCTAAGGAGAGAAAGTGAAAAAGAAAGAACAGTCCGGTAGGGAACACCATGATAAAGCTTATGCCAGGTCCAGCAACACCCCAGGGAGAGCATTTCTCCTATGGCTAATGCTTCTAACCTTCTATGATGTTAAAGAATCTCAGAGGGCTGCCAGGACGTAAGTGTAGAAGTAAACATACCTCAAAAAAGAGATGCATGTTTGTGGCAGAAGGCAAGGTCAACAAATTTAGGGGACTGACATTGCCTGGGAAATCTCAGAGTGTGTGTGCATATAAAATGCATGTTTATTATATTATATGTATATTATACATTGCATATGTTATATTACATACCTAGTATATTATACTAAACTCAGCATAGTATTGGCTTAAGAATCCAGAGCTAATATTTCTGCTCTTCCCTAAGAGCAAAAGTCATCAAACTATACTTTACAGGACCAAGTGGGCTGTTTTCGAATTACCTGGGAGCAGAGAATAAGTTTACATTTTTAAATTGTTGGAAAAATGCAGAAATTCACTGTATCTCATGTCATGTCTAAAATTCCCATCTAGCTCTTTACGAGAAAAAAAAAAAAATGCTTGGGGATCTCACCCTAGCGTGAAGAAAGGAGACTGCCTCCAACACTTCCCCATAAACTCTAAGGGAAAGCTCATTAAGGGAAATCATGAAGGACCCCATAGATTACCATGGGAGTCACCTTTTGTTGGTCATGAAAATGTCATTCAGGTAGACTGATTGTAAGGAATGGAAGAAACTGGAAAAATGGGGCAGAGAATCAAGAGAAAGACAGTGGTATAAAGGGAATCACGTAAAATTGGCTTTCACAACCAGAATGTATATTTACTTCTTATTGCTTAAGTTATTTTTTAGCTTTGTGACTGAGCCTTGGATTGCTTGTCTGTGCAATACAGGTAGTTAATGTTACTTGTTCTTCTGCATTGGTGTATTCGTCAGCCAGGACAACTGGGCAGAGCCCCATCTGAACATCAAATAGGGCCAAGCAAAAAGAGCTGTTGGTGGAGTTCAGTCTCCACACAGTTAGTAAAGGTGGCACCACTGTCTCGTTCACATGGCAGATTCAGCAAACGCTCGATCAGAATGGGTGTCACTCTCTATTTACATGTGAGGAAACCAGGTAATTAATCAAGGCTTGACATGGATATCCAGCCCCAGTTTACTAAGACAACTTGGCATCTCTGACATGAACAGTTTAGTTCTCAATTAGGTGCCAAACTATACACAGCAACAGAAACGGCCTGGTCTCTAGAGTGAAAGAAAATAGAGAGCAGCCATCAATAAAGAACTTTATTTTTCTAAGTTTTTCCTCCTTCCATGTATGTGCAACCATTCAACTATGATGAAGCATTTTCCATATTCAATGCCTTCTCAGTGATAGAAGAAATAAAATCGCTACTCTCAAGGAGCCTCTATTCTCCTGATGGCAAGAGACAGCTGGTACAGCGGAGGAACTGCAGTTGCACTCATCACACTAGACTGTGTGTGCGTGCTCACTCGTGTCTGACTCTTGTGACCCCACCAACTGTAGACCTAGAGGCTCCTTGTCACTGGGGTTTTCCCGGCAAGAATACTGGAGTGGGATGCCATAATCAAAGCAATAAATAAGCCAGTTAATTATAGATGATACTGTATGCTATGAAGATAGTAAATATGGGTTGAGAGTGATTGGATGAGGTCCGTTTAGGAAAGGTAAGCGTGACCTGCAAGGAGGAACGGGAGCCAGACATGCGACCAGCCGCAGGGAAAGCCTTCTGGGGATGGCAGTGCAAGGGTCCTGAAGTTTCAAGGGGCGGAAAGGCCAGAACGACATGAGGGAAGGGGAGAGAAGCGCAAGAACAAGGCTGGAGAAATAGATGGGGGTCAGATCATGCCCAGATTTGGCACTGACACAAAGCTTGCCTTGCTTTTGATTGGCAGCAAGAGATAAGGTTAAATGTTTACAGCTGAGCATCTGCGGTTTGATTCCTCATCTTGGAGGCTGGAGAAAGAGGGACCAGGACTCAGAGGGACTTACAAATACAGCAGAGCAGGGGAGAGTGGATCTGACCAAACTGAGGGAACTGAACCTCAGACCGAGCCTGAGGGGCAACTGCAGGACCAGAGGTGCAAGGAGGGCCAAGGCTGGGAGCTGAGAAGACGGAGAGAGCGGCAGAAGGTAAGAAAAGACAGCAGGAGGTGAGAGGGGCCACGATGTCTATCGTCAACTGTCTCTGCGGGGCTGGGAGATGTTCTGGTTGGGCTGATTGGAATTAAAGCGCAGGGTGACTGCTGTGGATCCAGACCCATGCTGGAGGCAGCGTGAGTCCACTGCAGGCCGAGTCACCTGCTGTTTTCTCAAGCAGTTATGAACACGGGGCGTAAGCCGCAGCTGAAGGAGAATACAGATGCCGAACCAGGTGACTACTGTGCTTCTGTTGGTGGTGTAGTGGTCAGAGAAGCCTCCTTTAATATGGAGCACTCAGGGCAGAGAGGAAAGGAGAAAGAACTTAAGATGGGCCTTAGAAGTCGTGACAAATTTGAAACGGCAAAAGTGGGCAGGAAACAGGCAAGCTGAGAAGTAGGGTAATAAGCAAGAACACTCCTGAGGGAGGCCACTGTGACTTCCTTCTCTGGTAATTAGAGCAAGATGTATTTTACAGTAACATTTCAACAATACACTCAATTCTCTCCACCTACCACCTGGCTCAGATCAATGTCACCTCCTCTTTCTTAATAGACAGAGTTCAGAGAGACTCCAGACAGAGGAGGGGAAACTGACTCTTGTGAAAACAGGTTTCTTTCTTCTTTGAAACCTCTTACAAAGGGGATGCTGCCTGATAATGAAAAGTATCACCATCATTATTTTCTTGAAATATTGGACTCTCCCATAACAAAAGCTTCATCCTCTGTAATCTGATTGTTGTTTGGTATCATGAAGACATTGAAATTCATTTACACCTTCAGCTCTTGCTACAACGAGTGCCACCTGCTGCTCTCCCTCTGCGGCGGGTTTATCCTATTATGCTATTTATAGGGACTCCGTGGTAAAGGTGGCAGGAATAACGGTGCCAAACTTTCCTGCTTTTCTCCATCTGACAGCTGGCGTGTTGTCTGACAACACAAAGAGAAAGAAGAAAGGTTGCATATCAAAATATTTTGAAGGCACTGCTGTCAAATGCACAGACACACAACACGGATAATTACTTAAGTTTCATTGCATTGTCCAAAATGAAATCTTTCTAACCTAGGGACAGTTTTCAAGTTTTAATAATTTGGTTCTCGATTCTAAAATTTGTAGCTTTTCTTATTGCAAATACACATAAAACTCAAAATAATTATGATGTTACCCAGGAGATCAAATCTGAGTATGAGGCTTTTTGAATTTTTACTCCTAATATGTGAAGTGAGTTGATCCAAGTAAAGTTGCATCATGTAAATTATACTCAGACTGACTCTGATAAAGAAAAATTAAATTCACTTCCCACCAAAAAAAAAAAAAAAAAGCACATGGAAAACTCTACCTGATTAAGATGGGGCTTACTATAACTAATTCCCAGGAGTATTGAGATTTAGAAGCACTGGATGCTTGACTCAACTGACTAGAAGCTATTCCCTGGTTGAGTATGACCTGTCTACTAGCCTTTGGGTTCTAAAAGCTCTGCAAAATGGAAACATCTTAGAACAGCCCCCTCCAAGTACTTCTGCTATTAAAACATCAATCTCTATAGCAGTGTCTTTTGCCTACCTTGTGGCAAACTTTTCTTAAGGTAAAGGTCTTTTGTTAAGATGAATTCATTCCCTATTTTGTCAGTTGTCGCAAAGCCTAAGGTTGAAATTGTGAGAAGGTACAAATGTTTGTAATGAACTTTTCACCTTCCTGCCCATAACTTGTGTGTTCATTGAGTCATGTCAGACTCTCTGTGACCCTATGGGCTATAGCCTACCCAGCTCTTCTATCCATAGGATTTTCCCAGCAAGAATACTGGAGTGGGTTGCCATTTCCTCCTCCAAGGGATCTTCCGGACCCAGGGATCGAACCCGCATCTCCCACGTCTCCTGCACTGTAGGCAGATTCTGTACCACTGAGCCACCCAGGAAGCCCTTTCACCTTCCAGCTACTAACTTCTACAGATCCTTCCCTTCTGCCACCAGCCCCCAGCTGCCTGGATGAGGAATGAGTAGCCAGCGAGGAATGAGTAGCCAGCTAGGAATGGTTCTCCAGAGGTTGTCCTGACCTTTGATTTGTGTCCCAGGCCTCCAGAAGATGCACCACACCAATTAGATTCTCTCTTAGGAATTTAAGACAAGCCACACAGTGAAGTTCCCAGGTGGTGCTGAGAACTTTGGAAGGGTTGGGATGCAGTGGGTGGTGGCACACGCACAAAGCCCAAAGGTTCTTAAGACTTCAAGACAAGCGGCTGAGGGTTAGAAGAGATCAGATACATAGGAAAAAATAAGTTAGAGAAAGCGAGAGAAACAGAAGTGAAGGTGACGTCAATCCCAGGAACTGCCTTGGTCTGGACCTTATAGGAGTTAGGTTGTGTACCATCCCCGAGATTCCTGGGAGATTTCTGTACAAAAGAAAGATGGCCTTAACCTTGAGCTAGTTGAGCAGGTCTCGGCTCCTTTCAGGGGCTTCCCAGGTGGCTCAGTGGTAAAGAATCTGCTGCCAGTGGAGGAGCTACAGGAGATGTGGGTTTGAGCCCTGGGTTGGGAAGATCCCTCAGAAGAGGAAACGACAACCCACTCAGCATCCTTGCTAGGATAATCCCATGGACACAGGAGCCTGGCAGGCTACAGTCCATGGAGTCATAAAGAGTCAGACACGACTAAGCACGCACGCGTGCACTGTTCCTCAACTGGAAGACCCCGTACTGCTAAGATGAGGGATAGGACGCCTGAATCAGAGTCGCCTGGACGATGGTGAAACACGCTCAGCACTGCTTTCCCTCCAGACCTCCTGAAGCAGAGAACTCTAGGGACGCACGTGGGGGAGCCACTTTTTTTTACCAAGTACCACATACCCCACTGGAATCTAAGATCAGCATTCCTCACAGAAATACCTTCAAAGGCATTTTGCATATAACAGTTAATGAGAATATGAAGAACAAAAAGTCAACTTATAACTATTTCGTTTTCAGAACATATTATGTTCACATTGTCCTTAAGTCTTTAAAAAAAACACACTGCAAATGTGAGAGGTGGTTAAGTCAGCACACAGGCAGCAAACACTTGTGCTAACCACTACTTATTACTGCGTCAAGTTCCAGCTGTTTTCCTTAAGCACACATGTGCCTATTAAAATCGATATCACATACAGCTTCAGTTTCCCCTTCTGTGCCTACACTACTGTGTGTCAGAAAGAAGCTGCCGTGTAATAATTGTGATGATTTCAATGCAAATGAAGTGAGAAAGCTGATGTCAAACTACCTCCAGAATCACAGAATTACAGAGCTCAGTCTTTCAACAAATATTTACTAAAAACTAACTGTGTGCCTAGAATTCCACTGGGCACAAAAGACATAAAAATAATAGATGTCAAGCCTTGACCTAAAATAGTTATAACCTTGGCTTGGAGGTTGGGGAAGATAGACCTATAATTTATAATGGAATTTATAAGACTACCAGGAAGTTCTGAGAACAGCAAAACAGACATACAGCAAACATCCACTGGGGAGATTAAGGCAGTGGAGTGAACTCTAGTCGAGTGTAACAGGGGAGGGACAGGAAGGTGATCTTCAACTCCACTCAAACACTGTCTAATACAGACTGTATCTGGGTGGGTTCATTCTCTTTAATTCTGGAACTGAGAGTTAGGAAACGTGTTCGTTTACAGATGAGCCATGTCCTGTAACCTCAGTTTATGAGTAATGGTTGTTTTAGTCTACATTTGCCACCTGCTCTGTCTTATTTCTCAGGTTGGTCAAAATTCAAGAGGAGGTTGTTATTTATGAGGGCCCCTCAAAGATCCCAGCACAAAGAAGCTAATAAGAAAACATTTTCCTAGAACTTTTCTACACTTCATGTCGACAAATATTTCAGCGTCTACTACACTGAAGACAGGGCTACGCCCAAAGATGTACAGATCTTACCATTTAAGTTTAATGAAAGACGGTGCTAGTTGCAGAGAATCCACCTGCCGATGATGAAGGAGGCACAGGAGATATGGGTTGGATCCCTGGATTAGGGAGATCCCCTGAAGGAGGAAATGGAAACTTAGGTGTTCTTGCCTATAAAATCCCAGAGGCAGAGGAGCCTGGCAGCCAAATTTGTAGGAACTCTTTTGGATCAACTTTCCTAACAGAACTATGAGAGGTGCTTGACCAGCATATTTCTGCAGCCAGTGGGTGCTCAAGCGACATTCACTGACTTTGTTGCTACACTGAAAGGGGTTCCGATGTCACAGAGGAATGCTAAGCATCCGCTTACCCTGGGTCCTCCATGGCTGAGGTTGCCATTTGGTCAAAATGTTAGCAAACGCGAGCCTTGTCACAAGCCTTATCAGGCACTAAAAGTCAATTATCTGGAGTCCTCTCCCCACCCAGAAGGTGAATTGATATTAAATTGAATCCTTTTTGTGCTGTTATAAAATAAGCCCTTAAAAAACAATGAGCAAATGGAAAATAGAGTGTCTTTTATGATTGTGATGTTTCCTCTTAACTCGATTCCGGCAGGGGAGCTTCTCCGACGGCACAGGCGCGGGGAACAAGGGCACCGCCGCGGTCGATAGCTCCGGGAAGATGGACGGCCTCGTCCACCTAATGGATCTTTCCAATTCCCCTCATCGGGATCCATCTTGGGATTAGTCACGCGGCAGATTTTTCAACAGTTCCTCTAGACTCTGCTTTCTTTCAAAGCAATTTGGTAAATGTCAGCTGAGAGATTCAGCTTACTTTCATGATTTAAGGACTTTTTTTTTTTTTTTTTAGTTTTTTAAGACTCTGAGGTGTTCTTTTGCTTTCTGTCTTTGAATCCATGGTAGTTTTGATTTTTGTATTACTTAATTCCCCATATACCCCTCACCCTCCCCTAATGTTTTAACATTACTGTGGCACATTTGTCAAAATTAGGACACCAGTATAGACACAATACTGTACTCAACTCTAGACTTGCTTGGATTTCATCAGGCTTCCAATTACGTTCTTTCTTTTCCCAGATTGAATCCAGGGAATGATACTGCATTTAGTCAGCCTGTCTCCTCAGTCTTGCCTGGTCTGTGACAGTTTCGTAGTTTTTTAAATAACCTTCACATTTTTTGAGTAGGAATTGGTCAGGTGTTTCATAGAACATCCCTCAATTTAGGTTTGTCTGAGTTTTCTTCATGATTACCTTGGGGCTATGGGTTGTGGAAAAAGAGGCTGCAGATTTAAAGTGACTTGCTCACTGTGTTGTATCAAATGGGGTACCTGCTATTAATGTAACATCACTGGCAATGCTAACCTTGATCCCCTGGCCAGACTGTGTAAACCAGGCTTTCCCTTGAAACCCTTTTTATTTATTTTTCTTTTCTTTGAAATCAGCCAAGTCAAAGCTATGGTTTTTCCAGTAGTCATGTATGAATGTGAAAGTTGGACTATAAAGAAAGCTGAACACTGAAAAATTGATGCTTTTGAACTATGGTGTTGGAGAAGACTCTTGAGAGTCCCTTGGACTCTTGCAAGAAATAGAGGAAAAGAACAGAATGGGAAAGACTAGAGATCTCTTCAAGAAAATTAGAGATACCAAGGGAACATTTCATGCAAAGATGGGCTCGATAAAGGACAGAAATGATATGGACCTAACAGAAGCAGAAGATATTAAGAAGAGGTGGCAAGAATATACAGAAGAACTGTACAAATAAGATCTTCACGACCCAGATAATCATGATGATGTGATCACTCATCTAGAGCCAGACATCCTGAAATGTAAAGTCAAGTGGGCCTTAGAAAGCATCACTACGAACAAAGCTAGTGGAGGTGATGGAATTCCAGTGGACCTGTTTCAAATCCTCAAAGATGATGCTGTAAAAGTGCTGCACTCAATATGCCAGCAAATTTAGAAAACTCAGCAGTGGCCACAGGACTGGAAAAGGTCCATTTTCATTCCAATCCCAAAGAAAGGCAATGCCAAAGAATGCTCAGACTACCTACCGCACAATTGCACTCATCTCGCATGCTAGTAAAGTAACGCTCAAAATTCTCCAAGCCAGGCTTCAGCAATACATGAACCGTGAACTCCCTGATGTTCAAGCTGGATTTAGAAAAGGCAGAGGAACCAGAGATCAAATTGCCAACATCTGCTGGATCATGGAAAAAGCAAGAGAGTTCCAGAAAAACATCTGTTTCTGCTTTCTTGACTATGCCACGGCCTTTGACTGTGTGGATCACAATAAACTGTGGAAAATTCTGAAAGAGATGGAAATACCAGACCACCTGACCTGCCTCTTGAGAAATCTGTATGCAGGTCAGGAAGCAACAGTTAGAACTGGACATGGAACAACAGACTGGTTCCAAATAGGAAAAGGAGTACATCAAGGCTGTATATTGTCACCCTGCTTATTTAACTTCTATGCAGAGTACATCATGAGAAATGCTGGGCTGGAGGAAGCACAAGCTGGAATCAAGATTGCCAGGGGAAATATCAATAACCTCAGATATGCAGATGACACCACCCTTATGGCAGAAAGTGAAGAGGAACTAAAAACCTCTTGATGAAAGTGAAAGAAGACAGCGAAAATGTTGGCTTAAAGCTCAACATTCAAAAAACGAAGATCATGGCATCTGGTCCCATCACTTCATGGGAAATAGATGGAGAAACAGTGGAAACAGTGTCAGACTTTATTTTTTTGGGCTCCAAAATCACTGCAGATGGTGATTGCAGCCATGAAATTAAAAGACGCTTACTCCTTGGAAGAAGTTATGACCAACCTAGATAGCATATTCAAAAGCAGAGACATTAATTTGCCGACTAAGGTCCGTCTAGTCAAGGCTATGGTTTTTCCTGTGGTCATGTATGGATGCGAGAGTTGGACTGTGAAGAAGGCTGAGTGCCAAAGAATTGATGCTTTTGAACTGTGGTGTTAGAGAAGACTCTAGAAGCAGAGTGGAAAGTATTTGGAGGAGAAAAGAGAAAGGACATAAACTTATTTCAAGTTAAACTTTTATTTCCAAATTCTATAGTAAGACATTTCTTTCAGATACTAATCTATGCTGAACCACTGGTTGGTTTCACCGGTACAGGATTCAGCCTCAAAAGCTTCTGTTAGTTATGAGCAAGGCAAAGGGAACCACTTTAGAGTTTAATGTTGAAATTAGCAATTGCTAACTGAAATTGTCAGCTTCATATCTGAAAAAAAAAAAGCAAGACTACAGGTCTGTGTAATTCATTTATCTACATCTTTGTGGTGGGAAGCAAAAACAACATTTTAATCTATGTAAAATCTTACTGAGGCAGCACCTAGTGCCTAAGTAGTATTCCTGTGTATTCTTCATGCTGGCAAAATCTGCCCTGTGCTAGAGCCTTGCTCCTCAAAGTGTGATTCACTAACCAGCTGCATGCACATCACCCAGGAGAAATGCAGAGGCTCAGGTCCCACTTCAGACCTGCTGAATCTAGAGCTGCCTGTTAACTAGATCCCTGAGTGCTGGAGAGGCATATTGATGTTTGGGAAGTGCTGCTCTAGAGAGTATTACTCAGGAAAGCTTAACTGTGAAAGATAAACATGGCCTAATCAAAAGCACGTGTGTGGGCTTTTATCTCTCTACCTTCAAGCCAATGACAGCCTGCACATTTTCAAGGCACAGTTTGCTAAAGCAGTTGATACTAATGCTTGATCTGTGAATTATGCTATATGATTTACGTTGCAAAAGCAAAATTGTTCTCTTGAACAGATATGCTAGTTAGTTATAGCTTGAGGTAGTCAGTGCACAAAGAGATATGCTGTAACATCATCTTTCTTAAAAAAATAATGGGTAGAAAAAGATCCAAAGAGAATCTGACTTGGACTACCTTAAAATCAAGAATTGTTTATCAGAAGACACCATTAAGAGGAAAAAGGAAATACATAGAAAGGGAGATGATATTTATAATTAATATAATTGATAAAGTATTTGGAAGATATAAAGAATGAGTCAATAAGAAAAAAAGAAAGACTCAGCATTCAATATTTGCAAAAACATTCTCCGTTTACAAATAAAGATCTGTAAATGGTGCTACACAAATACAGAGGAGTCCAGTCTCATCAGAAATAAGGAGAGAAAGTTATGATGCCAAACCACTACTACTTAACCACTAGAATAACAAAAACAAATGGAAAACCAACACAAAGTAAACTCCAGGAGTTGGCAATGGACAGGGAGGCCTGGTGTGCTGCAATCCATGGGGTTGAAAAGAGTCGGATCCAAATGAGCGACTGAACTGAACTGAACACAAGTAATTGACATGACCAAGGATTGGCAAGAATATGGAGCAATAGGAACTGTTTGTATTAATATAAATTCATACAGTTTGGGGGAAAAAATAAAGATCTATTAAAAAGGAGACTAAAAAAGGTAAAGCCACTTATTTTGAATTTCACGTTATAACAGAGACAAGAGAGGCCTCTGGGCCCAGTGTTTTTATGGTAACTGACTTTCTCACTGTGCCCTGTTGCAGCTTGGACTCCTAGCAAACATGCCAAACAGATTGTTGTTTTTAATCATACGTGTGTTTCAAACGAGCCTCACTATATCCAGACCCCATTCCCCACTGACCTCTGAACCCTAGCTTCACATCTGTCCTCGGACACCCCTCCCATGCTCAGGAAACACCCTCTAATGCTTGGACGTCGTGATGTGTAGGTCAATCGTGAATCGGGAAGACTCTAGCCCTTGGGCTGAGAAGCAGTGTTTTTCAAAGAGACATGACAAAGGTCACCCTGGAGACAACTTCCCTTAACAGATGATCCTCCGGGCACCAGCGATGAGACGCCAGCGTGGACCTCGACTCAAACAGCCTGCCGACATCCTGCATTTTGACAGCTCCAATTCTTCCTTTTTCAATTTCAATTCTTATTGATTTTCAAGATTCTCATTTCAGAGATGTATGCCATCATTGTACTACAGTGTTTAGCGATTTATCTGTGCCTGCTTTTATATGCCAGATTGATCCTTTCCCACCGAAGCTGCAGGCGGCCGAGCATCATGTTGCTACTCAGCTGCCATCTCTGCTCACCAGCTATTACACGGAGACATTTCACCCTCTCACCCAAAGAAAAACATACCAGGGGAGGTGCCTATTTGGTGATGAAGCAGAAGGCAGAGGTTGGCAATGAACCACTTCTGAGAAGAAAGGCATAAATTAGGAGGAAGCCAGAATCCAAGGTGAGCAAGGGGCACAGAAACATTGCCTTGTGTTTCTATTAAAAAATGCCCAGAGTCCCCTCCGAGATGTCAGGGAGACAAACCACGTTAAATGATTAACTACTTGTTTGGTTCTGGTTATGGGAAGAAAATGGTGAGCATTTTTTTTGAACATGTGCAAATAAATAGAACAGGTTTTAGGAAGCAGCGTATGTGCTTAGTCACTCAGTCGTGTCTGACTCTTTCCGACTCCATGGACTGTAGCCCACCAGGCTCCTCTGTTCATTGGATTTTCCTGGAGCAAATACTGGAGTGGGTTGCTATTTCATCCTCCGGGGGATCTTCTCAACCTAGGGACTGAACCCAAGTCTCTTGCATCTCCTGCATTGCAGGCAGGTACTTTACTGCTGAGCCACCAGGGAAGCCCCTTGGAAGCAGGGAGAAAGAATCAAATGAACTTGGACAAAGATATATTTCTTGCCGGACAGGTTTTCCAAGAAAGAAATTCTAGAGTAAATAGTGGAACTTACTTGAATTAAAGTAAAGCACTCATACTATAAGAACATTTCATAAGAAAAATACTTCAAAATTTAGAAATTAAAAGTATAACCAAAACATTTAGGGATTACAATAATTACTTATTTTTCCTCTTCAGCCTAATTCCAACTATTCCATTTGTAGTAACTGTGATAATTGTCTTTCCTTTTTGATGAGGGTGGCATTTCTTTACATCAACACTTTTCCTCACACTTTCTTGTGATTCCATTGAAACTTCCCACACTCCATAGAACATGGAAGGGCTAGCAGTCATAAGCCTGCCTTCTCTCCACCTAACTTGACCCCCCTTGGCCAAACATTACACAGGACATACTTGTGAGAAAAAAAAATCATTGTTTTAGAAATTTTAGTTCAACTGTGCATGTTTGTGATATAGTTATACTAAAAATTCATTCGTGTATCTGAAGTTTAAATGTAACTGGGTATGTTTGGAACATACCTATGTCAGGAAGACCCCCTGGAGAAGGAAATGGCAATCCACTGTAGTATTCTTGCCTGGGAAATCCCACGGACAAAGGAGCCTGGAGGGCTACAGTCCATGGAGACACAGAGAGTCAGATATGACTTAGTGACAGCACAACAACAACAGCATACTAGAAAACTATTTGTTGGTTACCTAAGTTCAAATTTAAGTGGGCATATGTGGAACCTACTTACGTAGAAATTAGTCATCATTTTCCTGAACTTCAACTTTTACCAGCGTCCTGTATTTTATCTGGCAACCCAGTGTAGGAGAGCAAAATGTTCCCAGCCAAACGTATATCTTTGGCATGAGGATCAACTCAGGTTGATTATTTTTAAGGAAAGAGATAGACAGGAAGTCTTTCTTTTTACTTCCCCCTTCGCTGGCTAGAGAATTTAGATAAAGGCTGTGCAGGCATATCTGCAAAATATGAGACTACATGAGCACATGGAAAGGGAGAAACTCAGGGTCCTCTCAATGTCTCCTGTTTCTGCCTGGCCCAGCAAATATTGAGTCTCCATCATCACGTGAACTGCCTTCCCCCTTTGAAATCCCAAGCCATTACCCCCAAACACCCTCTTTTGTCTTTAGCTGAAGATGGTATTTAAGAGGAAGGGTTCAGCTATTTTGTCACATTTAGTCAGTTTTCCTGGGTCTTTCCCATGTACACATGTTATTAATTTATTTTCTCCCGTTAATATCCCTCATGTTCAGTTAATTCTCAGATCAGCCAGAAGAGCCTAGAAGAGTAGAGGAAAATTTCTTTCTCCCTGACCCTTCATCATACCCACCCTTGCACACTCATGGTTGCCTAATGTCCCTTAAGAAATGTGCCTGCTGGGTTCTCATTCCATAAGACAGTGATTAGCAAATGCCACCTTAGTGCCAACCAGCTGGGAGTTTGGGATAAACCAAGTTATTCTGAACTGGATTTTGTGTTGAGTCCTTATCCTGCCTATCTTTGCTAGAGCTGGTGGGCTCCCTTAAGTGACAGGAGAGCACCACCCCGAGGACAGTTATCATCAAGAGAAAAGATGATTCTGACTTAGGGAAACTGATGCCTATTATCCTATTGATGACAGAGAATGGCTGAGGTGTGCCACTTGGGGATGTGTCTGCTGCAACATGAAGACAGTGGTTTGGTCCACAGAACAGCTCACCTTGACAACCCAAAACACCTGTGAAAGAGACTGTGAACCTGCACAGGCCACAGTAAATGAGGGCAGGAACAAACAGTGAATCCACCCTTGAAAGTGCAAGTCGCTCAGTTGTGTCCAGCTCTTTGTGACCCCACGGACCATACAGTCCATGGAATCCTCCAGGCCAGAATACTGGAGCACGTAGCCTTTCCCTCCTCCAGGGGATCTTCCCAACCCAGGGATTGAACCCAGTTCTCCCACATGGCAGGCAGATTCTTTACCAGCTGAGCCACAAGGGAAGCACAAATCTACCCGCTCTGACACTACTCCTGAGTGATCGCTTCACTCAAAAGTGACCTGTCCAGGAAATCAATATCTTAAAAATGGCAGGTTATTCTAGATCACCTCCATCAGTAGGCCCAATGTAATTACAAGGGTCTTTGGAAGGTAGAAGAGAGCATTATATAACCAAAAAGATGGCAGTATGAGAAGGCCAGAATCCATTGTTTCCAGCTGTGAGGATGGAGGAGGAGGTCGTGAGCTAAGGGCTTCAGATGACCTAAAGAAGCTGGGACAGGAGAGGAAGCACATTCTCTAGAAGAAACTTGGCCCTACCAAAACATTGATTTTGGATATCTGACTGGAGAACAGTAAGATAATAAATCTTATTTAATAGTAAAGGTGTTTAAACTCAAAAAAACAAGTGATCTGTCCGCTCCCAGTGCTGTTTAGCTTGGGTGGGGTATCTAAGTTTGTGTGTGCACATGCCCAAGTGTATGTGACCTGGGGCAGTGAGTGGCCTAGAACTCCCAACCTCCTGTCTACTCTTCTCTCAGATTCCTTAAGAGCCTGGAAATTATTCAACATGTCATCTCCCTTCCTCTTCTCCTGGCATCTTTTATTCAGAAGCCTTTTATAATCCACACATGCATGTCAAGAGGACATCTTGGGGCCAGATCCCGACAGCCTTGAGTCTGGGAGAGACTGGCTCATCTATGTGGATCTTTCTGACATGCTGCCTCACCCAAACAGCCCTTACAAGGGCAGTGACATTTAAATTCCCTTCACGGAAGATTCTAATGATGTACGTGGGGGCACAGATCTGCTAATGGGCTGAAATTTGAAAAGGTTCCAGATATTCTTTATGCAACCTTGAGCTCTGTGCTGCATAACAACCCCTTTTACAAATAAACCTGTAGGACCTTGGTGTCCGTGTCAAGTTAGAAAGGCAAAGACTTTACCTTTCCCTAACATGCATTAAGGTTCTCAGCAGTGGGGAGGTGGGGGGAGAAGAAAGGAAATAGGTTTAGAAATATTGGCCCAAGTGAAAAGATTCCAGGAGACGTGTCTTGAGAAATGTGCAATTATAGGGCTTGAAGAAACTTCAAAAACATATCAAACCCAGCTAACTAGAAAGGCTGGATGGGGCCTTTTTCAGGCCTGGAAATTTGATTCTTTTGAGAGCTCCTGATGTCATGCACACAAATAGCAACATGCAATACTCCATGGTTTCAGAATACTTCATGTTTTCCTACCCTTTTATTTTCTCTGATTTTTACAAGTAAACTTTGAAACATGGTTATTCATCCCATGTTTAAAATGAGGAGATACTTAAAAGTGATTGGGCAGAATTTCCATTGCCACTGAGCTCATAAATACACAGCCCAGATTGTCCAGCCTGAAATCTTTATCCAATGTAGCTTAGAGACACCAGCTGCAACCCAGGCACTATTCTTGACATAAGGTGAATAAGATATACATATTCCCGCCTAAAAGAGCTTAGCATAGTCACTGTCCACAGATATTAAATAAAACTCAGTATTATGAGACATACAAACTACTTCACATATCTTCGAAAAGTGGAAACAAGCCACATAAAAATGTATTTGATATAGTCAATGCATATTGAATCTTGAGTCATTTGTGACCAGTTTAAAGAGACAGAGGAAAGAAACGGATATTAGAAGCAAGAGAAAAGAATCGGTGAGAGGAAATTCTAGTGGGATGGAGTAGGAAACAGCAGGCAGAGAGACAGTGTTTCACACTCAGCCCTGCTTATTACCAGGATGGGGACAGTTGCCCGTCTTCTTGGCTTTACAGCTTTCACCGCCTGGGGCTTCAGATATTTTGCTCTAGGAATATTCAGTCCTCCCTTCATGGTACTCATGCTGCAGGGTATTTCCATGCAGAAGTCTCTACCAACTCCTTTACCTCTATTATTTTTTTATCACAACATGGATTTCTTTCTGCTTACTGTGAATAAATCAGACCTCCTAAAACTGTAGACTCTGAGACTGAAATTCATCTCTGATTCATCTGTCGCCTAAGCCACCTTGCACAATTTCTAGCACCCATTAGTCCTCAATAAATCGTCAATGGATTAAGTTTAAATTCAGGTTTCTTCATTCCTCATTTACCACCTTGGGTAAACAAATCAGACCCTGCTTAAATAAGACTGACTTTTATATTCGCTAGGCCCAAAACTCTGTCCTATTCCAGTAAGTTGAATATGTTCACTGAGTTTTATCAATGAAAGGTAACTCCACCAGCTTCTGAGGACAGAGGATGAGATGGAAGACACAGAAACTGCTAAGAACTTACGCTATGTTCCTTCTCATAGTGCGCTTCACATGTTAATTCAGAACTCACTACTTTAGTCCTCCTACCTGGCTTACCTAGGGACAAACTTGGCCATCAGGATTGCCTCCATCTTTTCATCTGCCCATGAGCTTCACTGAAGGGTGAGGGGGCAAAAGAATCTGTCAAGTGAGTCACCTGGATTTTATCCAGCTTTGTGCTGATGGGGAGACCACCTACCGAATGCAGGGGCCTGAATGCTCATGGCCCCCAATAACCCTACCCTCACAGGAGGTGGGACCTGTGGGAAGTGATTAGGTCATGAGGATGAATCCCTCATGAATGGGATTAGTGCTCTTAGGGAGAGAGATCCCAAAGAGCTCCCTGACCCCTTCCCCCAAATGATGCAATGAGAAGTCAGCAAACCAAGAGAGAGACCTCACCTGACCATGCTTGGTAAACTGACCTTGGACTTCCAGCCTCCAGAACTGTGAGAAATAAATTTCTGTTCTTCATAGACTACCCAATTTAGTATTGTACTAGACCAAGACACAAAATAAATGAAGAATGGAAGATGGCATAGAGTACACATAAATATATATCTAAGTACAAACATCAAAATTATTATAATTTGTCATTTTCTTTCTTAATGAGAAAGATGACAGCTTACCAAATGAAATCAGTGGGGAACATTCTATCTTGTATGATGCTTTCCATTTTTCCAATTTTCTATTGTCTTAGAATTTACAATGTCCTCTACCATGCCCAGTATATTGTTGATGTTCACACAAAATTTTCCTCATTGAGATCAGATGGAGGATGAAGTATAGTTCTCACTTGTTTCTTACAGAATCTTGAATTTTGAAAAATTTGGACTTTCCATAGAAATCAAGATGAATATGTTTTCATTGTAATCTAGAGTAATTAATCTCTTTGGTTGTACTAAAGAAAGCCAGAATTTCAGATTTCACAATTAAGAAGCCCTAAGGAATAAATATACTATGGTACATCCGTTCAATGGAATGTTATTCAGGAATTTAAAAAAATGAGTTATCAAGCCATGAGAAGACATCAGGAAACTTAAAGGCATATGGCAAAGTTAAAAAAAAAGAAAAGCCAATCTAAAAAGCTCAGTACTTGCCAGGTTTATGTAGGCGAAAGATTGAATAGGTAGAGCACAGAGGACAGTGGAGGGCTGTTGAAATAACTCTTTATATCTACTATAATGGTGGGTACATAAAGGCTTTCCAGGTGGCTCGGTGGTAGAGAATCTGCTGCCAGTGCGGGAGATGCAGGAGACATGTATTCAATCCCTGGGTCAGGAAGATCCCTTGAAGAAGGAAATGGCAACCCACTCCAGATTTTTTGGCTGGGAAATTCCATGGACAGAGGAAACTGGTGGGCTATACAGTCCATGGGGTGGCAAAGAGCTGCAGGTGACTGAGCAACTGAACATGCACCTGGATACTTGGCATTATAGATTTGTCAAAACCCACAGAATGTGTAAGGAATGAACCCTAACGTAAATTATGGACCTTAATGTAGTAGTATCAGCAAATCAGTTGTAATTAATTGATTTTTATAAAGCATACTAATCCAAGGTGTTATAACTGGGGAATCTGTGGTAAGGGTGATGGGAGGAGCTTTAACGGGATATATAGGAACTCTTAGTGTTGCAGAAACCAGTAATCGAGAAACCAAGCACCACACTTGGAGAGCTGGAGAACTCAGGTTTATTATGCCAGTGGGTCCAGAGCAGTTAACACTCCAAGCTCTGAGCCCTGAGCAAAGGGGTTACAGAGTCTTTATAGACCTACTATAGTGGCAACACTAGCTGCTAATAGGCTGCTTTAAACTAAAGGGTTTCGTGTGTGGGGGAACAGTGGTCAAGATGGGGAGGCGGATGCCTGACCTAATTTACACAGACAGGCATGGTTAAGCAGGTTTGCAGTGGCTAGGCAATTGCAAAGAGCAGGGCAAGGGTGTGTGAGATAAGCTCCAGTTCCTGGCATTGTAAGTCCCCACTTTCTGAGACTGTGGCCTACGTGATCCAGACATTGCAAGGAGAAAGCTGAGTTACAGAGGCAGAAGGAGCAGGAGGTTATATAAAATTTTAACTTTTCCTCTTCACTAGTACTTTCCACTCAATTTTTCTGTTTAGCCTAAAATGAAAATAGTTATTAATTTTTATGAAAAAGCAACCCTATAAGAAAAAAAAGCACATTGGAATGAAAGCCTTAAGAAATCAAAATAAATTATTACTAACCTGTTTTGGGAGGGGTAACACAGTAGATACAGGCGGCCTATGATTCTGTGTCACTCATGATAGATAGTGTGAATTTTGAGAAGCAGAAAGGTGAGTTTTAAAAGCTTTCAAAAAAATAAAAGAATAATCTTGCAAGCAGCATTGGATCATCACACGGCAACCAGAGATTTGGGATGGGGAATCAATTAGAAAGGCTGAGTAACATGAAGAAGAACGTGCTAAAGCGTCATGATAAAAACTGAAGAATTACAGGTAAGGAAAATACTCTTATTAAAAGTGAGGAAATGTAAGGAACTCAGAGAAACATTTTTAACTACTGTATTTGCTTTAGTTTCAAACACAAGGTCACGGCAACTATAAAGCTCTGTGCAGTCAAAGGGCTCTATTTGAAGCTCTCATAATCTTTCAGGAGTGCAGGGCAGAGAACGATAGCAGGCTGTAACTCAACAACTTTTCAAAACTTTCTAGTACTTTTCCTCACCCTTAGTGATTTTCTCTCACCCACTCTCGATTTTGCCTTCAGTAGAAAGATGCTTCACATTCAGATGGTTTGCAGACACTGCCTGCTTTTGCGCGTAGCAGAGGGCTGTAAGATGAACTAAAGCAGTTCTGATACGGTTTCTCCTCCAAATTTATTTCCAGCTGTACAAAGAAGCCAGGTGAAGGGTGGGGAGAAAGTGAGTAACCGGAGTTAGCTCCCTTCTTGCCACCCTCTACATTAACTCAGATTCCCCAAAATCTTCCTGGGGTGGGGGTGGGGGTGGGGTTGACTCACATCACCCATGGCCAATGACTTAATCATTCAGGTTGACACAGTGAAACCTCTATAGATATTCCCAAGTAACAGGGCTTGGAGAGCTTCTCAGTTAGTGAACACATAAGGGTGCTAGGAGAGGTCATGGAAGCTCTGTATCCCTTCCCCCTGCTCCTGAGTCATATCCTTTATAATAAACTGGTCATAGTAACTAAAGTGCTTTACTGAGTTCTATGAGTTGTTTACAGAAAATTACTAAAGCTGAGGAGAGGGTGGTGGGAACCCCTGAATATATAGCCCATCAGAAACTTGTGACTTTCAACCAGCAGTGAAGTAAAGGCAGGCTTGTAAGACTGAGCCCATAACTTGGGGGATAGTGCTGACCCTAGGTAGACAATGTCAGAACTGAATTGAGGTGGAGGACACTTAGCTGGCATTGGAAAATTGGTTGTTGGTGTCAGAAAACACAACCTTCTGCTTAGACAAAAGACACTGACTCTAGCCCTAACAAAATGAGATGGACAAAATTAGACTTAAAAAAAAAAAAGAGCTTAACAAGTGAAAAACAAAGTTTTATTAACATGTGCACTGTACACACACATGGGAGTATCCAGTGATAATAATTCAAAGATGTGGTTAGGACACGGGCTTATACAGAATCTTAATAAAAGAACAATACATTTTTAGAAATTTGAAAAGACAAAAGAAAAGGACTTTGTGCTTCAAGGGGCAACTGATTGTGGAAAAACAAATATATAAGGGATTTAGTGGTAGATGGGCTACAGCCTAAGAGATCGCAGAGAGGCGGACACAACTGAGCGCAGCGGTAGGGAAGTACCAGTGCAAGCAGGTTTGCTATGTGGATTCCCTTTATGTCATCTCTTGCCTCTAAGTGCCTAGAGTGATTAATTTCTGTCCTTTTTGGTAGACAAGGAAGGGGTACACCTGTACAAATTTATACCCTAACTTTGAGCAACTTAGGAAGAGCAGAGAGCTTTTCTTTATATCTGCCACTTCTCACTTGCCTTTGGCTCAGAATAATCCATATGGAAAAGTAGAATATTTAGGGATGGTATATTCTGCTACCCTTCAACTGGAGCATCAGTGAGGAATGGTCCTGTGTAATATCTTTTCAAATGTTACTGTGCTCAGACCAAAAAGCTGGATATTAAACTTACTGAACTTGCTCATTGTCAGAAAGCATCCAAAACTCTCAGATAGCTTTGAACACAGAACTAGGAGGTGGGGGGAAATTAAAAAAGAAAGAAAAGAAAGAAAGAAAACTTCTCTGGGGTCAGAATTAAAGTGGTATTCTTAAAAGCACATCCTAGACTAGGTCACACTGGTAAAGGAACACAGGTGGGGGTGGGAGTGGCAGAATAGAAACTGGGGGAAACTTCTGGAAAACATTTATTAACTACTATGAACCAGGAATTGTTCAAATGGATTTGTATGTTGTATATCATCTAAGCAGAAATCCGAGAAAATGAGCTTTATTTACAGAATGCCATCATTCCATTCCAGAGCTTCCTTGGTGGCTCCGTGGTAAAGAACCCTCCTGCCAATGCAGGAAACCTGGGTTCAATCCCTGGGTTGGGAAGATTCCCTGGAGAAGGAGATGGAAACCCACTGTAGTATTCTTGCCTGGGAAATCCCACAGATGGAGCAGCCTGCTGGGCTACAGTCCATGGTCGCAAAAGAGTCAAGCACGACTGAGCACTCATGCATGCACCATCCCAGTCTACCTTCAGCTTTTCAGGAACGACAACAAAGATAACCTAGTTTCACCCTTGATACCAGACAACTCAAGAGTTCACACAGGGATAGAAAATCCAGAATACTAGAATTTGCACTATCAGTAAGATAGACTGCACAGTTTATTCCCTCTATCTTTATCAGATAGATGATAGTCCTTATGTGTGGAAGGCAATGAAAATATCAGTGAAGGGATTAAGTCTGAGATTCTTGTGGAGATGATTATATGACTTATGCCAAATATAGAAAATGTGTCTGAATGGACATGTGGTATATTTTAAGGTAATTTGAGGGTACTTTTCTACAGTATTAAGCAGAGAAAATATAATGTTTTCTACTTGTACTCTTTTCTGTTTTGATTTTTAATATTTGCATACAATTCTATGAATCCAATTTTGTATATGAATATCCTTCAGTTTTAATTTTTGTTGCAAGCATTACTATGCTTCCCAAAGCTGTATTTTTTTTAAATGTTGGCTAATGGTGGCCCACAATGAATATTTGATATCTGAATGGATGAATCTACTTTCCAACCATGAAAGACTAGAAAAATAAACTGAAGTATATCCACACAATTCAATGTGAGGCATTGAAAACTAGTATATTTATGCACTATTTTATTTATTTATTTTTTTCCTAGATGGACCTTAGTCGGCAAAGTAATGTCTCTGCTTTTTTTTTTTTTTAGTTTTCATTTTTTTAAATTAATTTTTATTTTTTAGTTTGTTTTGCTTTACAATACTGTATTCGTTTTGCTATACATTGACATGAATCAGCCACAAGTGTACATGAACTCCCAATCCCGATCCCCACCTCTCCCCTCCCGCCCCACACCATCTCTCTGTATTATCCTCATGCATCAGTCCCAAGCATCCTGCATCAAACCTAGACCGGTGATTCGTTTCACTTATGATATCATACATGTTACACTGCCATCCTCTCAAATCATCCCACCCTCCCCCTCTCCCACAGAGTCCAAAAGGCTGTTCTATACATCTGTGTCTCTTTTGCTGTCTTGCGTACAGGTTTATCATTACCGTGTTTCTAAATTCCATATAGGGTCGGGATTGGGAGTTCATGTATACTCATGGCTAATTCATGTCAATGTGTAACAAAACGAATACAGTATTGTAAAGCAAACAAACTAAAAAATAAAAATTAATTAAAAAAATAATAAATTCCATATATATGTGTTACTATACTGTATTGGTGTTTTTCTTTCTGGGTTACTTCACTCTGTATAATCGGCTCCAGCTTCATCCACCTCATTAGAACTGATTCAAATGTATTCTTTTTAATGGCTGAGTAATACTCCATTGTGTATATGTACCACCGCTTTCTTATCCATTCATCTGCTGATGGACATCTAGGTTGCTTCCATGTCCTGGCTATTATAAATAGTGCTGCGATGAACATTGGGGTACACGTGTCTCTTTCAATTCTGGTTTCCTTGGTGTGTATGCCCAGCAGTGGGATTACTGGGTCATAAGGCAGTTCTATTTGCAATTTTTTAAGGAATCTCCACACTGTTCTCCATAGTGGCTGTACTAATTTGCATTCCCACCAACAGTGTAAGAGGGTTCCCTTTTCTCCACACCTTCTCCAGCATTTATTGCTTGTTGACTTTTGGATCACAGCCATTCTGACTGGTGTGAAATGGTACCTCATTGTGGTTTTGATTTGCATTTCTCTGATAATGAGTGATGTTGAGCATCTTTTCATGTGTTTGTTAGCCATCCGTATGTCTTCTTTGGAGAAATGTCTATTTAGTTCATTATTTTAAAAGAAAAAAAGTAGGAGGACTCACCCTTCCCAAATTTAAAACTTACTATAGGTAAAATAAGGTGCTACTGGCATAGTAAGAGCCAGAGATTAATACAATCAACTTGAGAGTCCTGAAATGAGACCATATACCTATGGTCAGTTGAATTCAACAGGGTGCCAAGACCATTCAGTTTAAGAAAGAATAATCTCTTTCACAAATGCCATTAGGCAGCTGGATAAACACACACAAAAGAATGATTTTGCCAGAACCTCTTCCTCACACCATGTAAAATAACTCAAAATGGATTAAACACCTAAATGTAAGAGCTAAGACTATAAAGCTTCTAGAAGGAAACACTGGGCTAAATTCTTGATGACCTTGGGTTTGGAAATGGATCTTACATATGACACCAAAAGCACTAGCAAGAAAAAACCAATAACCTGCACTTCACGAAAGTCTAGACTGCCGTGCTTCAGGAAAGTGACAAAGAGCCTATAGAATGGGAGAAAATATTTAGAAGAGCTATATCTGATAAGGATCTGATAACTAGAAAAAAGAACTTCCAAGTGTCCACAAAGAGACAACTCAGAGCACACAGAGGACTTGAAAAGATATTCCTCCAAGAATGATAGACAAATAGCCAATAAGCACATGAAAAGATCCTCAATATCGTTAGTCATTAGGGAAATGCTTATTCAAACCACAAGACACAACCTCACACACACTGAGATGCTTATCATTTAAGAAAGAAAGCAAAAAAGTATTGATAAAAAAGTGACAAATTGGAAACCTTGTACATTGGTGGGAATGTAAAATGATACAGCTTCTATGAAAAGCAGCTTGATGGGCTCTCAAAAACTTAAACACAGAATTACCAGAAATTCTATTCTTAGACGTACACCTAAATTAACTGAAAACAGGGATTTAAACAAAAATTTGTACATTAATTTTCATAGTAGCACTATTCCTAATAGTCCAAAAGTGTAAACAACTTAAATGTCCATCAACTGATTAATGGATAAACAAAATATATTATAGTTACACAACAGAGTAGGTTTCAGCCATAAAAAGGAATGAAACACTGACTGATACATGATATAACATGGATGAAGCTTGAGAACATTATGCAAAGTAGCAGAAGCTGGACACAAAAGGTCGCATGTCACATGATTTCACTTTTCAAAAAAATATCCAGAATAAACAAATGCATAGAGACAGAAAACGGATAGGTAGTTTCTGGATGCTGGGAAAATTGGAGGAATAGGGAGTGATTTCTCAGTGGGTACGATTTCCTATTGGGTGATCAAAGATTTTGGAACTGGGCAGAGATGATAATTGCATAACATTGTAAACATGCTAAATGCCACTGAATTATACACTTTAAAATGGTTAATAATTGCATGACATATTAATTCCCTCCCCCAGTTATGCTTACAAAAATACCCAATGCCTATGTTCATGGTTCAATGTTAAGAAAAGCAGGACACAGTAATACATATAAATAGAATGCCTAGAACAAACAGGAAGAAAATAATACAAAACACTAACAGTGGTCATCCTGAGTTATAAAATAGTGGGTGATTTGTTCTTTATATACTAACGGATTTTCTGAGTTTATCTCAACATGCTTTCCTCTTAAAATCAAAAACAGCAAAGACACCTTATTTTAGAAATTAAATAAGCAGAAACCCTAAAGCTCTTTCCACTCTAGTATTCCTAATGTGAGAAAGAAGCTAGGTGAGGAGAAGGGGAGGAAGAATAAGTAATAACTGAGGAGTTTCTCAGTTAAGAGACTAGAATGAGGGGAGGGAGGTCACCCAGCAGAATACCAAAAAGTGCGGCTGAAAGAGCTTTGCAGAACCTCAAGAGAAACTCCTGCCTGCCACCACCAACCCAGTCCACTCTCCTTTACAAAGCCAGCTCTATAGTGGATCAGGCAGGAGCTTGAAGACAAAATTCAGGGAAAATAAACCTGGGTTAGCTGGGAAAACAGGAGGAATTTGGATGCTGTGGCTACCCTTTCAAGTGGTGGTTGACAAGGAAGCCCCATTTGGCAGTGTCTGAGTCTATGTGGCAGAGATGTGACAATATTCTTAGGCTTCCCTACATCCTCAGGCTTCCTCGCCATTAGGTTTGTTCCCCATGTCTGGTTCTACCTAATGGACTCTGGGTGGAAGTGAACCTTCTAGACTGAGACATGTGCTGTGGACAGCATACATCTCGGGCAAGGTAGAATCAAGATTGCTGGCAGAAATATCAACAACCTCAGTTATGCAGATGATACCACTCTAATGGCAAAGAGCAAAGAGGAACTAAAAAGCCTCTTGATGGGGATGAAAGAGGACAGTGAAAAAGCTGGCTTAAAACTCAACATCAAAAAACTAAGGCCATGGCATCTGGTCCCATCACTTCATGGTAAATACATGGGGAAAAAGTGGAGCCATATACGTCAGTGACGTATTTTATTTTCTTGGCTCCAAAATCACTGGCGATGGTGACGGAAGCTAGAAATTAAGAGATGCTTGCTTGTTGGAAAGAAAGTTATGACAAACCTAGACAGCATGTTAAAAAGCAAAGACATCACTTGCCAACAAAGGTCCATATAGTCAAAGCTAAGGTTTTTCTAATAGTCATGTATGGATGTGAGAGTTGGACCATAACAAAGGCTGAGCGCCAAAGAATTAATGCCTTCAAATTGTGGTGCAGGAGAAGACTCTTGAGAGTCCTTTGGGCTGCAAGACCAAACCAGTCAATCCTAAAGGAAATCAACCCTGAATATTCATTGGAAGGACTGATGCTGAAGCTCCAGCTCCAATACTTAAGCCACCTGATGCAAAGAGCTGATTCATTGGAAAAGGCTCTGCTGCTTGTAAAGATTGAAGGCAAAAGGAGAAGAGGGTGGCAGAGGATAAGATGGTTAGATAGTGTCACCAACTCAATGGACATGAATCTGAGCAAACTCCGGGAGATAGTAAAGGACAGGGGAGCCTGGCGTGCTGTAGTACATGCGGTCACAAAGAGTCAGACAGGACTTAAAGACTGATCAACAAAAAGCTACCAGACAGAGCAGGCCCAAGTGGCTTTTATTGTGTTAAACTCCCGCAATCTTGGAATTAATTTTCCTTATACAGAAATTGAAACTCAGAAGCAAGGTGCTGTCATAACAAAAACCACACAATATAAGCATCAGAGTAGCTGTTGGGCAGTAGGTAGCAGATGGTACAAAGTTTGTGACTGCTGTTTTGTGGGGGCAGCAGATTCAGTGGCTCTGTGACCATGCTGTCTTAGCAAGCAGACTACATGCTTATCATACAGAAAACATATGATTAGTGTGTGTTGGTTGCCACTGGCTACATGTGGCAAGATGTTGCTAGAAAGATGAGCTAGGGGAAGAAGAAGTCAGTTTATAATAATAAGTATAAGGAAATATGTAAATAAAATTTTAAAAACATATAAGGCTTAACATCTGGGGTCTTACATTTCAGATGCCCAATTAAATATTTCAGCTGGATAAAAGCTTCAGAGGAAAGACTCAATGAAGGATGTAGCAGGATGAACAAGTCTAGAGATCTAACGCACAGACATGATGATGACAGTTAATAATACTATACTCACCGCTGGAGACATGCTAAGAGAATAGATTCCCCATAAGCACTCTCATCACACAAATAAAGCTATCTGAGGTAACATATTATCTTGGCTGTAGTAATCATTTTATTACTTTAATGTTTATCAAATCGCCATGCCGGACACCACAAATGCATAGAATTTATTTTAAAAATACATAAGATTTTAAATCCATACTAAGCTAACAGGTAGAAAATATGTCATTTTATTTTTTAAAATTTGTGAAGATGTTTTTCTTAAATGTGGTCAGTTACATTATTTGTGAAATGCCTCCCTATACACTATATTTTGTTTCTATTGAGTTATTCATCTTTGTCTTTTTGATTTATGAAAGTTGCATGTTAAACACTTTATGCCCTTTTCTGGAAAAAAAAAAAAGTGAGGGGGCTGTGGCTTTCCTACTTTTTGTATGGCACCCCTACCATAGCCTGGAGGTAGTAGCCATTAATTTGGGAAGCAGAAAAAAAAAGGAAGTAGATTTGAGTACTGTATAATTACCGACACATAGAACTCAGTAGAAGCAATTATCAGAAGCCTACTTAATTCTCCAGGGAAATGTACTGCCAAAAGAAACTGGAAGCTGAAACTAAAAAAAACTTCCTTTTTAAGACAAAAATGACTCTTAGCTCTGCATCTCCCTCCCCCACACAGGAAGTAGACTGAGGAATCTGTAGCTCTGCGGGAGGCAATGATGCCCCATGCATACTTTACACGTGGTCAAAAAGAAGACAGGGAAAGGAAGATGAACCCCCCAGAATGTCTCTGGAGGCCAGGATCGACTGAAGAACAATGGGCAAGGGAGCTCACTTTATGGAGCTTAATCAAGGAATCCCCTAACCTAGGAGGATAGGACACCTTCGATGTCTGGTGGATTTCAGCTTACAGGAGGCCAGGGGCTATTCAGTGACTCCATTATGCCTTTTTCCAAAGAGTAGGAAATTATTTGGAATCTCAGTAAGAGTGCTTGTTATGAGTATCCTGCCCGCCATTGATACTGATGAGTAAGGGAAGGCACATTGATTGTTTCGATTTTAGATCTCCATATAAGAGCTGCCATCTCCAAACCTGAGAGCTATTTATAGAGCACTGTCTAAATGTTGTAGCCACGCATTCTGGGAAACTCACTCAGAAGGACAATGCAGAGAGTGGAGTGCAGTTTATTATGCCAGCGGGCCCAAGGCAGAGTCTCCCCTTAGCCAAGGGCCCCGACCAGCTTTTGTGAAAACCTTATATACCCTAAGTGTACGTGCCCAAACCCACCTCCCCAAATTCCCTGAAACTCGTCTGAACAAAGCAAAAGAAAGATACAAAGTTAACCTGTGATTCATATGCCTTAAGCCTGGGTAGTTAACAGTGAACAATTATCAATAGGCCTGTGGTCATACCCCAACAAGCATAATAGAATGTATAATTCTACTCAGTTACACAGATAATTAGGGTATCCTTTTAGGCAACAGAGAATCTAGGTACGAGCCCTGGGGCTCTTCCTTCTGGGGGCCTGGTTTTCCAGTTGGTATGTTGTTTCCATAGATACTGGATATATAGCTCAAAGTCCACAGTCTGGCCCAAGATGGAGTCCTGCTTTCAAGATAGAGCCTGTTCTGTTTCCTCCTTCATAGAGATGCTGGAATTCGAGTTGGATTGCTTTCCATACATCCATGTGTCCCTTCTGCATTCCCACCTTCACTTTCCCTCCCTGCTCAACCCCCTACCCCAAAGCTGAGGTCAGGGTCATGTAGTAAATTTTACTCTCTACCCCTGCACTCAAGACCTTGCAGGTCACATATTCCTGGCAGCGAAGCTATGGGGGCCACCAAACTACAGTTGATCTAATATGAACAAGAGATAATCTTGGGGTATTAAGCTTTGGGGCATTTGCTGTTATGGCAACTAGCGTTAATAAGCCTGACCATATGATAGGTTTGTTATATGATAAAGGTATTTCAGTCAGTGTAACCATAGGACAGGATCTGACCATGAGAAGCTAACTTCAGAGCCCAAAGCAATGATGTGAAAATAAAGGCTGATCATGGGATTCAGCATGTTCCTTGGAGCATCAAGTTACAGATCCAGCTCATCCTCCAACCCACCAAGCATCTTTGGGCAAGTCACCTGAATACTCTAAGCCAGTCATCCCCAAACTTTTTGGCACCAGAGACTGGTTTTGCGAAAGGCAATTTCTCCATGGACTGTTGTGGGAGGGGGTGGTTTCAGGATTATTCAAGCTATTACATTTATTGTGCACTTTATTTCTATTATTATATCAGCTCCACTCCAGATCATCAGACATTAGATCCTGGAGGTTGGGGATCCTCTAAGCTTCTGCAAATTATTTGTAGAAGAAAAAAAAATTGGGGGACATTTCCCAAGCTTTTCCAGCCATAAATACAAACATCCATATAAGCTTACATAAATACATCCATACAAGCTTATATGCATCTTCTCCTTTTTACAGTACAGAAGAGTCTGGAAGCTTACACTGGGGGTTGGCTCACAAAAGCTTCACGAGGAATGATTCCTCCGCATCCTGAAAGGTGACTCTCAGTGGCGGGATGACCACAGTCAGCTGGGTCCCAGCCAGCCAAGAAGTATGCCTCAAGTCTTCAGTTACTAATGATGGTTAGAATGCAGAACATTCTGATTTGAAATATAGATCATCCTTATGAGAGACAGGTAAGAAGCCTCCTTCAGTGGAGTAGCAAAGAGAGATTCAGCAGCTACTGGAAATGCTTTGAGTTTCTCGGCAGCCATGCTATGGACATGGGCCTGAGGCTGGAGTGTCATTACCAGTTGTGATAACTGTGATCCCTAATTACAGTGCGCTGCTTACCCTGCAGCTGTCCCCCTAAGTTTCACCAGCTGTGGGGTACTTCCATTCATCCTATGTTTCACAGGGAATTGTGTGTGTGTGATTGGGATTAGTCAATGTAAACAACTTCACTGCTCTCAGTGGCCATCCTTCAGAATGCTAGTGGTGGTCTGAGAGCCAGGAAGCGATCTTGATTCTTAACTGCAGAAACCCAGATGGCCCGTCAGCTGGCTCCTTCTGTGCACGGAGCAGACAGGCCCCTTTGTTGTATGAGCATGTTGACTACAGTTGCAGTTACCTGGAGACAGGATGAAATTACACAGACAGCAGTTTACTACCATACCCCCCACTCGGTAGTCAATTTCTGAGCGTAAGCCACTCTTCCAGGGAGCATGTAATTTTCATACCTGTTTAATTTCAATCCTCTCTCGCTTGACAGAGTGATTTCTCACCCTTTATAGATGGTGCCATGCACCCCTCAATTGGATTTCTTCTCCCTGCTGGTAGAGTTTGTTCTTGCCTGAAGTGTTGAGAGAAAAAGTTCTCTAAAAGCAGTTAATTTAATTGAGATTGCACATATACACACGTGCACACAAGTACACAGGGGTTTTTTCCTCCCTTTTTCTGACACACAAGAGAATTGTTTCTATATTTTTATTTCCTAGTTTGTTAACTATTTATTTGTGGCCTCACAAAGCAAGCTTCCACACAGATAAATATGAAGCCTATAACAGCTAGAATTTTTTCAGCGGGGGAGTTCTGGGGGTGGGGGCTGGGGCTGGGGGAAATCTAAAGATACAATTGACCAATGGCCATTTTCTTCTGTACTGAGTCTATAATAAACAAGAAATAATTTCTAGTCCATCATCAAGTTCTTTCCCAAACGACTTCTTAAGATTTATAAAATCTAGGTTAGTGATTCAACAAAACTCTCAGTTTGCTGTTGCTTAGTTGCAAAGTTGTGTCCAACTCTTGTGGAATGCAATGGGCTCCATCCCCCTGGGCTCCTCTGTCCATGGGATTTCACAGGCAAGAATAATGGAGTGGGTTGCCATTTCCTCCTCCAGGGAATCTTCCTGACTCTGGGGTCCAAACTGCACCTTCTGCATTGGCGACAGATTCTTTACCATCTGAGCCACCTGGGAAGCCCGAAGCTCTTAGTACTCAGCCTGTAATCAGGTCTTAGCCCTGTTACTGGAAAACAACCAGCATCATCCAGGATGTAGATACCATGAGAAGGATACTGAGAAAAAGGATGCGCTTGTACAAACCTGCACGCACACACGGCTGCACACACACCCTCCGCATCATTTTATGGAGCTTACTCAAATCAGAGACAAAACCAAAAGGTAACCCATCCAAAAATATCTCCTGACCTGGAATCCTCATTTTCACTAGCAGCACACATGCGTGTTCTCACAGCCCACTTTTCTTTTGTCTCTTCCTTTGAAAAGGGGCACTGGTTGGAAAGAAGCCTTCTCCATAAGCAAGGAGCTGACTGGACAAGTCACTTCATTTTCCTGTCTCTTTCTCTCTAACAGTATCTCCATTTGTATCTTTGAGAATGCCAATAAAGAAATCTGTCTTTCTGGAAGATAAACTTCAACTTGTTTTAGTTTTACAAATCATTCTTTCCCTTTCCTGATGCCTTGCCCAGCAATCATGTTTCCCAGTGAAGTAAAATGCATAGAGCATGCCTAAGGAGGACTGTATGTGTTGGGGGCAGGGAACAGTAGCTTACGTTTGTGTAAATCAAATACATTATGGGTCCCCATGAGATTCAGTCCCAGTACTGCCTCATAACAGAGACACGGGTCCATCAGCCAAAGCATCTGGAAAGTTTGTCTTGCAGCTCTCAAAGAATATGACTGAAACTCTGATTTACACATGAGTCTTAAAATGATTCTTAAAAAATCCTCTTTAAGGTGATTCTTAAAAATCCTCTTTCCTGTTATCTCCAATTCCTGTTAACTCCACAACTATTCCAGAACCTTTCCAAATCGTTTACTCTCAATTTTTAACCAGAAATGCTCTTAACTCTCCAGCCCACATGATTCTGAGAGAGAAACAGATAAACTATTGACATAGAAACAGATATATATCTGTATGCATAGATGTCAGATATACCACTCATAAGGTGTGTGTGTGTGTGTATATATATGTCAGATATACCACTCATATGTATATATATGGTATGTACTCATATAAGTGCATTTCTCTACACATGTATACATACATATGTTTGTATATTGCATGCACACACATTCAATCCCAAAGTTCTGCATCACAAAAACTTATAAACTGGACCAGCAAAGTAACTCTCCTTAAAAATGCAGAAGAGAAACTGAGCCAGCATGGAAAATAGCTTCTTCAAAGGGAAGGAGAATGATTTTTTTTAAAAAATAAAACTCCTGTGTTAATAAATTTTTATCTCCACCATAACTACTCACTCTTTATTTTTCCCCTGTGGCAGGGCAGGTAGGTTCCCTAGCTAATGTTGCTGCAGCAGCCCCCTCCCTTCTATATGATTTATACTGACTTAACACTGACTTAATACTGACTTTATGCTGACTTTCTACTCTAACCTTCCAAAGCCAAATCATTTATTAAGACATCAGGATTATTATGTAATTCCACAAGAAATGCCCTTCTGCAGGATTAAAGTGGAACTTAGACAGACAATTTTCTGGACAACAAGGTGATATCTCAATTCTGCCTTGTCCTGTTTTAATTTTAGATAAGTGTTTTTGTTTTATGAGTTAGCCTCTATATATTCATGGTTATTTTCACAGTTGGATTTCTGGCTTATTTACAGATCCCTCACTGCCCATCAGGAGACCTCCAGAGGCACACAAGGATCCATTTGATCCATTATCCAACCTGAGTTACCAGTGGGTCAGATCAAGCGATTACTAGCATCAGCAGACTGATGTCTAGTTAGGATTCTTTCTAAGTCTGCTTTAATAGAAGCACTCTCAAAAGCAATAGCAATGTACTCATACTGTAGCTCACGTTCACTTACACTGATGGGAAGAGCTTCCCAATTCTATGGGCAGCCCTTTATCCTGGGGTAGGGGATGGGGAGTCTCTGATGCGAGTATCTGTGAAATTTAATCCGTCACAGGCCAAGCAGGACAATGATTTAGACCAGCATCAGTCAAAACATTATCGTCTATGCTAAACCCAGCAACGCCACTCTTGTTGCTGTTGTTCAGTTGTTAAATTGTGTCTGTTTGTGACCCCATGAACTACAGCATGCCAGGCTTCCCTGTCCTCCACTCTTTCCCTGAGTTTGCTCAAACTCATGTCCATTGAGTTGGTGATGTCATCCAACCATCTCATCCTCTGCCACCTCCCTTTCCTCCTTCTTTCAATGTTTTTCAACATCAGGGTCTTTTCCAAGGAGTCAGCTCTTGGAAGTATCACTCTACACAGGGAGGCAGTCTGCCTCCTCAAATGAATGCATTTATCAAGCTCATTCATGCAAACATTAATGGAGGGTAGAGACTTCAGATCTGAGGACAAGTCTGGCAGAGGCCAGATATGAATAACAGTGGATAATCAAGGATAGAAGACAATGCAAGTGAGCTGATTGTGAAGCCAGAACCAGATGGGGTCTTCACTGAGTGACCGGGCCACAGCTACAGGTCTGGAAACAACCTGCATCCACGGTGACCCCTGGGTTAGCTCAGTCGATTCAGCAGGGATGGAAGGTCCCAGTATGAATGCTTATCTGGCAAGCAATCTGATAGAGGAGTAGCCTTGGGGGACAGCCCTTTGGAAACAGCCTGTCCATCACTAGTTGTTTATTAATGGATACAAATGTATTGCCTCATCTGAGCCTTAGTCCCTTCATGTGCAACATGCATAAAACATTCACCAACTATTTAATGAGCTTGCGAGGATCCGGTTAATGTAGGGAAGCCTGTACCTTGAAGTAGGGGCTCAGCCATGATGGCTCTGCTGTTACTCTGAATGGCCAGACACTCTGACCTAGAATAGGTGGGAGGTCCAACCCCAAAAGCAGTGTCACTCATAAGGTGTAGCATTGTTTCCCACCTGAGGAGCAGGTTAACTGCAGATTTCCAAAGAAGTCAAGCCCTGAAGCTTGACATTTTAGTGAGTTCTACCAGAGCCTTACGTATTTAAAGGGCAAGAACTGCTGGGTTAGGGGAGACGTGGCTAGACCACCTACAGTGCTGACTCTATTTTAAGCCATATTCTTTTTTGATGGCTTATATAGAGTATACCAGGCACACATGTAGTAAAGTTTAGACATTTTGTAAATCCCTCTGTCTTTTGGAAGCTTTTTACTTTAAATATTCTGTTTTACTTTAAAAATCTATAATTTAGAACTCAGAAATACTATATTCACATAGAATTACTTTCTTTAAAGGGTGTCTATATTTCCAGGAACATGCCACAATCTTAAGGATCCAACATAGTGGCCTTCTCTAGGATTCTTTAAAGAAACAAAACAAAAACAAGCTAGTTCTACCTTTTGCCTTAAAATCTCTTCTCCCCGATAGTCCATATGCTTGCTTGCTTAGTCACTCAGTCGTATCCGACTCTTTGGACTGTAGCCTGCCAGGTTCCTCTGTCCATTTTTCAGGGATTTTTTTCAGGCAAGAATACTGGAACGGGTTGCTATTTTCTTCCTTCAGAGGATCTTCCCGACCCAGGGATCAAACTCGTATTTCCTACGTCTCCTACATTGCAGGCAGATTCTGTATCCACTGAGCCATCAGGGAAGCCTCACGGTCAGTACAGTTACTTATTATTAAGATCATGGTTTAGGACTTTCCTGGTGGTCGAGTAGTTAAAAACCTACCAGCCAATGCAGAGGGCATGGGTTCAATCCCTGCTACAGGAAGTTTCCACATGCCACGGGTCAACTTAGCCTATGTGCTGCAACTACTGAGCCCAAGCTTGAGGACCCCCCAAGCCACAACTACCAAACAAAAGAAGCCGCTGCAATGAGAAACCTATGCACCACCACCAGAGTCAGTTCAGTTCAGGCACTCAGTTGTGTCCGACTCTTTGCGACCCCATGGACTGCAGCACGCCAGGCTTCCCTGTCCATCACCAACTCCTGGAGCTTGCTCAAACTCACGTCCTTCGAGTCGGTGATGCCATCCAGCCATCTCATCCTCTGTCATCCTCGTCTTCTCCAGCCTTAAATCTTTCCTAGCACCAGGGTCTTTCCAATGAGTCAGTTCTTCAAATCAAGTGGCCAAAGTATTGGAGTTTCAGTTTCAGCATCAGTCCTTCCAATGAATAGGCCCTGCTAAATGCAGCTAGAGAAAGCCTATGCATAGCAATGAAGATCCAGCACAGCCCAAAATAAATAATTTTTTTTTAAAAAAAGAGAGATCGTGGTTTAAATGATGCCTACTCAGAGAGGCTGTCTCTGGCCTCTCAAAAGCAGGCAAACTTACACACTTAGAATTTTTCTTTGTTGCACATATCAAGTTTTGAAATTTTATTTACGGTGTTTATCATCTTTCTCCATACCCTAGAATATGAGCTCCATCAGACCAGAGGCCTTAATTATATAGTTTATTGATATTTGAGTGGTATACTGGTAATCCTCATACCTAATATACAGTAGGCCTTCATATTAGATGTATATAGGTTGTATTGATATATTTGTATAAATATATATATATACACTTTTCCAATGAGTAAAGTTATACTGGGAAGAATTAAAGCTATTTCATCCTGTACATTGGAGGAGGGTCAGAAAAGTAACTTCTGAACACATGATGAACACTCTCTACCCATCTAGTCCAAGGCAAGTTGCTTCAGAAAGGTCATCTGACCCTTTAATATCTGGAGCATCTACTATCTAATATTTTTCATGGTAAGAGCCTAAATGAGACTTGGAGTGGAGTATTAAGTCACTCAGTCATGTTCACCTCTTTACGACTCCATGGACTATAGCCCGCCAGGCTCCTCTATCCATGGAATTCTCCAGGCAAGAGTATTGGAGTGGGTTGCCGTGTCCTTCTCTAGGGGATCTTTCCCACCCAGGGATCAAACCTGGGTCTCCTGCATTGCAGGTAGATTCTTTACCATCTGAGCCACCAGGGAAGCCCAAATAAGACTAGGAGGTGGTGGCTAAATGATTAAATAATGAATGACAACTAAGGCTGGATCTGTTTCTGTTTTAACCTAACATACAATTCTCCCCTGGATGTGAGAGCAGACATAGGACGTCATAACTTCATCAGTACTGCAGAATCACTTCCCCTAATTTTTCCCAAAACCATAGCTAGGTTCCTTCCCACTTATTCTTACATAAACCCAGTTTAGTTTGAATATGGAATAAAAGGGTGATTGAGAATTTGACTTACAGTTCCAAATCTCATATCTAATAATATGGAGTCAGCAAATGTCATATGCTGGGAGTCAGCAAAACTGTAGACTTAATATAGATGTTCTTACAGTCTTAATTTTACTTAAACATTTTTGTGTTGGGGGACAATAAATTAAACACTTCTAAATATCAATATTAGAACAAACATGGATACTGAATGGAATAAAATGAAAACTTTGAATCAATTCTTTTTTAGCTAAACACTGACCCTTCCAAATAAATGTGCACTTGGCAGACTACTCTGGCTCCTGTCCCAGACACAGACCCTCAGCAGTAATTCTTACCCTCTTCAGCACTGGGAGACTGAATGGGGGAAATTTTGGAATCATTTAAGGGAGTGACTCTGCCCCAACTATGGCTGCTGGTATCTCACCAGGGAGCTATACAGATTCCCAACACGGGGATGTGGTTGTGAAGTCAGAAAAATGTAGAAAGCAATGTGGTTCATTACCAAGAAGGCAAAGTAATTCTATTTTTAAGGCAGTAGTGAGAAACAAGTATTCGTATTTGCCACCCTTAAATGATGTCAGATTTAGGTCCCTAACATACAAAAGTTCTTTATCTACCACCACCTCATTTCCGACAGAAGACACAGGCAGACACAAAAACAGATAAAGCAAACAGTAAGATCATCAAACAGCAGATGGAGGCATCAAAATGCAAATGCTGTTCTTTTGGTCTCTAGTTAAGGTGGCCACACAGAACCTTTTGAGCTCTCAGGAAAATGCATTGCCTGCAATTTTACGCCCAGATGAATGAGACTTCAGTTTTGTAACCAGTGCCCAATGGCTGCCAGAGCTCAGGACCCACGTGACCGCATCTGGTATCCTGATAGCTGTGGCTATGCTCTTAGCCTGCGCATGCGCCACGCCGCACAGCCTTCCTGATGACCTTGGGCAGTGGTGGCTAGGCACCAGGAGCTCATTACCGGCCCATAACAACTGTGCTAAGAGCCCTGAGCGCATCATCTCCTAGGATCTCTCACCAGCCCTGGGAAGTGGATGCTGTTCTTCCATTTTAGATAAAAAAACACTGAGCCTCAAGTGATGCTAGTTACTGCTGTATATACTATACTTCCTCTTTCCAGAGAGAGACACATTTAAAGGCATGAGGAGGCAATGACTTCTCCTCTTTCTGCCTCTTAATCTACAATGTTCTGGGTTTGTACAGCACATCCAGAAATCCCAATGAGTTTATGCACTTCACTATTAGGGAGTTTTTTTTTTTCTTGTGTGAGATGGACTCAAGCACAGGTTTAGAGGAGCAACCCTTTTTGTCCTCACACAAAGGAGCGGCTAGGCGACAGTGCTATGGGGAGAGTCTGGCGCTCCACAGATGGCTTCGGCAGTTGTTGAGTGCAGTTGGATATAAATAACATCGTTTAAGCCAGGATATGGCTTGGTGACACAGCTAATTCGGACTGCAATCGCTTTGCCAGAGCAGCTTTCAAATCTGTTTCACGTGATTTCACAAACCCTTGAACTGCACAGGGTATTTTCATACCCGCAGAGGTAATAAGTGACTTTTGAGAGCACTTGCAAAGCCATTTGGCAAAATTCAAAGAAAGCGGTGGAATGCTGGCTCTCTAGGGGCCCTTTTCCTGTTCCCCATCTGCTGAGTGGAGGGATGCCATCAAGTCGGGGAGGGGGGCTGCAAGCTCACAGACAAACTGAGGTCTCAGTCGATGTGTGGGTTTGCCTCAATTTTATCTGGGGATGAAAATAAACTCTATAGTGCCCTGGGTTTCATGGGGTTGGATTTCCTGCCTATAAGAGATGTGGAGACCCTGTTTAGAGGTCATCCTGTCATCTAGACACATAAGCAAACTTTGTTCAAATGCTACATGTGTGTTAAAATCCACACCAGGAATTTACCTCCTGGGTGTATGAGTGTGTGTACTTCAGGGAGTGGAGATTTCTCATTTCTCTCCCCTGCTACCGCCCAACCATTGTTTCACACAGAATCTTTAAGTGTCCTAGACAAAGAGATGCCAACGTCCCATACTGGATATTCCAACACAAAGAGAAACCCAGGCACAGCTATTCAGAAATCCATAGTCAGCATAGCCTCAAAGGAGAGTTTTTAAAGTTATTTCTTGTGAACACTTTATGGTGGTAGATCCCATAGCATACAAAGGGACTGTATCCCACAGGAATTAGTAGTCTACGAAGGATTTTATGAATAAATTACACAAATTATAATATGCTGTGTCAAAAAGGACAGAACTCTTTGCTAAAAAATTCTGATAAATAGATAACAGGTATTATACCTGGATAATTTAAATAGAATTCATTCATGCAATAGGTATTTATTGCTGGCACCAGGAATAGAAGGGTTTACATCACAATTATGACCCTTTCCTGTGGAATTTATGGTCTGGACAGAGAGGTGGTTAGCAAACAGAAGGACAAACAAACAGGAATGGTATCACGTGCAGGGGCAAGATTCAGAGTCCTTATGGACAGCTCTTAGTGCTCCAATGGAAAAGGCAATGGCACCCCACTCCAGTACTCTTGCCTGGAAAATGCCATGGAAAGAGGAGTCTGGTAGGCTGCAGTCCATGGGGTCGCTAAGAATCAAACACAACTGAGTGACTTCACTTTCACTTTTCACTTTCATGCAGTGGAGAAGGAAATGGCAACCCACTCCAGTGTTCTTGCCTGGAGAATCCCAGGGACGGGGAGCCTGGTAGGCTGCCGTCTATGGGGTCGCACAGAGTCGGACACGGCTGAAGCAACTTAGCAGCAGCAGTGCTCCAATCTCTCTCTTCAGGTTATAGCAGTGGGCCCGACTTTTCTTTAGAACATCATTGTACCAACAAGGCAATGGCTAGAGAGGTTAGCCCAGGTATTAAGCTATCAGATACTCACAAGGTCAGGTCAGCCGAACCAAATACAATGAACACAGTGTTTGATAAGCAGTGTGAGACAATAGGAAGCACAAGCTTGGGCATCAGGGACCTGGGTACTTGCCAGCTCGGTGTCCTCTGAGCAAGGCACCTGAGCTCAGTGAGCCTCAGATTCCTCATATGTAAATGCAACAAGTGTGCCAACTTCAGAGGGTTCTTGTCAGAAAGAACTAATAAAATATATCACATCTATTCATTTCTATTCACACAATTTTGTAGGTAAACAGAGAGCTGTGATTCTTGCTGAGGAAACTCAACTCTTCATTCTTTACAGGGAGATAGCATGAAAGGTACCCATAGGCTTCCATAGAGGCAGGCTCTCTCTGGAAACCAGGATAGGGATTCTCCGCTTCCTCCTCCTCTCCTGGATACAAACAGAGGGATATCTAGCCACCCAAGGTGAATGACCCAAGGCAACCCCACATGCTCTTCTGTCCACTAAAATAGTAGAGAAGCCAGAGTTACTTCTACAATCTTCCTCATGTTACATTCTTTTGATCAAGACAAAAAGATGAGCTATGTCAATGGGTCAACTGTAAGTTATCTCAGGGAAGACATATTTAAAATATAGATTGTACTCATTGCTATCCTCAATTTGGGTTGGGGGCATTTTGTACCCAAACTGGATTGTGATTTGTTTTTTGTTTAATGAGTCACTCAGTCATGTCCAACTCTTTGTGACCCCATGGACTGTAGCCTGCCAGTCCATGGAATTATCCAGGCAAGAATACTGGAATGGGCAGCCTTTCCCTTCTCCAGGGAATCTTCCCAACCCAGGGATCAAACCCATGTCTCCTGCATTTCAGGAGGATTCTTTACCAGCTGACCACAGGAGGAGCCCAAGAATACTGGAGCAGGTAGCCTATCCCTTCTCCAGCAGATCTTCCGGACCCAGGAATTGAACTGGGGTCTCCTCATTCTCCTGGAGAAGGAAATGGCAACCCACTCAAACATTCTTGCCTTGAGTGTCCCATGGACAGAGGAACCTGGAAGGCTATAGTCCATGGGGTCGCAAGAGTCGGACCAACTTAGCGACTAAACCACCTCCTGCATTGCAGGCGGATTCTTTGCCAACTGAGCTATCAGGGAAGCCCCAATGAGCTTTTATACGTGGTATTTTTACCCCCTGACTTACTCTGAGGAGTATATGTGATGGCAAGTGTCTCCCAAGGAAGGATGACCTCCAAACAGGACAGTTTCATCCCACATGGTAAACCAATGGCTGCATGCTGCCCATGTGTGTCGGTACGCACATAAATTACCAGTGAGGAGTCTCAAGGTAATGGCTTTCTTATAAGGGTTTCTGCAGTCCTCTTTAGGCCTTTGATCTCTGTGAGACAGGGATGTTTTACCCATCACAGTATGCTCAATACCTAGCATGTACCTGAAAGTTTGCAGGTTTTAACCACTTTGCTAAGGGAATGAATGGAGGCTCATAAACAGAGAGAAGGCCTGATGATAAAACAAGCTACACCACAATGTACTTTGTGGAAGAATAACCAGTTAGTGTCGGAGGTGGGTACAAGTGGCCAGAAAGCCTGCATAGAAGTCTCAGCTCAGCCAGGAGACTGAGGAGTTCAACTGTGTGCTTCACGGGAGACATGGAGCAAATGACACACAGCGTTTGTGAAGTGGAGACAATGCAAGTCCTAAGCAGGGTTTCACCTGGGTTTGAGTCCCAGCACGTGGGTTCAAGTCCCAATCTGAGGGGGTAAACAGTTTCACAAGGAGAGAGAGATATCCCTATCAAAAGTAGAGAATCCAGGAAGCGTTCACAAAGGGGCTATTGACCACATACATGAATAGCTCAGCACAAGGGCAGTAACCCAGGGTTAGTAAAGGCCCCGATGTCACCATCTCTAGATGTCAAGGTAGAAGATGAGGCAGAGTTTACAGAAATCTTCCCTCCCTCCAAGACCTCGCTGGGCTCTCAAAGCCCAACTGGAAACAAGATCCTGAGAGAGCTCCCAGGCTAGTCCATAGGCTTCAGCCTCCTGGGGCAGGGAGCAAAGAGAAGGGAGGAAAACACATCTGGAGGAATAAATGAGTCCTGTAAACACAGGGAGAGCAAGCTTCAGGCTTTATAGCCTCGGGCAGCTCTGTCTCAGGAGATACTATTTCCATTTTGTTTTGCTTTCATTCTATGTATTGTTAGCTTCTATTATGATAGATAATACTGGTTTTCTATTTACTTACAGATAAAGTTTCCTTTTAGAATACATTTAAGTAAAAAAGTTCCATTTAAAGATAAATATGAAAAAAACAACAGCACAGATAAAAAGAAAAATAGCAACCAAACAATGGAGGTGGTATTGGAAAGATTAATGTTTGGAAAATGTCTCATAGAAAGAAAACTGGGAGCTACTGACAGTTTTTGAGCAGGGAAGAGATAGGATCAAGGCTCTGCTTTGGGAAACTCCATGTAGCTGTCAGCAGCAAGGTGGAAGCGAGGCCTTCAGGCTGTGACAATGGGCTGCAACAGTTGGCATGGAGGGGAAGCGTCAGGAGAAAGGGTAGAATCAACAGTATTTGTTCATTCATTTCGCAGAGGGCAAGCAAGATACGAGGCAAAAGATAATAGCTGCTACCAAAATTGCCTTTAAAAGACATCTATTACCAGGGATCTTAGAAATGATGTAAGGAAAAGAACATGACAGCAATCTAGGGCTGCTAACAGGTTGAGTTTTTATGTAATTCACTTCCTTTGAGGCTATCTGCAATGTAAGGAAAACATGAATGTTTATATAGTAGGTGTCTACTCCTGATGTTTCTCCACAACAGCTAGCTTTGTTTTTCAGATCTGCGGCCGAGAAATTGAGAAGGTCAGCCAGGCTTGGCATCTCGCACCGGGAAGGCAATTTTCATGCCTTGGATCAGCATCACAGACGAGGTGATTTTATAGCACACAGATACTCTGGATGTTTATTTGGAGCTTGGAAGTAAGCTGGAAGATCTATTTCCTGAAAAGACTATTTAGTTAGAAAAACGAAGTCAAACAGACATAATCAGCCAAGTGTCACAAAGAATAATTTGAAATTGCTGCTGCTGCTAAGTTGCTTCAGTCGTGTCGACTCTATGCGACCCCATAGACGGCAGCCCAACAGGCTCCCCCTTCCCTGGGATTCTCAAGGCAAGAACACTGGAGTGGGTTAGAGGTTAGGAATAGCAACAACTCATCAAGTTTGAAAATTAAGCCTTGACCTGGTAAAGATGTGAGAGTAGTTTCTCACCTTATCCTGAATTTAAGGAAAAAAATTTACACATGCAGACAGTAAATTTCTGGACCGTGCTTCACTTGTATGAAAATTACTTTCAATTAAATTCTCCATTTCTGGTTCCCTGAGAGTTTTAAGCATCATGTTTTCAAATGAGCCAGTGATTCACAGGAATTGAGAGAAGGAAGAGGCCTATTAGATTATCAAGTCCATCCCAAAAGACATCCAGGGGACTTTTTCCTGCGATTCACTTTCCATTGCCTTGTTCAGCTCTGGTTTTAAATGACTTCGGCAATGGGACTCTTCATCAGCCTAAGAGGCCCACGGGAGCCCTTTCTCAGTCTAAGAGCCTTCATTTGAGAAAAGAATATTCTGATATCGAGTCTTGTTATACCACTTGCCTCTCCCAGTGGAGCCCCACTTCTTTTCTGCCAATCTGTCCTTCAGCCCCTCCAGATGCTAGGAAGAAGCATTATCTTTCCTCATCACTTACTCTGTTCTTCCCCTTCATCATTTTTTAAATTCTCTTTTTGTATCTGAAGATTTCTATGCTTTTATCGGTATCTCTGATTCCCCATCACCATGGTAACTAAGACTTTGACAAGGCTATCATTTCAAAGACCAGTCACTTAGCCTCATGCCCTTCAACTCCCATGCAGCATAGTACTTTCTAGAATCCTGAGCATTTCAGATCTGGATTAATTCCATGGGTGACCAGATACTGGTCTGGGGAGCAGGACCTGCCACAGAACCCATATATGGGCAAATGTCTGTGGTCAGTGTGGTAAAGGTCCCTACTTCTCTACGATTTGGAAGATAAAGAAAATTTGGCTGTATATATTTGTCCATTTAGAAGCATTAGAAAAAACCCAGAGTGAGAGTTGAGAAGCATCCCCCCCTTTTTTTTTCTTTTTGAAGTTAACCAGCTCTAAGCCTCTGGATCTCAATTTCTACATTTCCCAAAAGTAGGAGTAGGACCTCACGCCATCTAAAGGCAACTGCTGCAGTAAGTCACAGTCCCAATTTGAGGTAGTCACGATAACAACCTTCCCCCCACACCCTCCCCCACACACACTTAGGATTGCCAGACTCAGCAAAACAAAACATAAAATGCTCAGTTATATTTGAATCTCAGATGAGTAAATAAATTTTAATATAAGTATATCTTGTACAATATTTGGGACATACTTACACTAAAAAATTATTCACTGTTTATCTCAAATTCAGATGTAGCCGACGTTCTCTATTTTATTTGGCAATCCGACTCTCACCTCTGCCTACACATTATAGGCAAGTAGGTGGCCGAATAGAAGATTTTGTTTCTCATTACTTATATTCAATTCTCTGATAGAGCCCCTAACGCTTGGTTGAAGCTCTAGCCTCAAGTATTTCCAAATATGTGCATGCCTACTTGGTTCCTCAAGTAGGTTCCTGAACAATCCAGTGTGACCAAATGAGGGAAAATACTTTAAAAAGTGTTAAGTACCACACATGTGTATGATTAAGCATGAAAGCCCGCATCAGAATGTGACGACAAGGTGGCAACAAGTCTGCAGTTCCTGTACTGCAGTCCTGCGCAATTAAAAGCCAGCCTTCCTCTGAGAATTCCACCACTCTACACAACGGGGTGACCATGTCCCAGATCTAACAATAATAAAACTACTTGTTCAGTTACTGGAAACTCCCCAAGGTTCAGGCACTGTGCTAGATACTATATGTGCATTGTTTCATTTAATCTTAGAAATAAATCATCTTATAAAAATGAGACTACGGATTCCCATTGTACAGATGAAAAGGCAGACCAGAACTGCAACATGATTCATCTGAAAATGGAAGCTTGACCATGAAACTGAAGGGACTGCTAAAGGATTTTCACAGATCATAACAAAGTGATTTTAACTATATCTGAAAGCAAAGGTCCAAATATACCAAGAAACTCCTAAGGAAAAAGCAAGCCAAGGGACTTGTCCCACCAGATAATGTTTATTTTAAAGTTACTGTAATTAAGACATTTGGTATTTGAAAAGAAGACAAAAAGAGAAATGGAAGTAAAGAGAAATCAGAAACATACCAAAGGTTGTAATGGGAACTGGAATATAACAGGGCTAATATGCAGACCAGTAGAGGGTTATTCAAAGAAGAGCTGATTACATGAAGAAGTAAAATTGAATCTCTATCTTAAAAAACAAACACCAAGCCTGCATGCCCGAGTCTGCATGCATCAAAACCTTAAATATGAAGGACATGACTTGAAAACCTTAATAGATGAAAAAAAATGAAGAACTATTTATCACTTCACCATAGAGAAAGATTTCTTAAACAAGATGCAAAATAGCACTAAAAAAAGATCGATCAAATGTGACTACAGTACAGTGAAGAATTTTTGCTTATAAAAAGAAACCACAAGGTGAAAAGATACAGGTTGGACAAGAGTATGATTCACGAGGGATTCTCTGGACACCCACTGTTCTGTACAGTAGCTGTGACACACATGTGGCTTTTGAGCAATTGCAATGTGACTAGGATGAATTGAGATTTACCCTAAGTATAAAATACACACCAGATTTCAAATCTTCACCTGTAATTTTATATGATAATATTTCAGGTACATGTGGGTAATATAAACTAAGGTAAATGAAATAACAAGTTATTAAAACCAATTTTACCAGTTTCTTACTTTTTTAATGTGGTTACTAGAAATGATTAAATTACATATGTAGCTTGCATTGTTTCTATCGGGCAGCACTGATCTAGAATGTATCATCAGTGCAGATGGAAATGGCAACCCACTCCAGATTCTTGCCTGGGAAATTAGAGGAGCCTGGTGGGATACAGTCCATGGGGTTGCAAAAGCATCAGACACGACTTAGTGACTGAATGGCAGGTAAGTTAATAACAAAGATCAAAACTCGATTAAAAAAAAAGGAAAAAGCTTAGAGATATTTTACAGAAGAAACAGCCAACAGAAGAAGATGCTCAACCTTACATAATCCAAATTAATTATAAACTAAAACTGCACTGAAACATATCTTAGGCCACCAGGTTAGGAAAGTGTAAGAACTCTAATAGTATCAACTATTGGCAATGGTATGGAGCAATGAAAGCTCTCATTCATTGCTGGTGGGAGTAAAAGTTGGTACAGCCACTTCTAGAAAAAGTTTGGCATTAACCAGTTAAGACTGAACATGCCCATAACGAAGAGCGAGTTAGCTGGTTCACAGGGTTATCTACACTAGAAAACTCTTGCCTGTGTATGACGGAAGACATGCACAGCAATGCTTTTAACAGCTCCATTTAAGATACCAGAAACCAGAACTGATCCAAGTTTCTATCCACACCAGAAGGGGTTAAATCAGTTGTGAAAAACTATACAGAACATTCCAGTTGAGCTATTCCAAATCCTGAAAGATGATGCTGTAAAAGTGCTGCACTCAATATGCCAGCACATTTGGAAAACTCAGCAGTGGCCACAGGACTGGAAAAGGTCAGTTTTCATTTCAGTCCCAAAGAAAGGCAATGCCAAAGAATGCTCAAACTACCACACAATTGCACTCATCTCACATGCTAGTAAAGTAATGCTCAAAATTCTCCAAGCCAGACTTCAGCAATACATGAACTGTGAACTTCCAGATGTTCAAGCTGGTTTTAGAAAAGGCAGAGGAACCAGAGATCAAATGGCCAACATCCACGGGATCATGGAAAAAGCAAGAGAGTTCCAGAAAAACATCTATTTCTGCTTTATTGACTATGCCAAAGCCTTGGACTGTGTGGATCACAATAAACTGTGGAAAATTCTGAGAGAGATGGGAATACCAGAACACCTGAACTGCCTCTTGAGAAATCTGTATGCAGGTCAGGAAGCAACAGTTAGAACTGGACATGGAACAACAGACTGGTTCCAAATAGGAAAAGGAGTACGTCAAGGCTATATATTGTCACCCTGCTTATTTAACTTATATGCAGAATACATCATGAGAAACACTGGACTGGAAGAAACACAAGCTGGAGTCAAGATTGCTGGGAGAAATATCAATAACCTCAGATATGCAGATGACACCACCCTTATAACAGAAAGTAAAGAAGAACTAAAGAGCCTCTTCATGAAAGTGAAAGAGGAGAGTGAAAAAGTTGGCTTAAAGCTCAACATTCAGAAAACGAAGATCATGACATCCAGTCCCATCACTTCATGGGAAATAGACGGGGAAACAGTGGAAACAGTGTCAGACTTTATTTTTGGGGCTCCAAAATCACTGCAGATGGTGATTGCAGCCATGAAATTAAAAGACGCTTACTCCTTGGAAGAAAAATTATGACCAACCTAGATAGCATATTCAAAAGCAGAGACGTTACTTTGCTGACTAAGGTCCGTCTAGTCAAGACTATGGTTTTTCCTGTGGTCATGTATGGATGTGAGAGTTGGACTGTGAAGAATGCTGAGCACTGAAGAATTGATGCTTTTGAACTGTGGTGTTGGAGAAGACTCTTGAGAGTCCATTGGACTGCAAGGAGATCCAACCAGTCCATTCTGAAGGAGATCAACCCTGGGATTTCTTTGGAAGGAATGATACTAAAACTGAAGCTCCAGTACTTTGGCCACCTCATGCGAAGAGTTGACTCATTGGAAAAGACTCTGATGCTGGGAGGGATTAGGGGCAGGAGAAGAAGGGGATGACCGAGGGTGAGATGGCTGGATGGCGTCACGGACTCCATGGGCGTGGGTCTGGGTGAACTCCGGGAGATGGTGATGGACAAGGAGGCCTGGCGTGCTGCGATTCATGGGGTCGCAAAGAGTTGGACACGACTGAGCGACTGAACTGAACTGATACAGAACATTTAAGACGAATGAACTGAAGCTACATTCAACTAAACAATATTAGCAATATGAAGAGGTTATCTCCTAAAAGTTAAATGATCACACAAAATTCACTTTCTCTCTGAAGGTGGAAGGTGGGCATGCCTGGGGAGGGAATCCTTGGGAATAGGATTCAGGTTCTGTTTTCTTAAATTGGGTGGTAGGTTCCCAGGGGCTTATTTTCCTCTAACTTACATTATAAATATACATTGTATGTCCTGATGTTTAAGTATACTATTTCACAATTTAAAGGGTTTTTGGAAAGGAAAAAAACAAAACAGTTACTCTGTGCATGTGTGATATTGCATTCGTTCAAAGGCACGGCCTTTCACTTGCTTTTTAACCCTGAGCCCTCTCAAGTGGGACCATGTTCTGTTGATCTTTTCTCCACAACTCGGCTCCTCTCTCATATCCTGTCCTACATGATCTCCAGGTTACATATTTTACCTATGACATGAATATCATCCTTGGAGAAATAAAATAAGGAGTGCCATTGCTGTGTTTGACTCATCTCAGTCACTTTCTCTGTGTGGAGCACAGACCGAAGGGAAGCAGGACCTGCAGTCCATAGCCACGGAGCTCAGAGGGCCTGCGGGAGCCGGTGGCCTGAGGCGCCCAGCCCCTCTATTCTGTAAGCCCTCTGCATCCTCTTACAACAGAACTCCTGGACTCAGACTCTTGGAGAGAGGTAAGGAAATAAAAAGTGACAGACTTACATAGATTTCTTTACAATGGCCAGGTTTCCAGATGATTCTGCAGCTCTCAACCCACACTGAGGCAAGGGTGGCAAAGCAGGTTTAGTCGACTTGCAAACCGGACCTCTAGCTTGATGCTGAAACCACGAAATGAGTTTGTTTGTTTTTTTTTTTTAAGAAGTCAAACCACCCTAGCATGTACTTTCCCTCAAGTCTCCTATTTTTTTTCCCCTTTCCCTTAGAAATGTCAAATTGAATCTCTGTTCGAAACATTCAGAGTATCAGGCATAAGTCATCTTCCTTAGGTTAAAACAAAAATAAACCCGTGTTCAGTTCAGTTGCTCAGTCGTGTCTGACTCTTTGCGACCCCATGAATCGCAGCACGCCAGGCCTCCCTGTCCATCACCAACACCAGGAATTCACTCGGACTCACGTTCATTGAGTCCGTGATGCCATCCAGCCATCTCATCCTCGGTCGTCCCCTTCTCCTCCTGCCCCCAATCCCTCCCAGCATCAGGGTCTTTTCCAATGAGTCAACTCTTCGCATGAGGTGGCCAAAGTACTGGAGTTTCAGTTTTAGCATCATTCCTTCCAAAGAAATCCCAGGGTTGATCTCCCTCAGAATGGACTGGTTGGATCTCCTTGCAGTCCAAGGGACTCTCAAGAGTCTTCTCCAACACCACAGTTCAAAAGCATCAATTCTTCTGCACTCAGCCTTCTTCACNTGAGTCAACTCTTCACATGAGGTGGCCAAAGTACTGGAGCTTCAGCTTTAGCATCATTCCTTCCAAAGAAATCCCAGGGCTGATCTCCTTCAGAATGGACTGGTTGGATCTCCTTGCAGTCCAAGGGACTCTCAAGAGTCTTCTCCAACACCACAGTTCAAAAGCATCAATTCTTCAGTGCTCAGCCTTCTTCACAGTCCAACTCTCACATCCATACATGACCACAGGAAAAATCATAGCGTTGACTAGACAGACCTTAGTCGGCAAAGTAATGTCTTTGCTTTTGAATATGCTATCTAGGTGGGTCATAACTTTTCTTCCAAGGAGTAAGGGTCTTTTAATTTCATGGCTGCAATCACCGTGTTACTTGGGTCTGTATTTTCATTCTGGCACCTGTATCACCTGTAAGCCATTATCATCTTGGGACCATCATTGCCTCCACCTGAGGGCAACTGAGTCTTTCCCCGAGCAAAAGTCCTCTTAGCAGGAAGAGTTTATGGAGCCTACTAATCTTATCCACACTAAGGCTGTGGGTTTCAGAACCTTGATCCTCTGTCTCCTCTAGGTCCTGGCTTTAAACAACTTGAGCCCCAAGTCCTTGCTTTAAACAACATGTCCAATCAATACACAAACCTGGTCATGACAAATCAATGCACAGGCCGTTCTTCTCACTGTGGAGTGGAACAATTACTAAAATCTATTTGCCAGTAAATGTGCCTTGTCTTGTAAATCATTGGGTTGTTAACCTTACAAAAGCGACATGCCTCTCTATCCAATTCAATTAAAGTACAGACCAAGGTAATACTTAAGAATACATTTCGGGCAGAGGGATATACTATTATTATATCCTCATAAATTAAACAATACATTTATTTCCCTTCTTGGAAAAAGAACACCACATGATAGAGACAAGGTAGAGGAGAAACGGAGACAATGATGTCAAGAGCAGCTCAAGAGGACTGGAGCCAAGAGAAGAACCCCAAGGACGTGGACCACGTCGCCTTTGGCCACCATTTCCTCTGACATGGCTGAGAGTTCCTGGGCGAGGTGAAGGATGGGCAGATGGGCACTCCGAGTGTGAGGGGCTGGAGTTCTACCTTGTGACAAAGAAACCCCTCAGTTGTACCAAAGAGCTAAGAGTTCAGGACCTGTGCCTGTCTGCTGTGACTCTAACCAAATGATTTGATGCCCAAAGGAGTAGAAGTTATGAGTCCTGACACTGATGGTTTCTAGTCTGGGAGGGATTCTTCTCTCTCCTAAACATTTTGAGGGTGAGTCCAGGAAAGCGTCCCTTACAGCGTTCATTCTCTCTCAGATTTCTTCCTATTTCCCATTTCAGGGGTTAGGGACAGATTAAACTGGACTGACGGGTTGTCACTAGATTATATAATAGGTCTGTTTACTTTCTTCACAAGGACTCAAAATTAAGCTTCTCTTCCATTTTCTCTCTCCCAAAATTCCTCCAACCTGCACCATATTCCAGCTACAGCCAGCAGAGCTTAATGCTATTTTCTATTGCTACCCTAACAAACCAATGCAAACTTAAGAGGCGAAAACAATTCAAGTTTCTTATTTTACACTTCTAGGGGTCAGAAGTGTAACTTAGGCTCAGTAAGCCAAAATCAAGGTGTGGGCAGGGCTGCCCACACCACTAGGCTCTAGAAGAGAGCCTGTGTCCTTGCTGGTGCAGGTAGTTGGGAGAATTCAGCTCCTTGCAGTCTGAGAACTGAGGTCCGGGTTTGCTCCCTGCATCTCTCCGCTTGTGCTGCTTTCCACTTCTTAAAGCCAGCAGCACAGGCTCACATGCCCCAAATCCCCCCTGCCTCTCTGGCACTTCTTTGTGGCATCTCTCCCGATTTAGCCAGGACAGGTTTTCTGCTTTTAAGGGTTTGTCTGATTACATTGGGTACACCCAGATAATCTAGGGTAATCTTACCATCCCGGGATTTATTACCTCAATCACAACTGCAGGGGCTTCCCTGATGGCTCAGGGGTAAAGAACCTATCTGTCAATGCAGAAGCAACAGGTTCAATCCCTGATCTGGGAAGATTCCCCCCTTGTCTCAGAGCAACTAAGCTGGTGTGCCAAACTATTGAGTCCAAGTGTTGCAACCACTGAAATCCATGTGCCCTAGAGCTCATGCTCTATAACAAAAGAAGCCAGCGTGATGAGAGGCCCGTGCACCCCAAAAAAGTGGCCCACCCTTGCCACAGCTGGAGAAAAGCCCTCTCAGCAACGAAGACCCAGCGCAGCCAAAATAATAATAATAATTAATCACATCTACAAAATCCCTTTTCTTTTATAAGGTAACATGTTTCTAGGTTCCATCACTGGTGGGCAGTGGGTGGTGTGCGTTATTCAACTACTACCTAGGAGCAGGGCTCATACTGGATGGGCCACTGCTAAGAATGGAAGAAGAGAGAAGACCTGACTTTATTTTCTCCCTTTCCTTTCCCTCCTCTATCCCAATACTTCCCTTCTCTACTCCGAAAGCAAAATTTGGCTACGCACCACGTTTCCATTCTCAAACAGACCATCTGGTTGCAGAGTTCTCGGTGGAGACAGTCAGGAAATTGGGTTCCCTTTGCTGCCCAGCGTCTACCCAGATTTCTCTGAGTGAAATGGTCTTTTCAGCATTTTTCCCAGGGGTCCAAGGGTGTCGGTGCACATCAGAATCACCTGTGAGCATATGCATTCCCAATGGAAATCTACTTCTGCTGTGCTGCTACTGGAGGCTGGCTTCACCTGGCATTCAGTGAACCGGGAGCAGATGGCTTGCGAAGTTCTACTGCCCTGAGCGTGCTGGGAGCGACTAGGGGTCAATGGTTTTAGGAGACCCCGCCCTGGCAGATGATCCTCTGTCCAAAGGCGCTCCCCTTTCCCTACCACTCCTTCTTTTGTGGCCACCAGAGACTCGTTTCCCCACACTAGGAAAGAAGCTTGGCATCTCTGAGCTCTTATTTTGTCTCTTCTACAGCTTTCACCTGGGTCATAAGCCTCTGCTTAACCCTGCACGCAGACATGTCAGTCATGAAAGGAATTCTGCTTTCAGCTTAGGATTCATGCATGCAGCTCCTTACCCGAAATTTGCCTCCCGTGGGGAGATAAGAAGTATGAACAAAAATAACGATTGTCTTGTCAAGATTTATAGGAACTTCATGGCCAGACTCCCATTGGTTAGCGTCAACTGACCAAGAACAAAGGGTTTTCTCAACCCTCCTCTGATCCTTGCTGGCGCCCAGAGGCCTGCTGTCACCTCCTGACTTTAACCCCTTCCTGCCTCCTCCTTTTCTGGCATAAAAGAAGTTTGGATTCAACCCCAGATTTAAATGGTTCCTTCTGACATTAGTTCACTGTCTTCTTGGCTTGTTGACTTTCCGAATAAAGTTGCTTTTTGCTCCCTAACACCTTGTCTTTCCACTTACTGGCCTGTTGTGTGGGCAAGTAGTACAAATGTGGGCTTGGCAGCCACAAGGGCGGCCACACCTGTTGTTTCTGAGGCCATCAAGTCCCCAAGGGGGGCCTGCAGGTGGAGCTCTCACTCGATATGCTTTGACAGTGTCTGGGTTGGACAAAAGTTTCCTTCGCGTTTTTCCATAAGGGCTTAAGGAAAATCTGAATGAACTTTTTGGTCACCCAACATATTGCCATGAAAGCATTCTCTTTGAAGTCAGTGGTAAGTTGTACGATCTTGGGGAATTTCCTAGCCAAGCCCCACTTTGCTCGTCTATCAGGCAGATGTAATAATAGTAATCACTCGAGAAGGTTGTTAACAGAGATTCAGGAGATGCTGCCACAAAGCACAGAGCGGAGGGTCCTAGCATGGCATCAGGATGAGCAGGTTTGTGTTCACTGACACCTGCGTTATTCAAGCTGTCCCCCACCTGCCCTGTGACCTGGGCAAGTGGCTTGGCCTCCCTAATGCTGGTTCACTCTTCCCAGTAGAAAGAAAAGAAGAAGGTCTGTACCCATTTCAGGGGCTGAGACAGAAATTTCATCAAGGTACTTACTAGCCCTGGTAGTTTGCTTCTTAGCCAAAATCTGAGTAAACACAGCAGGCATGATTATAGAATTGGTGGGAGTTACATGTACTATGTTTATGCTATTGTGGTTTTTAAACCAAAGGTAGACAACTTTTCTGTACAGGGCCAGATAAAGAATATTTTTGGTCTGTAGAATATACAGTCTTGGTTACAACCTCTCACTTCTGTGGTTATAGCATGGAAGCAGCCATAGACGATACAGAATGAAAGAGTGTTCCCATAAAACTTTATTTATTTATGAAAGCAGCTGGCAGACTGGTTTTGGCTTACGTGCCACAGTTTGTTGACTCTTGTATTAGGCAAATATTTAGAAGGTCCATGTGACCCACTTGCCCAGGTCACAGGGCAGGTGGGGGACAGCTTGAATAATGCAGGCGTCAGTGAACACAAACCTGCTCATCCTGATGCCATAGAATTCCTATTCTGCCTTATGTGTTATTGTCTTCTACAGATATTTGTGAATTTACTGTCCTTAAAAGCATATTTTAATAAATATTATATCCATGGGCATGCCTGGAAATTTTAAATTAAAATTCATCTAAAGGCTTGGGACATATTATGAAAGACAAAAATAAGTTACTATTAAAGGACCAGGCTGCTGCTGCTGCTGGTAAGTCACTTTAGTCGTGTCCGACTCTGTGCGACCCCATAGACGGGAGCCCACCAGGCTCCCCTGTCCCTGAGATTCTCCAGGCAAGAACAGTGGAGTGGGTTGCCATTTCCTTCTCCAAGGACCAGGTATTATGAAAAATAATGAATTTCTTTGGAAGGTTTTGAAAGCTGTGGAGCTGTGTGATTTTAAACAAGTTTCTTATCTTCTCTGAATTTCAGCTACTGCCTCAGTATAATTCCAGGCTCTGGAAGTCTCTGTTTCATGAGAATTAAAATAAATCAGCATACAAAAATCAGTGATATAAAGCTCTAAGCACAGTGCCTGGTGCATGGAAAATACTCAGGATCATCACCTTTAACCTCTCCTGTCTCCATTAGACACCTTACCACAAGGAGTTTCTTACTTATAATAAAATTAGTCAAAATTTATAGAGGGAATCCAGAGGCAACTGACTAGCTTTGGGCTTTCCCAGTGGCTCAGAAAGTAAAAGAATCTGCTGCCAATTCAGGAGACCCAGGTTCAATCCTTGGGTTGGGAAGATCCCCTGGAGAAGGAAATGGTTACCCACTCCAGTATTCTTGCCTGGAGAATTCCATAGACAGAGGAGCCTGGCGGGCTACAGTCCATGGGGTCGCAAAGAATCAGACACAACCAAGCGACTAACACTTTCACTTTCATAGGGGGACTCCTGAGGCAACTGCCTAGGTCTACAATGAATGGTGAGGTAGACTTTGGTGGGGCTGCTGATTAGCATGCTGAAAAATTGTCTCAAGGTTAAAAGTGAGTCAGTAAACCCATCTCGTTGACTTATAAATTACAGGCCAATGGGTTCAACAGTTGGGTTTAGATTTAATTATTAAAGGATTTTTTTTTTTTTAATTTGAATGTATTTGAGTCACAACCTATCAGGTAACCACAGTTCACTGTTGTCTTGATGAAAAGTAGCTACACACTGTTGACATTCTGGCTCTGACTGGGTAGCTGACTTCTGGTCTAAATTTTTGATCCTTGGTTTCACTATTACAACCCCACCTTCTCAAGTCATGATCTCATTGCCATCAATATATCTAGAGAAAGAGTCCTTATCTTGTCAAAAACATATGGCCAGTTCCCAGAAATAACATCATCTGAGGCTGCCAACAAATGATGTAATGAGACAACAGCAAAATGAGATATTTACTTCCTTCCTCGCTCAGAGCTGCCAGGCCTCACATGTAAAAAGCTCTTTGAGACTCTGTTCTGTCTCTCTCTGTCTCTCTCTTGCACACACACAGAGGAGATGTTCCTTTAGAACTATTTATTCATTTTGAGAATAACTGCTCACATTCTTGAGGGCCCAGGACCTTTGAGGACACTCATGGGAGTTCACCAGAGGGCATGCTCTTCAACTGTGGAGTGATGTGACTTGGGGAGTGGCTCAGGAGGGGCGTGAGGTTTTCTCTTCCCTGATCAGGGTCAGACAGAGATGCTTATGGCAAAAGTCAGGCTAGAAAGGGTCCTAGAGGGATGCTCCTACTATTGATTTTCTCTGCTTCACCCCTAAAACTGCATTAAGGCTTAACAGATGGTGCATTTGATTTGGATCCACCATCTAGCAAGCCAGATGAGGCCCTGGCTGGTATTAAATACTTATTCAGGATCTTCCGTAGCCATACTTGGCCTTGGACTCTCAGCTGCTGTGTTCTTAGTGGGCACTGGTGTCCTGGAAGCCACAGAGCAGGCATTCAATGAACTCACTTCACCCAAACCAGAAAGTCAAGAGGACAGTAACATTGGTAATAATATTGTTAATAGGATCAAGGAGTAAGAAGACATTTTTTAAAAATATATAAATCATATTTCATCACTTCCTTGCTCTGAAACCTCCAGTCTTCTTCCATTTACCTGAAGTAAAACCAACCTTCCCATGAGGCCTGCAAAAGCCAGCAGAACCTGGCAGTCTCTTCCCTCCACTTCCTCAGTCTTACCTTTCTTCTTATGACAGTCTTATTGAGATAAAACTCATGTTCCATCCAATTCACCCATTTAGAGGATACAATTCAGTGGTCTTTAGTATGTTCACAGATGTATACAACCATCACCACCATTTCAGGTAGCTTCTATCACACAAAAAAATAACACTGCACCTATTAGCAGTCGTGCCTCACTTCTCCTGACCTCACAGGCCCTGATGGCCAGTGATCGATCTACCTTCTGCCTCTAGGCTGACCTATTAAGAACATTTCATATAAACGGGCAGGATGGGGTTTTGTGTGGCCATCTTTCATTTAGCATGATGTTTCTAAGGTTTGTCAGTGTTGTGTGTGTATATATGTATCTCAGTTCTTCACTCCTCTTTGTAGCTGGATGATATTCCATTGCCGGGATATACCATATTTTGTTTATTCATTCATCAGTTGATGACATTGAGGTTGTTTCTATTTTTTGGCATTATGAATAGTGCTGTTGTGAACACTTATGAATATCATTATATGTGGGCATACATTTTCATTTCTCTTGGATATATACCCAGGAGTGGTATTTACTGAGTCATATAGTAACCAGTGTTTACACTTTTCATCAGTTTGGGGAAATTCTCATCCATTATTTGTTCATATGTTCTTTCTGCCCCTTTTCTTCTCTCTTTTCCTCTGGGACTTCCAAAATGCATATGTATAAATAACTTGGGATTTCATCAAAATGAAAAGTTTTTTTTTTTCCCCTCAAGGATGCCATCAGGAAAATGATAAGGGCTGTTTTCCAAGGTGGATGCACCACGTTGCACTCTCACAGCAGTATATGCAGGTTCCCATTTCTCTACATCCTCACCTACGCTACTATCACAGCCAGCCTCCAATGTCTATCCCCCACTGCACCCCCTGCCTCCTCAACCCAGTCACTTTTCTCAGCATGTATCAGCATCCTGAATTATTTTACTAGGCAGTCTCCCCTCCTGGATTTGCCCAAGTGCTTAAAACAGACTGATACCAAGTGGGCATGCAGTAAATATTTGTGGAATGAATTAAAAAATACTACTAATGTTTTAACTAGTACTTAATAGCACTAAATATTGCTACTATTTATCAAAATTGCTAAGAAATATTACTGTTGACTACTAATAAGTGTGTATACTGTTCATTATTCAAGCTAATGTTTCCGTAAATGTTTAGCACATGCCATACCCAGGGTAAGACTGTTCACAGGCTGCTTAGTTAATCTTTGCAATCTTTGCAATCTTTGTTACATCACAGCAGACTGCCTACTTCCATGTTCCTCATTTCCATCTATACTACCAATACAAACAAGGACAATAATGTCATAAAGTAATAACAATATTTATTTTTAAAGATCAACAAACTTAAACTGCACTCGTTGTTCCACCCTTAGGACCTTTCTAATGGGAAAAGTGTTAGTCACTCAGTCATGTCTGACTCTGCAACCCCATGGATTGTAGCCCACCTGGCTCCTCTGCCCATGGGATTTTCCAGGTGAGAGTACTAGAGTGGGGAGCTGATCTCCTGTCCCCCAGGGACTGAACCTGGGTCTCCCGCATTGCAGGTGCATTCTTTACAGTCTGAGCCACCGGGAAGAGCTTCTAGTAGAAAACTGCATTGAACCATGGTGATTTTGGCCCCATCCTCATCTTCACCTCCCTGAAGAAGGAAATTCTAGTGGGGAGCAGAGTGCACTCACCAGGGAGATGTTTCAAATCCAATTTACCAGGGCAAGTAAAATGGTTATTGCACCTGACGTGATGCCTGCCCTTTCCTCCTCAAGGAGGCTCTGTGGTGACACAAGGTAATTGCCCAGTTCCCCTCGGGGTCCTGGAGTTATGCAGACAGGTTGCAGCAAATCTCCTGTTATCTTCTGATAGCTTCTCTAAGAGCTGGCCAATTACCTTCTCCTGTGTGTCAGCTTCTGGGATGTTGGTTAACTTGATTTTTTTTTTTCCTCAGAAAAGTTACATCTTGGTTTCTAGAGGGTCTCGGCTTTAAACCTAGTAATTTTCTGACATTAACTTCCCTTGCCCACTTTCTGAGGAGTCACCCAGACATGTTCATGTGTGTAGTAACCAGTGTGCATCCCCTTGGTTCCAGGGTCTCTGCAATTCTAACCACTATTTTCATAGCAACAATGTTCATTTCTACATCCTTTTATTAACAGTAACTCTGAAGAGTGTACTTGGGATGATCTAACTTTAAAAACATGCTCTGCAGGTTCTCCGGCATCTTCAAAACTCACTTAAGGGTTTCTGGAACACTTCAAAGAGATGGGGAAGGGGGCTCATACTTTAGTCTGAAGCTGTCAGTAGAACTTCCTGGATGATGGAAATGTTCTACATTTGTATTGAACAATAGAGTAGCTGGGGCTTCCCAGGTAGTACAATGGTAAAGAATTCGCCTGCCAATGCAGCAGGTGCAAGAGATGTGGGTTTGATCCCTGGGTCAGGAAGATCCGCTGGAGGAGGATGTGGCAACCCACTCCAGTATTCTCGCTGGGGGAATCCCATGGACAGAGGAGCCTGGCGGGCTACAGTCCATGGAGATGCAGAGTCGGACACGACTGAGCAACTCAGCACAAACCCACATGCAGCAGCCACCAGCCAAATTGGTATGAGCCATTGAAAAGTGGCTAGTGTGACTGAGGAGGTATACTTTAAATTTAATGTTATATAGCCGCAAGCGGCCGGGGGGTCGGCTAGAGGGTACTGTAGTAGACAGCTCAAGCCTAGAGCATCCGAGGGTGCGGATTTCTGACAGAGCTGCTTCACAGTCACAGCTGCCTCCAGGGTGTGAAGCAACAGTGAGGTGTTTATTTCCTCAGCAACCTCAGGAGACCAGCTGGTCGTTATCAGTGATGAGGCGGTAACAATACAGTGTGCGTGGAGCTTTCACACACTCTCCCTTAAGTCTTCACAAAAATCCTGTGAGTTGGGCACTGCTGCTGCTGCTAAGTCGCTTTGGTCGTGCCCGACTCTGCGCGACCCCATAGACGGCAGCCCACCAGGTTCCGCCATCCCACTATCCTCATTTAAAAGAGAGTAAGGAGTGTGGTCGATTGACCAAGGTCACAGAGGTGTTTGGACTCAAAAGTCTCTGTGCTGTAGCGCTCTGTTCACTGCTTGGCAGTTTTCCAATTTTACACACACTCTCTAAGCAAGACTGTCCCAGGTCCCAGACCGCTGCAGCCTAATAGGAAGGAGGTGTGAGCCCTGTTCAGGTGAGAGGGCTCTGATAACGGAGAACAGAGTTGGGGAGAAGGAAGGACAGATGCCCTGCAGGACACGGCTCCACCACCGCTGGCTGGGCACTGGACTCAGGCTCTGCGTGTGCCGCCTTTGCTCCTCAGGACAATGCTCTGGGAACAGTTCATCCCCGTTCTCCAACTGAGAAGAGGAAGGCTCTGAGGGTTTATGTAACTTGCTATGATTTGTCCTACTTACACACATGGTAGGAACAAGATTCCAGCTCATGTGTTTCCAGACAGCCCCTACGAAGTAAGCGGCCAGAGCCAGACAAAACTGGGACAGGAATGGGAGCGCAGCGGAGTCGTGCGCTTCACCAGCAAGACCATACAAACGCTAGGGCCGGCTCCAAGTCTCCCGAGATGCTCTCCCACGCTCTCCACTGGACGCTAAGGCTCCGGTTTCCAGGACTCAAGGACGTTCGTTCTTCTTAAAATTCTGGGCCCAACGGTCTCGGGACTGTGGTAAGCAAGGGAGAGGGACCAGCACAGCCTGTGTGACGGACACTTCAGCTCTGTCTTCCAGGAGACCACGTGGCACACAGAGAGGTCTGGTGCCATCCTCGCTGAGACCTGGGATCCCAGAGTGGTGCTGGAGAAGACTCTTGAAAGTCTCTTGGACTGCAAAGAGACCAAAGCAGTCAGTCCTAAAGGGAATCAACCCTGAAAATTCACTGGGAGGACTGAAGCTGAAGCTGAAGCTCCAGTACTTTGGCCACTTGATGCGAAGAGCTGACTCACTGGAAAAGAACCCCAGTGCTGGGAAAGATTGAAGGCGGGAGGAGAAGGGGACGACAGAGGATGAGATGTTTGGATGGCATCACCAGCTCACTGGACGTGAGTTTGAGCCAGCTCTAGGAGATGGTGAAGGTCAGGGAAGGCTGGTGTGCTGCAGCCCACGGGGTTGCAGAGTCACACGAGACGGAACGACTGAACAGCAATGAACAACAGCAGATCAGAGGGGGACACTCAGCCCCTGCACATCCCCCTCCTCAAGGCACTGTATCCAGACCAGAGGAGGACACTCGGCCCCTGCACACACCCCCTCAAGGCACTGTATCCAGACCAGAGGAGGACACTCGGCCCCTGCACACCCACTTCCTCAAGGCACTGTATCCAGACCAGAGGAGGACACTCGGCCCCTGCACAC
>SJXQ01012502.1:226996-368266 GCA_006408695.1 Aepyceros melampus
CTGCTGCTTTAGGGGTGGGGGGTGTGGGGTGGGGGTACGGGCTTCCCATCCGCAGCGGATGGGCCAGTTTCCAGAGTTCTGCTGACTTGGCTGTGAGAACTGGACAGAGCCCTTAAGACTCAGGAAACTCGTGGTTCGTGATTTACTCAGGAGCAAGGGAAACTTAAGAGAATGATAGTGAAACTTCAGCCAAAGAGGTGTGTGAGGAACAGAGCAATTAATCAGTAAGAGATATGATCTTGCACCTTAAATCTGTGAGGCATTTTATACCATTTATACATATGAAGGGCTTCCCAGGCGACACTATTGGTAAAGAACCTACCTGCCAATGCAGGAGGTATAAGAGATGCCGGTTCAATCCCTGGGTTGGGAAGATCCCCTGGAGGAGGGCATGGCAACCCTCTCCAGTATTCTTGCCTGGAAAATCCCCAAGACAGAGGAGCCTGGTGGGCTATAGTTCATGGGATTGCAAAGAGTTGGATGCGACTGAAGTGACTTAGCAAGCATGCATACACCTAAATCCAAAATTCCACACATAATATAAATGGGTTCATGAACCCCAAGCTAAGAAAATAAGTTCAATACTCTATCCTTTCTGCTTCAGTGCCCACTGAAATAGGCAGAGCCTTTCTGTGCTTAAATCCCCAAGACAGTGGTATTTGGCTAAGTTAATATTTTTAATTAGGCCATGCAAATCCCTCTCTCTAGCCACTGCATGGATTAGTGTCCTTGGGTCAGGCTCTCAGTCTTGGGCTGGATCAGCCATGATGGAGTGGGGGTGCAGGGGAAGGGTGAAGCCAAGTCCTATGACTTCAAACATGGTCCCTGGGCAGTAGGCCTGGGAGTGGGGCAGAGTCCCATAGCAAGAGGCATGAGCAAAGCAGGCACTGCGACTCTCATATCCGGTCCAGGAGGCTTGGAGATGGCTGATGGAAACTGCCGTGCCAGTGCAACCCTGGAATCAAGTAGGTGGTCAGTAAATGGTAGCTGCAAAGGGGATGAAGGAGAATTATCATTAGTCAGATGTGAGTCAACCCCTAGAGAATCACTTCCTTCCAGGGAACTTCTCACTGCTCTTCCTCTGGGTGATTCAGTGGCACCAGTAAGTGTTAAATGTACACAGGTTGACAGGCTTGTGGAATGTGGGCATTTGATGAAGACATGCACTGAAAGAAATTAGAAGAGGGAAATTAAAAGTACCCCCAAGTCGTTAAAATACACGTAAGATTGGGAGTTTAGAAAAATGAATCACTTTAATAAATACTTAAAGACTAAATAAAGATATTGCACAGCAATCTAAATAGGAATTTGAGTGATTTGAAATTTGTTCATCTCATAAATTTATGTAATTAAACTCATGTCACAGTTTGCTCTTGCATGGCACAACAGAAGTGCAGAATTTTTACTCCATTTCTAGCTAATTAGGATGACGTGTGAATCTTTTTCTTATTTTCAATTTTTTAAAAAAAATTTTGTGCTCAAGCCCCGTTTCCTCTTTCAAAACCTGATGTCTTACATAATTATAAACAGGCTTCCCAACTCAGAACTTGAATATATTTGGCTCTATTCTCTTTTCACACTAAATTAGTTTAGGTGTCATTAACAATTTAAAAAGAGTTAGCAAAAGAAGATGTGACCTGGATTCTGGAGACAGGGAGGAGAAAATCTGTTTCATTCAGGACTCAACTAAGAGGAACATATACTGGTTCCAGGATGAAAGAGAAGTCCAAGAACCTCTGGATTTTATTTTTATCTTCTTGCACTGGGAGCTTTCTTTTAGAGGAAATAAAATCTTCTTCCAAGGATGACAAGATGTTCTAGAAAAAGTCCAATGATCATCTGTACTCAAACCTTCCATGCATGCCACCTGAGACCTGGATTCCTCATTAGTGACGTGAAAGCATTAAATGGATACATCCATCCATTCACTCACTTATCCTGCTAGTATTTCCTGTGTGCCTAGTTCAAAGACATCATTCTCAGGGAAGAGAACATAGCAGAGAGGTTAAGAGCCCAGATTCTGGAATTAATGACCTAGTTGGTGTCATAAACATATGAAAACTGGGTGAATAAAAGGGCTTCCCTCATAGCTCAGTTGGTAAAGAATCTGCCTGCAGTGCAGGAGACCTGGATTTGATGCCTGGGTTGGGAAGATATGTACTGTGTACCATGCACCAACCATGTACCAGGCCCTGTGCTAAAGCTTGAGAAGAAAGCTACGGAGCAAACAGGTGTCACATGCTTAGCAGATTTCCTTCCAGATCTGGGAAGAGAAAAGCAGGGTACGGACCTGTAGGACACCAGGTGACTGGGAACCCCTGGTGACCAGGAAGGCGTGATCTGAAAACCCCCATAGCTCCCACTGATGGAGGTCACTGGCATTTACTCACTGTTTTCTTAAAAAGAAAAAGATTCCTTGTGCATCATTGCTCCCCTAATTCTAGAGTGACCCCAAAAATCCTTTGATTTGAAACCCATCATCATGTCATTGAAATAGTTTCAACAATACCCAAAGAATGATCTTTCTCACAAGAAAATCAAAACAACCTGTATTTGTTTATCCTTTCAACCAGGGCTGAAATGATGTATTCAAGGTGACATATTTTGAGAGAATTTGTGCACACCCATGTTTAAAAAATAGGCTACTTCCCTGCTGTGTGGTGATCATTTCAGTACCTCCTTGGTGGTGTTTCAAATGATGGCCTCACCACCACCCCCAGAGCTCTGATAGAAGCCCTGGAGAGAAAGGTTTTTCTCCGTGCAACCTGGCATGCAGAGAAGCTTCCTTCCGGAGGAGAACGCCTCTCTGTCCAAGGAGGAGGGGGCTCACACACATTTTCCTCTCCTCATAGTTGAGCTAGAGGGAAGATGGCTTAAATTGCTATGATTTGTGATCAGGAAATGAATATGTATTTTTATGGCAGTATTCATTATACAGAGAACAAGTTTTGCTTAAAGCAATCCCTATATCACTTGATATGAATGTTATATTGTATTTTGCAATATACAACTTCTTGAAAAAATATTTTACAAAGAAATTAATACTGGGAACTTTTAATATATGCTCTAGCACTCATTGATGGAACCAAACTATTTCTATCTTTCTCCCTGGAGCCAGTTTGACAGTGAGATGACAAACTGGTGACAATGCTTTGAAAGAGAAGGCTTTTGTGCCCTATATTATGTATACTCTAGTTAAAGCACGGAGGCTAAAATTGAATGGAACTCATGGGAAGCAGCAATAAGCTAAAGGCAGCAATTTTGCACCAGGGTAATGGAAGATCAGGGACTTCCCAGGTAGCACTAGTGATAAAGAACTCACCTGCCAATGCAGAAGATTAAGAGACATGGGTTTGATCCCTGGGTCAGGAAGATTCCCTGGAGGAGGGCATGGCAACCCCCTCCAGTATTTTTGCCTGGAGAATCCCGTGGGCAGAGGAGCCCAGTGGCCTGTGGCCCAAGGGTTGCAAACAATCATAGATGACTAGAGCGACTGAGCCTGCATGCACACAATGGAAGGACAATGATGTTACTGTTAGAATGAACTGATGAGATGAGTTAGATATTCCTGAAGGAGATGCAGATTAGAACCTGGGGGAATTTTATGTGAGGCAACATACTTCCCCAGTCACAGCAATGGTTGGCCTCAGCTTCTGCCTCTTGCTGGAACTAGTTGTCCATACCACAGCTCAGGTAAACACTATCAGTCCCTGAGGGCTACTGCTTGGAGAGTGAAGAGGTAGCCACTGACCCAAGGTTGGCCCACCTATATCCTAGCCAGAGACTATCAAGATGTCTTGGTACAAAGGAATCTTCCCATTAGCCAAGAGGTTTTCTCCTTTCTCAGTAGAATCTGGAAAAATTCTTAGTGACTTGGAGAACAGGTGGTGAGTGGAGGGGGAGCAGACAGATGGTCCCATCGGCAGCAGGGTAGCAGGCTGAAGACCCACTTCGTTTAAGTAATGACACTTCTTCACTCTCAGCTCACTGTACCCTCACTCCAGAGGTGGACTTGACCCGGCCACTAAGAGTCCCGCATCCCTCTGGCCACACTGATTAGTTCCAGATGGGCATGTGACCCAGGTCTGGGCTTTGGTTAAAATTATCAGGAAAAGAACTTCTCTTCCACTAAGGATAATGTAAGTTGGAGTTTTTGGGTTTCAGTGAGTGAAGGGAGTCTGTCTGAGCACTAAGCCAACACGGATGAAACGTGGTGAGTCTGGTTCTGGTTAACATGATTTCGGATCCTTGTTGTTTAGTCACTAAGTCATGTGTGACTCTTTGCAACCCCACAGACCATAGCCCGCCAGGCTCTTCTGTCCGTGGGATTTCTCAGGCAATAATACTGGAGTGGGTTTCCATTTCCTTCTCCAGGGAATCTTCCTGACTTATAGACCGAACTCACGTCTCCTGTGACTCCAGTCTTGGCAAGTGGATTCTTTACCACCGCGCCATCTGGGAAAGATCTAACCAAATCCAAAGTGTGTTGAGCTATGGACTTTAAACAAAAACTTCTGAACAAATGTAATTTTATAATAGTCTTAGATTTACAGATAAATTGTAAGGATTGTCCAGAGAATTCCTTTATGCCTCAGTTTCTCCTGTCATCAGCATCTCACAGCAGTATAATGCATTATGCTAATAAGCCAATATCAATACGTTATTAACTGGTGACCATGATTTATCCAGATTTCCTAAGTTTTTACTTAATGTTCCTTTTTTCTCTTCCAGAATCCTATCCAAGACACCATATTATATTTAGTCAACATGTATCCTTAGGGTCCTCTAAACTGTGACTGTTTCTTAGACTTGCCTTTTATGGCCACCTTGACAGTTGTGAGAAGTACTGACCTGATATTTGGTAGAATGTTGCATGGTTGGGATTTCTGATATTTATCTCATCATTAGACTGGGATATATGGGTTTGAGGGAGAAAGATCACATGGTCAAGCCCTACTTTTATCATATGACATCAAGGGTACATGCTAGCAGCTTTTCTTTGTTGACTTCTCATTGTTGAAGCTAATCTTAATCATCTCACTTAAGTAGTAGTTTTAGATTTCTCCCCCAACAATTATTGTCTTTTTTTTTTCGCCATTCTATAATGTACCTTTGGAAGAAAGCGATTTTGTATAGTTCACACTTATTGCATGTGACACTATGCTCTACCTTTTGTGAACGCAGCATCTACACAAATTATTTGGAATTATTCTTCATAAGACATTTGTCTATTCTGCCTCAGTTCAGTCAGTTCAGTAAGTACACTTCAGTCACTCAGTTGTGTCCAACTTTCTGAGACCCCACGGACTGCAGCACACCAGGCTTCCCTTTCCATCACCAACTCCCAGAGTTCACTCACATTCATGTCCATTGAGTCAGTGATGCCATCCAATCATCTCATCCTCTGTTGTCCCCTTATCCTCCCACCTTCAGTCTTTCCCAGCTACAGGGTCTTTTCAAATGAGTCAGTTCTTTGCATCAGGTGGCCAAAGTATTGGAGTTTCAGCTTTAACATCAGTCCTTCCAATGAACACTCAAGACTTATTTCCTTTAGGATGGACTGGTTGGATCTCCTTGCAGTCCAAGGGACTCTCAAGCGTCTTCTCCAACACCACAGTTCAAAAACATCGATTCTTTGGTGCTCAGCTTTCCTTATAGTACAACTCTCACATCCATACATGATTACTGGAAAAACCATAGATTTGACTTGATGTACCTTTGTTGGCAATGTAATGTCTCTGCTTTTTAACATGCTGTCTAGGTTGGCCATAGCTCTTCTTCTAAGGAGCAAGCGTCTTTTAATTTCATGGCTGCAGTCTCCATCCACAGTGGTTTTGGAGCCCAAGAAAATAAAGTCTGCCACGGTTTCCACTGTTTCCCCATCTATTTGCCATGAAGTGATGGTACCAGATGCCATGATCTCAGATGCCATGTTGAGCTTTAAGTCAACTTTTTTCTCTCCTCCTCTTTCACTTTCATCAAGAGGCTCTTTAATTCTTCTTCACTTTCTGCCATAAGGGTGGTATCTTCTACATATCTGAGGTCACTTATATTTCTCCCAGCAATCTTGATTCCAGATGTACTCTGCATGTAAGTTAAATAACCAAGGTGACAATATACAGCCTTGACGTATCCTTTTCCTATTTGGAACCAGTCTGTTGTTCCATGTCCAGTTCTAACTGTTGCTTCCTGAGCTGCATACAGATTTCTCAAGAGGCAGGTCATGTGGTCTGGTATTCTCATCTCTTTCAGAATTTTCCACAGTTTGTTGTGCCTAATTCATTTACTTATTCAATTGCTTCTAAATGTTAGTAGGGACTAGCTTTATACTTTGGTTTTTAATTTAATACTTAAAATTTTTTTTTTGCAGATCACATTGTTCTAGCTTTGATCATTGTGACTCTTTTAGTTGGCTCCTGTGTCCCTTTGATTAACCTCATCCTTGAATGTGTGTGGGTTTGTGAGTCTTGTGTTTTGAGCACTTTCTTACTTTCTGGCACCATAAGATGTTCCAGGCTCATTATTGTACATTCTCTGCCTCAGTTCTAGAATCAGTCATTTCTCCAAGGAGCTCTGATTCCTTTTATTAGAGCATGATATTAGAAATGAAAATCTGGGCACTGGGTGTAGCTATGGATTTTTTTTTTTTTAATTATGTGAGCCAATTCATCCAACCTCTGTTTTCTTCCCTTAAGTCTACTTTATTTGAATTTTCTGCCATTTGAGATTTAAAAATAAATTAATATATATACAAAGTATAAAACAGAGCTCAGCCATCTCCCCTCACTTTATCAATTTCAATAAATAACAGCCCTCATCTAAATCCTCTCTTTACACTCAGGCCATCCTCTCCTAGTCACGTCAGTAGAGAAAGGACAGACCCGGAGAGTTACACAAGCAATGAGTTTGTTCTCCAGCTTGCCGAGCTCTCTCGTGCACTTCTCTCTGCTTTTCAATCTTTTATCTCATAAGCCTGTGTCCCACATTTCACTTTCCCCTTAGCTTCTTTTGGCTATCAGTCCAAGCCGCTTATATCAGAGCTGGGCTGGAAATCTAGTCCGGCGTGGCACAGATGCAAACACGGCATGGTTCTCACTCTCATTTATAAGCTGGCAAAGCAGAGTGCCTCCACACAATACAATTCATATCACCATTTAAGTTCCCTGAGTGAGGCCCTCATCCCTTAAAAGGTTATATTCCAGGCTTCTTGAAAACTTAAATCCTTTTACTGGTGGGACTTCCACACCATCCTGTTTTTTGTTTTCTTTTTCCCATCAAACAAGTTTGCAATTACATATTTATTTTTGTCTATTCGTTCTCTGCTTATACCCCTCTGTTCACTATGAACTCTAATAGAGAACAGGAGGGTGCATCTTATTCTCTGTTCTACTCCCAGTCCTACCATAATGCTTGGCACATGACTGGCACCCATAAGTTCTTGTTGAATGCACATATGAACAAATGAACGAATGATCAGTCTTGGACCTGTGAATCCCTTATAATCTTAGGATCTGGAGATATGCTTTACCATAGAATATGACAGGGAGACATCAAGGGAACTCAGATAAGGGAGTAAATGATGCCATCTTAGGCACCAGAGACAGTCAGAAGAACTGTTAGGGACGAGGTGCTGAGCAAGGGAATGACGACCTACTCCAATATTTTTGCCTGGAGAATTCCAAGGACAGAGGAGCCTGGTGGGCTACACAGTCCATGGGGTCGCAAATAGTTGGATATGACTGAGCAACTAACACTTTCCCCTTCAAGTGAGGGCTTGGAGACGATGGGGGTTCACCAGGTAGACAAAAGAGCAGGGCTGGGAGCTCTGGGAAGGGCACTCCAGGCAGCATGTTAGACATAAGCAAAGACAGAGAGGTCTCATAGCATTTGCATCAAGATGGCAGGCTTGGGAGGAACCCCCGGGGAAGGCAGAGGTTCAGGGCCTGGGCGCAGCAAAGGTGAGCCACTGGGGAGTACAGAGCATGGAAGTACGTGTTGTGATCTGGGTTTCAGAACATTGTTTTGGCAGGCGGAGGAAGGGTGAAAGAATGGAAGCAGGAGCCCTGCCTGGGGCATGGTGCTGGGAACAGCGGGTGTGGAAAGGTGAGCAGGTGGGCTGAGAGTCGGGGCGAGTCTACGCGTTCCTGAGCAGTGGTTCCCGAACCCAAGCAGGCACCACAAGGGCAGCTCTTAAAGCTCCATGTTAGGCAATTTTCTGCTGAAAGCTTGATTTCAACCATGGTGGGAGTAACTACACCATGGAAATTGACAAGGACTGAGGCTTTTTATTTCCTGGAAAGCCAGCACACTATTGTTAGAAAATCAGTTAGCAATTCCAGAGGAAAGAAAAAAAAAAAGCATATATTTGTAGCCTGCAGTCTTTCCCTTCCTTTTGGATCATTTCCTAAGGGGGTCTGCACTGTTGGGGAATTTTGAGTAAACTGACTGCACAAGAGATGCTTGAGCCTCATCATCATGAGAAGAAAAAAATAAAGTCTGTCTTCAATAGACCTAGGACACGTGCTTGAGTGCGTCAGTCGCTTAGTCAGGTCAGACTTTTCACGACAGCATGGACGGTAGCCTGCCAGGCTCCTCTGTCCATGGGGATTCTCCAGGCAAGAATACAGGACTGGGTTGCCATTTTCCTCCTCCAGCGGATCTTCCCAATTCAGGGATCAAACCCTCGTCTCCTTATGTCTCGTGCACTGGCAGGTGGATTATTTACCCACTGAGTCATCAGGAAACAGTCTATTATTTAATTCATCAAGCCTATCTGTTTAATACTTTTTTGCATTTAAATATAATTTATAACTAATAACTTCCCTGATTCTGATAGACATGGAGGGGAGAAAGGCAGAAAGAGAATGGGCTTAGAGAAGTGTAGAAAAAAATAAATGAAAGGAAGAAGAAAAGAAAAGATAAAGGAAGAGTGAGGAAGGACAGAAGAAAGAAAGAACAAAGGAGCATAAGGAGGCAGGCAGGCTTCTGTCCCCGTGGCTCTGAATTATACACGGCACCATCAAAGCTCTCTAATCACTAAGACGACACAGTAGCCACATACAAGGAGACCTTTCTATGTGCCACTTGCAATATAGAGCTTAAACTCCATAATCAGTGCTGTTACTACCTCTCCTGTGTTTTAGAGATGAGAAAACTGAGGCAAATAGCTTGCCATCTCAGTAAGTCCAGAGCCAGGTCGCAGGAGGGATTGGAACCCAATCGGTATAACCCCATGGCCTGCTCTCTTGGCTACTATACACTTTGGAGTTAAGTCTTTTACTCCAAACAAAGCAAAGTGGGGTTCTCAGTGAATTTACCTTAACACCCACTCTGGGCAAGCAGGCATTGTGAAGAATGCACTTTTCTAGTGCCCGTGTCAAGACCTGTGCATCCACAGGCAGAGGAATGACAAGGTGGGGACTCGGGGACAACACCCCAGGCCCAGCCGGTGGGAGCTCCTTGAGACTGGGCAGGGTGTCTTTCCAACTTTGCACCTCTGGTTCCTAACAGGGAGCCTGGCTCAATACACATTTACTCGGTGAACAGTGAGAACTCATATTTAAAGGATGGGTTAGATCTTTCTTGCCAGAGAGTAGTCTGGAAGTCCTCGCTAGAGTGGTGAAAAGCTGAGCCAGGGTTTGCTGTGTGTGAGGAACCGACAAGCAGCAGCCCAGTCCACCTGGAGCAGACGGTCACCGGCCGCATCTATCAGGACACACATTCTCAAGCCCCGCAGGGACTCTCTATCACCAGCTGCCCTTCCCTTCAGCTTTCTAGTCCAGATTACAGTAATGACTCCATTACCAGTGAGTCACAAATCTTCTGATGGATTCAGATGGTTACAGATAAAGCCTGTTCACAGGGCAATAATAAAGGAAGGTGGGTTAAGGGATATTTGTAAACCCTGATTCTTTGGCCAAATGGAGACAATAACTAACAGAATGGCGAAAGTAGCTTTGGGTGATTTTAAAAACAAATGTTCCTTTATTTCGGGTCCTAAAGCTCTGAACCATCGTCCACTCACTCTTCTTTGCCTTCTCTGTGCAATCAATCAGTCACTATGTCTTATATGTTTGTAAAATACTGCAGCCACCCTTCTATTTCCAAAACTTCCCTGCACCGAAATTGAGCCAGGCCCAAAGTCCATGTTTGCTCAAAAGCTCCCTTAGAAACTACTCGTGCAGATTCCTTGTGAGAGACACAGGATGAATGAGGCCAATGGGTGGAAGGCTTTCCTGAGATTACAGGTTTGTGCAGAGTTAGGGCCACTGCCAAGTGTTTTCACTCTGAGGTTTATTATCTTTGATGTATCAGCCAGGATTCTTGACTGTGAGCCACTGAAATTGACTGGGATGATCTTAAGAGAAAGGAGATTCCATTGCAAAGGTGTCAGAATTGCAGGAGGAAGAGGGTCAGCCTCTGAGAACAGACAGGAGCCAAAGGAGACCTGACCACCAGGGCTATAGCAGGCTGACCACCAGGGCTATAGCAGGCTGACCACCAGGGCTATAGCAGGCTGACCACCAGGGCTATAGCAGGCTGACCACCAGGGCTATAGCAGGCTGACCACCAGGGCTATAGCAGGCTGACACATTCTGCTTGGGACATGCTGCCTTCATACTGCTGCTCCTGCCACACGGCCACAGTGCCACTCTGACCTCCCGCTGCCCCCTCCCTGGCACCAGGCTCTTGAGGCAGTGCAGGGGAGGAAGCAGACACTAGAGAGACTTCAGGACCAGACATGCAAAGCAGATGTGACCCTTTCTCATAGGAATATGGGCAAGAGGAGTGGATGCTGACAGTCAGAGTATCAGGACATCTTTTAAACACTGAGCTGAACTTTCCCACATGGGGCGCTCTTTTCAAATGAACCTTCTGCCTTTGTTTTCCAAATGGACTTTGAACCCACTTGTCAGACTACTTTATCCACCTCACAACACCTGGCTCCAGTGGGCAGAGAAGTAAAACTCCATTAACCACCATTCAAAGCCTGGCTTCGTGCCCGCCTCACTTTATCCTCATCCCCAGCAGGACCAGGCCATGGCTGTCCTCAAATCCTAGTCTCTGCTTCAGGTGCATGCCTGCACGCTCAGTCGCTTCGGTCATGTCCAACTGTTAGCGACCCTATGGACTGTAGTCTGCCAGGCTCCTCTATCCATGGGATTCTCCAGGCAAGAATACTGGAGTGGGTTGCCACGTCCTTCTCCAGGGGATCTTCCCCACCCAGGGACTGAACCCACGTCTCTTATGTCTCTTGTATTGACAGGCAGGTTCTTTACCACTTAGCGCCACCTAGGAAACCCCTGCTTCAGGTAGCGTGGTCTAATGGTTGTCAATTCTTCTCAACTTCACCTCTTTGCTCATGCTGTTCTCTTTACCTGGCATGCCCCCTCTTAGCTCCCAGGATTATCTAAATTTTACCTGTGAATCAAGGATCACTTAAAGTTCTACCTTGTACAAGACCTTCCAGAACAGTCTACTCAATATACATGCTGCCTCCAAACACTTACCTTTATCTCTCACTTGACAATCATATACTCTCTCAAACTTGGTCTTGACCCAGAGAAGGCACTCAACATAACTCTGCTGAATGAATGTACTGAATCTTTACTGACCCTTCAAGGCCTTGCTCAACTGTCATTACCTCTAAAAAGCTTTTCTTGATCCTCAGGCACAGTTAGTCCCAGGTTCTTTGAGTTCCACGGTGAAAGTCAACGTGTTAGTCGTTCAGTTGTGTCTGACTCTTGTGACCCCATGGACTGTAGCCTGTCAGGCGCCTTTGTCCATGGGATTCTCCAGGTAAGAATACTGGGGTGGGTAGCCATGCCCTTATAGCTGTAACACTGACCACAGGCCTACTAATCACCTGCCTGTCAGCCTCCATTAAACCATGAGCTTCTCATTGGTAAGAATTGCATCTTATTCTTTTTTGTACATATAGTATCTGATACATACTACACCTGAGCTGTCCGATATGGTAGCTGCTNATTCTCCAGGTAAGAATACTGGGGTGGGTAGCCATGCCCTTATAGCTGTAACACTGACCACAGGCCTACTAATCACCTGCCTGTCAGCCTCCATTAAACCATGAGCTTCTCGTGAGTAAGAATTGCATCTTATTCTTTTTTGTACATATAGTATCTGATACATACTACACCTGAGCTGTCCAATATGGTAGCTGCTACGTATCTGTCACTAAATTGTTATTAATAAAAATGAAATGAAATAAAAATCCAGCTCTTCATCTTCAATAGCCACATTTTGAGTTCTCAATAGCTACATGGGGCTAGGGGCTACAGCATTAGATTATGCAGATATAGAACTTTCCAGCATCACAGAACCTTATAATGGACAGCCCAGGCATTCACTACATAATAAACTTACTCTTTGTTTGAGAGTTCACTATGCATTATGCATTGTGCTAAGCGTTCTATGTACATTGTCTCATTTAACTCTGAGAACCATACTCAGAGGGAATAATAGGATTATCCCCATTTTACAAATGAGGAAACTGAGGCATAGAAAGGTTAAGTAATTTGGCCGAAGTCATACAACTTGCAGACAGCTGGGCCAGAGTTGTTACTGTTCCCATAGGCTGGTCCATGCCCCGTAATCACTGAACTACATCTCTTTTGTTCGCGGAAGTGCAGAGCACTGTAAACATCAATAAGACGGACTCACAAGTCCAAATTCAAATTCGAATTCCCTCATGTGCTTACTGTGAGACCTTGGAAAAGTTAATCACTTTTTCTTCTAAAATGGGAAAGGACATATTCATTTTCCAGGGTCATTGTGAAGACAGAACAAATCATATACATGGTGGGCCCCACACAGTGCCCAGCACATGCTAGGTTTCCAGTGAATACTAAGCATGCTCTCAGTCAAAGTTTTACCCTCTAGGGTGTCAAAAACATTCTTAGTTGAGTTATCAGCACACAGTAAGCCTCGGTAAGTATTATTTTAGATGACTGATTCTTATTCTGGGATATTACCCTTTGCTCCTTCACAGTATTTTTTTAATGTGATTTTTATAAAAAAAATTTTGACTAGAGACCCACTCAATTTATGTAGTTATTACTGTTACATGACGGGGTGGAAGGTGGAAATAAATGTTACCTTCCACAGCTAGGAAATAAGAGCACTACAGAAAGGCAGGAAGCACTTCTGTCAACATGAGCAGAGGAAAATGGTAGAGTTTTAACAGGAGAATTTCAAGCATCAGGCTCCGTGGAGTTATAGGGCCACCTTTGCTCCTAAATGACTCCATCCCCTGGATTGCTTGAAAGAAAGCAAAGCTGACTTGACAAGGGCTTGTAGTGAATAACGTAAGAAATGCCACAGTTCACTCAGGCTGTTACCATACCAACTGGAAGGCCAGATGAACAAACATCTGAGACTGAATCAAATTAACAAAATCAAGAAGGAACAGATCGGCTGCAAGGTGTGTGGGTGATAAGAGAAAGGGATGGCTGGGCTTTCAAGGACAGAACACTTGGCCAATTTATTTTTCTAGGCTCTTTGTATTGTTTTTTTTTTCCCTGATGTGCTACGTTTATTCACATCTCTGAGACTTTATACATAAATGTTGCAAGGAAAAATCTGAATTGGGAGAGCTTCAGCTATCAGTCTACCTCAAACTTGCTTAAATAACATCAAACATGGCCAAGATTACAGAAAGTCTGGGTGTTGACTTAAACTCCAGGCTGATTTGATCTAGTGATTCCAGCTCTGCTTTCCTGGGGTTCGAGATCTTGGAGCCCCTCTTCTCCACGTGTGTGGCTTTATCTACAGGCTGAAAATGAAGTTGGCTGTCATTCTCCTGGATCTCATATTCACGCACGGCCCTCTGGGAGATTAGATTATTTCCATAAATATCTAACACTCTGCCCATCACTACCAGGAAGGGTGGTGGGCTTGATACTAAGCTTAGTCATGTGTCTTTCTTTAGCCAATGAAATGGTGATGAAGCCTAGGCCTGGGAAAGACTTGTGTACTTCCAATGGTGCTCTCACACCTTTGCGACTATCTTGAGAAAAACACATGTAGGCTAGCTTACTGGTCCTGGGATGGGATGGGAAACTTTGGGTTGGGACATGAACTAACTCAGCTGATCCCCAGACTCTAATTAATTAGTGTGCTCAGCTAATGTCAGGAGAACTGAATTGTCCCAACAAGGAAGGCCTAGATCAACTAAATGGATGTTTATTGCTCCATGGTGCTGAGGTTGTATAGGGTTTTGCTATGTACATTTTTGTGGCAATAGCTCAGTGATAGAATAACACCCTGATCAGAAGAGAGAATCTCTTCTGAATTTTTTTTCCCATAACATTCAAAGTTGTCTCAAAAACTCCCCAGAAAACTTCTCCCTGACTCTCACTGGCCTAAGTTGGGTCACATGCTCAATTACTGGCAAGGGGGATGGATTCCCTCTGACAAATAAGGCATTTTCCTGGAGGCCAGCCTATCCAGCACAAGGGGCACTGGGGAAGGGTGTGAGTGTGTTAGTTTCTCAGTCATGTCCGACTCTTTGCAACCCCATGGATCATAGCCCACCAGGCTCCTCCATCCACGGGATTTTCCAGGCAAGAATACTGGAATGAATTGCCATTTCCTTCTCCAGGGGAAGGGTAAGATGTATGCAAGTGAAAGTCACTTAGTCTTGTCCGACTTTTTGCAACCCTGTGGACTATATAGTCCATGGAATTCTCCAGATCAGAATACTGGAGTGGGTAACCTTTCCTTTCTTCAGGGGATCTTTCCAACCCTGGGATCAAACCCAGGTCTCCTACATTGCAGGCGGATTCTTTACCAGCTGAGCCACACGGGAAGCCCAATAAAATCACTACTGCTGGAGCCATTAACTCCATAGTTGGTTAGCTCTCTGGTGGTGGTAATGACAATCTGCTTTATCTAGGTTAGAGAGGAAAGGAAGGTCTACCACACAGCACATAGATCTCCGCGTGGAACTCTGGAGAAGGAATGCAGAGACGAACCAGAGCCTAAAGTCCCTGGAATGTTTGGGTTTTTTTCTCTTGAATATCTCAGGGAGCTGTTTCATTCTGCTTCCTCTCTGCAGCCCGTCTTTCTCTGCTCTCCATCTCCATGTCATAATTTGATGTCTCTGTTTTTTTCAAGTCATGATTCTAGTCACCCTCAGAGACTGGTCTCCTATCTCTACGTGCCATGTACAAATTCTGGGGAAAAGACTCTCTTTGACCTCATTTGGGCCGGAAGTCCCTGCACCCACAATGCTACTGCCAACCTGGATACCAAGGACCTACATCTGAAGAATGGGTGTCACTCCCTGAGAAAGAGAGAACAGCAAGCCAGGCACATGCTTCAAAAAGACCTCAATAATTTTTTTTTTTCTATTTAAGAATGGTAATTCCTGCCCAGGCTCCAAACCACCGCAGGCCCAGTAATTCTTGTACCAGAAGTCTGGAGAATGATGTGCAGTTTGGCACGTTTAGAAAGATCTCAAGATGATTCTAGTGTTTAACAAATTTAAGGAAGCTTTTTCTTGGAATACTTACAATATGGTGGAAAAGGAGGAAAATAAGACTTACAAAAAATAGATTAAGACTGGAGTTTTCAACCTAGAAAAATTTAGACCAAGAAACTTTTGATCATGTAGGAGACTCAACCACCAATAACATCCAGCTGTTTTTTGCCTCCACAAACAGCACTACAGAAGCATGAGGTTACATACAAGGAAGCATTTCTTAATAGGAAAAGAGCTGTTAAAAAATAGAAGAACTCTATGTCTCTGGGGCAGACTCAGTGTGCCCGAGAGAGCATAAGTAGACCCACTGACCTTTCAGAATGCTATTCAATGCAGAGTCCATGAGCCCAAGGTCAGGATCAAAATCAAACCAGGCTCAGAAATAGAAACATAGAGGGGACTCAAGTTCCCAGAAAAGGAAAGAAGTAAGGGAAATGGTTCATTCTAGTCTTCTCTGATCCATCTACTTGGGTCAAGTTGTATACTCAGCTCCTTTAAAGAATGGGGGCCAGGATATCTATGTGGGCTCATTTCATAGGCAAAGAAGGTGGCAGAGACCCCAATCCCATCTCCTCTCATCCCTCAGTCTTGGTCCCAACGCAAGACACCTTTACGATCCAGACAGATGAAACCTGGTGATTGATGTCATGTTGATGGCTACCATAGGGATGCTGGCTTGGCCCTTACTAGAGCTTTCAGTGCTTGCATGAAGAAGGGAAGCTAGACGCAGAATCAGGTCTCAGTAATCATCCAATCAAGCAGGCGATGACCAGAATCTGCTGATTCTTATTTCTCTCTTTCCTCCTCATCAGAGGCCAGTCTATACTATTGTATGGTCAGAATGTTTGTGTTGCCTCCAAATTCATATGTTGAAATTCTAGTGCCCAATGTGATCCTATTATGAGGTGGGCCTTTGAGAGATACTTAAGTCTTAAGGAGGCTTCCCAGGTGGTACAGTGGTAAAGAATCCACCTACAATGCAAGAGACACCGGTTTGATCCCTGGGTCGGGAAGATCCCCTGGAGGAAGAAATGGCAATCCACTCCAGTATTCTTGCCTGGAGGATCCCATGGACAGAGGAGCCTGCCAGGCTACAGTCCACAGGGTCACAAAGGGTCAGACATGACTGAGCACACATGTACTAGGTCTTAAGGGCAGAGCTCTCAAAAATGAGATGAATGAGATGAAAGCCCTTATAAAAGAGGCCCAACAGAGTTCCCCTTCCACAAGTGAAGACAGCCAGAAGTCAGCAGTCTGGGACCTGGAAGACGGTTCTCACTAGAACTGGATCCTACTGGCACCCTGACCTCAGACTGCCAGCACCCAGACCTGTGAGAAATACATTTTTATTGTTTAAAGCTACAGAAGTGTGGTATTGTGGTAGAGAAGCCAGGCTGGACTGCGACAACCTTCCTCTTAGCTATTACATCAATGGGGTGGGATCTGTTGTCAAGGTGAGTCTGTTACAGGTCTGATGCTGACCTGTCAACCTTCCCTCCTGCCTTCCCAGCCTCTCCAGGCAGGCAGCTGGTGAGCAACATACTGAGCCAGGCGTATTCTCCAACCACCTGTGGCCTCTCACTCCTCACCTTCTCTGCCAGTTGAACAGTGGTGGACACTGAGGTCCAGATCTGTGAAAGAGAATGGAACCAGAGGACCCCACTTAGAAGTCAAATCTTTACCAGAGCTCAGCAGTCAAGCACCTGTAAATAAAGTGATAGCATGAAGCATACTCCTATTCCTTAGGTAGATATCCCTCTTCAGAACTTCAGGCCGGCAGTAGGAATGCGATTGGCAAAGCAGGATTCCAGAATTCTTGGATCCCAGGGGACTATTGCCCCATCAAAACACCAGCAGGGTCAGACTTTGGTGGACACTGGAAATCCAGCGCTCTGGCCGAGGCATCTTGGAAGCACTGCATGGTTCTTAATCGTACTTTCTTTTCACAATGCGTGAAGACGTTTGTTTTCAGATCCTCACCTCTCAAGGGAAAACAGAACTTCCAAGATTTCAGACTTCAAAGAACACAAGCAAATTAATCTAATATTTTGGAGCTGCAGCCTGTGTTTCCCCCTGTCAAATTACCATGGATGGTTATCTCAATTTCCTAAAGCAGATCTAAGAGACCTTCCAGGGGATCTTCCAGAGCCAGGGCCCGAATTCCAGCTCTTACGTCTCTTGCATTGTCAGGCAGATTCTTTACACTAACGCCACCTGGGCAGCTTTCCCCCCAAATGTGCCCCAAGGATGTTTCCCCAAGAGGGCCCCACAAACATTCCCCAGAATATCTTTCTAGGTCCCCGCGAGTTTGGAGTGTGTTCTGCCCCAGATTCTCCCTCCACCCTTGCTCATTCTCAAGGCAGTTTAACAAATTAGTAGCACAATTCCTACAAAAAGAAAACCCTCTGGGCTTTGTTTAGCTGAGAAAAAAGTCTATCTTACCACAGAGCCCTTTATTTTTAACACAATTCCTATTAAGATTGTGTGAAGCAAAGAAACAGTCTACCAAACATAGAAATCCTGGCTGTCACTAATGTCTTTAGTTCAAATGGGAAGCATCCACCTTGCATAGATTTCTGTGCTAATTGGACATTTGTTGGTCTCACTATAACATCTGGAGTATAGATGTTTACTGTTTTATAAAGTGCTCTTTAAAACTAGTTTTTCACACTGAACTGACCTCATTATTAGGGGTTGGATGGTATTTCAGGCCAACTAGATCTGGCTCTGTTCTGAAGTTGGGGCATTTAAACAAGGCATGAGAAACTCTTCATAAAGACATACGGATCCAGACACAGACTCTGAAATCCATTTATAAGTGCTTGTTGCCTTATTTGACTACTTAGTTAAAAATACCATGTCTGAAGAAAATATATGTAATTTTCACTGTCAGTATAAAAAAAAAAATGACAGTAATTGTAATTTCCATGAATGGAACAATCTGTTATAGAAGAGATGTTAAGACTTGTAGAAGTCTAAATCCTCGTTAGGGTGTGGCATACCCTATAATCTGTCAGTTGGGCTTAAACACTTTCCTTTAGATTCCACCATATTTATAATTCTATGTATGGCTCTAGACACCCCTGTTGTGAATGTGTCTCTTGGAACTGAAATCTGGTGCCATGTATTGATGAGACGAATGGGGGTGAGAGGTAATGGTTTCTGACTAGTGATCAATAGCGTAATCCTCCGAGCTATCACAGACTCCCTAAAATGGAGGGTGGCAAGGGTGATTTTTCTCAGCTTCAGTTCAATACAGCTATTACAGCTATATAGGCACTAAATTAGAGGCGAAAGCGTACTTCTGGGCATACATCACATTGTGCTCTTCGTGGTATGAGCGTTCCAGGCAGACAGAGAAGGAGCGGCAAATCACTTGCTGACACCATGTTGGCAAGATAAGCTGGTGGTCAGAGATGGAGCAAGGGGAAATCATATCTGAAAATGGTGGGTTGGTAAATGGAGAGGGGGCGGGAGAGATCAGAATTTACGGCAGAGTTTGCCCTGAAATATAACTCAGACAAAGAGTTTCCAAAATTGTCCATTTATTGTTTCTGTCAGGCTTTCTAGGTCGGCTGAAAGGAGGCCTGCTGATCCTGACAAGATCAAAATGACTCTCGAAGCCATTAGATAATGGGCTGAACTCACAGTACCTCGTCCTTGCCACACGGTACCTTTCTGTCCAAACATAACGCAAGACAAGAAGGCAGCTCCACACAAAGTCCAGGCAGATGCAGAAGTGTGCACCTGCCCAAGCTGAACTCGTGCGGGAGAACTCACTGGTGTCCTACACGACACGGCCAGGCACACTGCTTCCTCTATCTGAGCCCCCAAGGAGCACCCACAGCCTACTCCCTCAGCATTCTGCGAGGATAATGAAATGCAGGGAGGGGTGTTGTACCGAGTTTCTGCAGGGCTGAAGGAGTGCACACACAGTGAAGGCTACCCACAGGCTTCCCAAGGATTTTGTAAATGAACTGGGCTGGGACGGCTGTAGGAAGTCGCCTGCAGCAGGATGGAGGGGGGACAAGTGCTCTTCGGCTATGAAATCTGGGTAAAGCAGAACCAGCTTGAGGCCCGGCCCAGTCTGGAGTTTTAGTCAAAGGATTCACAATTGACCTACCCCACCCCAGTTAACTGAAAGCTGTTTAAATCTCAAGAAAACACTAAAAAGAGATTCCGTTCATTTCATACAGTGAAACTTTTACAAATCTTTCCCTAAGGTAGGACCAGTTACATAATTTGCAGAACCCAGTGCAAAAGGAAAATGCAAGGCCCCATGTGCGCAAGTTACTAAAAATTTCCGGAGACGAGAGTGGAGCCCTTCTGAGACGTTTGGAGATCTGTGCTGCTTTGAGGTTTTTCCTTCCTTCCTTCCTTCTTTCTTCTGTCCATCCATTCATTCATTCTGTCTCTCTCTCTCTCTTTTTTTCCCTCAGTCTCAAACAGAAGCGACCCAACCCAAAGCCTTTCCATGCTCTTTCCCAAACCAGGTCGCAGAGCTCTCCCTGGTCTCTCTCCATCCTGGGGCTGTCTCAACTCCTTATCAAGTAACTCCACTTAGCCTCTTGCTTCCTTCCTTTTCCTGTTTACCAGGCCCAGATTCAGTGCTGCAAAGGATGGTATTCTTGAAACTAACTCAATACAGTCCTCCTTACTGATAGAGGAATGGAGGAGAGATTAACTACTGGTATTTTATTAGTATTTATTAACAATTCATCACATGTTAACATGTGTCAGAGGCTGTTTGTCATCCATAAAATGCAACTATGCAACTGCCACTGACCTCCGGGGATTTCTATCCTAAAATAGGCAATGATGATGATGATAGAAAGCAGCAAAGAGCACCTCCTGCATGCCAGGAAACACGCTGAATTTTTATACATACTAGCTCCTTTAGTCCTCACAGCCATGAGTGTACATGTTATTATCATCTCCATGTGCAGATGAGGAACTGGAGCTTAGAGAAGTCATCAGCTTGCCTTTGTTCACGACCTGACCATCTGACTCCTTAGCACGGGTTCCTGATACTATCAAATAAGCTTGCAAATGAATGAACAATTATTTCTCCTCCCATACAATTTCTCTGCAGGGCATACAATTAGGTCCTTAATATCTGCTGAATTAATAAGTGTGTTCTTTATTCAGTAAAGGAAGCAGATTAGAGTGGGAAAAAAAAAAAAAAAAGGAAGATGGAAAAGAACTGGCCAAGTCTGGTCACTGAGAGACTTGAACTGTGCTCAATTTCCAATGTGCCTTTATCATATGGTTTACAGAGTTTTAAGGAGCAACTGCTGGACATCCACTTAGCTTTGGGGAGGTAGAGGCCTGTTTCAGCTCATTTTCATATCTCCACGGTCCAGCACAGCGACAACTAGTTGCTCCCCAAATGTTCCTTTGATTGAATTAATTTAAACGCAATGGAACTAAACTAACTCAGAGCATCTTTGGTAGAACCTGGCTTTAAGTTGAGAGAGCTCTAAGTGTGGATTAGACAGGCTTAATCACTCTTTAGACGGCACAGAGTAACAGTGGACAAAGCCCACACAGCCACGAATCCCAGGGCCTCAGTCTGGGGGACACAGGGGAGCTTCCGGGCCTCTGCGTGCCCGGCCTGCCGTCTGCTCATTCTCTAACTATGATGAAGGAATTAAATGAAGTCTTTCAGTGCTGCCACGCTGCCACGGACGGGTATTCAATAATGTTCCTTTAAGCTACTGGAACTGGTGCATGGGGGTTCCGCCTCATCTTTATGGATGCCTTGTCATCATTTCTAGAATTATAGAAGCCATCCTGTGACTCCCCAGACAGCAAGGAAACATTACATGAAGTTTTTCTCCCTTCTCAGCTTAGAGCACATAAAATGATTTTTCACTACTCAGAATCGGAACAGATGGATTTAAATACATTGGCTCGGATCAGGTTCTGAGTTGGGCTGAGGAAAGGAGGTCACTGGGCTGCAGGTGTCGGCTCCCCAGGAGGCTGGGGTAGGTGTCCCACACAGGGAGGCTGACATGCCCTTCAGCCTATGCTGCCCACCTCTTGTCCTGAGAAGTCCCAGGATGGGGACAGGTGATGCTATTCTCAATACCTACTAGTTGGAGCCTTCCCTCCATCCCTTTCCCCTGCTTTTCCCTATCCACACCCTGTCTTCTCGCTCCTTTCCTCTTCCATTTTTCCCAACAAAAATTTTTAAAGCAAGATACAACCCAGGTTCCAACACATTCTCATGAGATGAGGAGTGTCACCAGTTTTGATCTCTTCTCGCTTCCACATACAAACACACTGTGCAGATACAGAAAGCAAAGCTCATGTGCTCTCATACTCAGGCCGGAGCAAAGCTGAGGCTCTCATTCCAAACACTGAAGTCTCTATTTCAATATATATACATATTTTTTTCCCCAATCTGACACTCAGCCTCAAGTCTCAAAATCCCACACAGGCAAACTCAGCAAAGATAAAAGGAGTCTGCACCATCATTGTCTCTCCCAACTAGTGTGAGGAGAAATAACACATCAACGTCACACAAGTAATACAAGGCATGTGGGTAGCACCCTGTGGAACAGAGAATCAGCTGAACCCAAAACTCTGAGTGTAACTACTCAGGTACAGTGCCTTCTATAGAATTAATTCTTTACAAGACAGCCACTGAGCAGTAGTATATGTAACTCTGATCTTGGAGGATAGTGAGTAGGACAATCATTTACAGTGAATAAAGAGACTCATCAGCTCGTTGACCCATCCTGTGGGCTCTGCTCACCTCCCAACTTCCATGAGGCAAGATCCAGGCACCTGTTGGTACTTACCTCCTTCACCCAGCCCAACACATACACACACAGCCCAGAACCCAAAGAGTGTTTCATAAATTCTTTGCTTCTACCTCTACTGAGTTCAAAGGATGGTCAGGCTTTGGCAGTAATGTCCAGGCTCTGTGACATGTAACTGCACCTTTTAGAGATGGCTCTTAGCATCGCCAGAGATTTTAGAGCATCCTCACAGGACCAGTATTTTAGCTACAGACCCTCTCTTTCACTTTCTCTGCCCATCTCACAACCTCCCTGTTTCCTTTTGTCTCCTTCTTTCCACTACTCAGATATTATTTCTTCTTTGGGAGCTGGCAGTCACTCTCTTTTCTACCCATTTCTGTTCCTATGAAGAAGGAGCTTCAAATCAAGATACCTTTATAGTGTCTGAGCTCTGGGTGGATTATTTTAAAGGAGCAACTTGCCATCTTTCCCTGTAAAAGTTAACTTCCAGGCAGGTTATCTTCTATATTTTATATTTTCATCTTTTCTTGGAATTGCATTACAAACATTCTCCTCCATTTCTTTATCCATGAAAAAGTGCCAGGATCCAGAAAAAGGGAGGAGAGGGAAGAAAAAATAATCCTACTCAAGCATACTATGTATGTTTAACTAACTGAAATTGCACATTTATTATTTTGTGACAATCCAACACTTTTTCTTCTTTCAGTAACAGCACCCCATTTTTTTATAGCTTAGGAAAAACATCAAGGTCTCCTGACATCACTTGAATCATGTTATGCCTGAAGCCATATCTTCCAGGGAATATTCGGTTGTGACAGCAATAAAATCCTCTTCGGCTTTAGCTCACTTGAGTTTGGAAAAAGAGTCACTCATGAAATATTTCTTTCTTGAAACTGTAATGCCAGCCAGATCTTTCTGGCTGAGTCTCTACAGACATTTACAGGTCTTTAACTGTGACCAAACAGCCTTGAGCAACAAACCAAGGTATTTTGGTGGTTGTGACTGTGGGGAGGAGGGTCCTAATAAGGCTTTTTGCCTGTAGTAAGCCATGAGCATCCACAGAATGGCAACTTGCCACTCTGACAAGAAGCATATTTGTATCAGGCCCGGGGCGGCACCTTACTACATCCACATGCAGCGGCCAAAAGCCAAGCCTGAGAAACAGGGAATAAAATGAAAAGATTGCAGTGCTGGCTTCAGGGTACTCTCAGAATACACAGCATTGCTGTGAGCAACGGAGGAGAGTCTAGAGCGTGTGTCAGGATCAGGCCTCCAAATTTAAGGTAGAAGGCCACTCACTACCTCTGTGTTCATCCATTCATTTGCTCTCCCCTGCCCTCTCTGGGTCAGGCTTCTCCACTCACTGTAAGGCCAGGTCCACCTCTAAGAGGATGATTCTGAGGGTAAACAGCGAGGTATCTGGCTACTTATTTAGCCACTGTTCGAGCTTCTCTTCCTTTACATCAATGCCTGGTTGCCAGGAGTAACCAGTGCAGACGCAAGCAGCTGAAGCAAGCCCCATGGGGGTCCACTGTTAGAAGGCTCAGCTAGAATCAAAACCAAGTTTGGAGACATAACTCAACTTGTCCTGCAGATAATTAAGTGTTCCTGAGCTCTTTTTGAAGGAACTTAAGTTTCCACAGAAAACTCAGGAAAAGGACCAGGAATCTTTCTAAGACACTTGAGATGGATTTTTCTTTTGTAAGGAGTGACTGGAAAGTCCATGATGGTTTATTTGTCCAAACAGCCTATTTTGTATGCTCAACTTGATAACCTGAAGAGGTTGAGGGACAAAAAATTGTTTAAGCAGCAATGGAACCTTCACATATGTATATATTCATATATGTATATATATATTTCAGTCTAGGCTTAGGAGGATTACAGTCTGCATGAGGTCAGATTATAATAAACAGGAGCAACAGAAAGAGATTTTGATATGCAAGTATTCAAGGTTACATTTATTATCACACCTCCCCTCTTATTTGGTCAACCTCTTCCCTACCTCAGACATCAGACAAATTATCTTCTCTAAGGGCAGCCTTTCAGAAGGGACTAAGTCTACTGACCACTTTCATACCTCCTCCTCAAAGTTATCTTTTTTAGTCCCTGCAACATCAACATTTAATGAGTATTTGTGCAATTATGTCACTATTGTCTATTTCCCTGTAATCTATATGTAGATTACTAGAACATAACCTCCCTGAGGACAGGGAACACACCTATTTCTACTGGCACTGAGATACCTCTGCCTAACACAGAGGATGGCACGTGGCAGATATTCTTTACATGTTTGTTGGTTCAGTGAATGAGTGAATAGTTAAAAATGAATGGGTGAATGACTTTGGACTTCATTCCTGAACACTCGCTGGCCAGTCATGGTAACGGGTCTTTAAGGAAAAGATCCATCTTCTGGGAGACTTACTCATTTATCATCATCTGTTTCCACTATAATTCAGGCAAGTGACCTGGCCAAATGCATGGTTTATCAAGGCAGTCAAATGATAATGAAAAGTTCTCTACTGAACTTGTACTCATTGATAAAGTTAATAATTACACTGGATATAAACATATCAAATATGTTTAAATCCATGGGATCATAATGATTCTTAAAAAAGAAAGAAAAACTCTAATAACTCATCATTTGAGGACACGGGTAGACTAACCCATTGTTTTGAAAACTATTAATAAACAGGAAGAATCAGATGCTTATCTTGCCTTTCCTATATGATCTTTACAGTGACTGAGTACAGGTGAGAGGAAGTTTTATTTAATATAAAGTGAAAGTGTTAGCTGTTCAGTCATGCCTGACTCTTTGCAATCCCATGGACTACAGCCCACCGGCTCCTCTGTCCATGGCATTTTCCAGGCAAGGATACTGGAGTGTTTTGCCATTTCCTTCATCAGGGATTCTTCCCAACCAAGGGCTTGAACCCAGGTCTCCTACACTGCAGGCAGATTCTTTACTGCCTGAGCTACCAGGGAAGGTTATATTATTTAATATAACCATTCCAGAAAATACATCATAAAAAGCAATATTTAAATATCACTATTTTGGAAGTTTTGATTGATTAATTGGTTGTGGCTATTACTTTTTCCAAAAAAAGAAAAACAATATTTAGTTTCCAGAGCCATGACATCAGATGGGAGTCTGTTTCTCCTCTCCTTGTAACTGAAGGATCTTTGTTTCTGACCCCTTCTCAGGAAATGGGAATAGTTCACCACTTTTTCTCCAGTTTCCTGCCCAAACTCAGCAAAGCCTGAAATTTAGAAATGGGGACGGGGCACAGAGAGAGCTGCAGGAGAAGTGCTCTAGTTCTAGGAAAGGAGGTTCTTAAGGGTGAGAGATAATACAGGGAATTCCCCAGTTTTCTTTTCTTCTTTTATTGTTCTCTATTCTCCATTCTTATACATAGACTGTGTTGGTCCACAGGTGCCTAAAACTCTGGGAAAATGGATGTTTCTTCACTGATCAAAAGCACCTGAGGACTGTAGGGAGCAATCCCTGACTACTAGGAGAGAAACTGTGTGTGTTTGTGTGTAAGTGTGTGTGTGCGTTTCTTCCTATCTCTCATTAGATGGCCCCAGACAAGGATGTATTCACAGGAAAGGTGCAGCAGAGTGTGACATGTAGAGTCCCAGTTTTCTGAGCAGAAGATGGAAAATGGGGAGACAAATGAAACAATTAAATGCTGGGAGAACATGTGGGGAGGAAGCTTGGGAGAATAAACCCAGGAAGGTGGATTTGAATTCTGGACTCATCTCAAGCAGCTCATGCATAGACCATATCATAGACAAGAAATCATAGTCAACCACTCAGATATTGAATGGTCTGCTGGGTAGTGCTATGCAGTGATCTGAAGTTTTAAAAATGGACTCAGCATTAAAACCACAATCTGGAAGGCTGGCCACATTGAGTGACCTGAACTCACCTAGTATAAAAGCCTGCTAGAACAAAACCTATCAATATTCCTCCTAGGGTTTAAACAAGACACACAGTCTCATAACATTAGATTCAAAATGCCTGGGATATGATAAAATATCAACCAGCATATGAAGGACCTGAAAAATCTCCACAGAATAGACAGTCCAAAAATAAACCAACATAAACATGGCTAGTTGACTTTTCATGAAAGTGCACAGGAAATTCAATGGAGAAAGTATAATCTTTTCAATAAATTATGTTGGGACAATTCATCATATCATAGATACATAGATAAATAGACAAAGAGACAGATAGATATAAATATTCCCCAATCTAAACCTCTTACATTATGCAAAATCTAACTAAAATGAACATTAGTTCTAAATGTAAAATATACAGCTTTTAAAAGAAAGTACAGGAAAAATATACTTGACCTGGATGTAGATGAAGGATTCTTAGACATGACAACTGGAGGATAATGTAAAAAGAACTCACAAAACTCAACAGTAAGAAAATAATCTATTTAAAAATAAACAAAGCTTGAACTGACACTTCATCAAAGAGGATATACAGAGGACAGACATCCTTTATTAAAAAGATTTTCAACATCATTAGCCATTGTTATTGTTGTTTAGTCACTAAGTTGTGGCTGACTCTGCAACCCCATGGATGGTAGCCCACCAGCATCCGCTGTCCATGGAATTTCCCAGGCAAGAATACTGGAGTGAGTTGCCATTTCCTTCTCTAGGGGATCTTCCCAACCCAGGGATCGAACACACATCTCCTGTTTTGCAGGCAGATTCTTTACCACTGAGCCACCAGGGAAGCCCATCATTAGCCATTAGGGAAATGCAAATTAAAAAAAAAAAAAAAAAGACTTATGGCATACCACTACACAATTAAAGGAATGACTAAAATAAAAATTGGGTAATTCCAAATGTTGACAATAGTGTGAATTGGCGGAATTCTCATACATTGATAGTAGAAATGCAAAATGATACTGTTAGTCTTGACAGTTTTTATAAAATTATACATTCAATTATCAAGTCACCCACTAAAACCACTTCTACATATTTATATTAAGAAAATGAAAATTTATGTCCACTAAAACTCTTGTATATAAATGAGTATTCATAATTGTCAAAAGCCAGAAATAACTCAAATGTCCTTCAGCAGAATGAATGTATACACAAACTGTGGTATATCCACACAATGGAATATTGCTGAACAATAGAAAGGAATAAACTACTGAGAGAGCACCTTGGATAAATTGCAAAAGCATAGTGGTGAATGAAAGAACTTAGGCTCAAAAGATTAGATACTGTATGAATCCATTTATGTGGCACTTTCAGACAAAACTATGGTGACGGGGAATAGATCAGAGATTGAGAAAACTTTATGGCCGGGTTAGATATGACTTCCCTGGTAGCTCAGACAGTAAAGCGTCTGCCTCCAATGCGGGAGACCCAGGTTCAATCCCTGGGTTGGGAAGATCCCCTGGAGAAGGAAATGGCAATCCACTCCAGTACTATTGCCTGGAAAATCCCATGGACAGAGGAGCCTGGTAGGCTACCGTCCATGGGGTCTCAAAGAGTCGGACACGACTGAGCGACTTCACTTTCACTTTCACTTAGATATGACTAGGAAGGGCGAGCAAGAAGGAGATGGTGCAGGGGATTGTTTGCTATTTTGATCGTGGCAGTGGTTATAAGAATGTGCTATAATTCATAGATCTGTGTATTGAAACTAGTTATTTTACTTTATATTAACATAAAAGATTGAAATGGGAAAAAAAAAACAACTTTCCAAATCATTACCCTTCTCATTAACAGGCCCCTAAGTTAGTATCTTAGAAATGCTTAATATTTCTCAGCAGGTTAATATAAACAATGGCATTTTTATATTAATAAATATAAAATCTACTCCAGTATGTTCTGATGCTTTTCTCTAAATTTTCTTAATGAACGTGTGGTGTGTTTAAATGTCCTACCACAGAGAAACACATATTTAAACAGATGCTTCTCTCTCTCCTCAATGCTCATGAAATGAATCAGTCTCTTCAGTGATATCATCTTCATGATCATAAATATAGGTAACGGAAAATCTTCAAATCACTGGGAAGTGCTCTATTAGAACACAGCAAAATGTCTGAGCACACTGTCATTTCTCCACTGGCTAATATAAATTCTGGCCAGAATGCCACAGAATAACAGTTAAGAGGCAGAGATTTATGAAAATCCTGATAATGTGTTACATCTCTTCTAGAGCAAGAGGCCTGCACCTCAACGACAGGACAGAAAGTCATTCCTTTCTGTCCTATTGTGAACTCTTCTGAAGGAATAAAGTTTGGAAACTCTTGTAAACTTTAAATGAAAAGTACATCAGTCCTGAATATTCATTGGAAGGACTGATGCTGAAGCTGAAACTGCAATACTTTGGCCACTTGATGCGAAGAGCTGACTCATTGGAAAAGACCCTGATGCTGGGAAAGACTGAGGGCAGGAGGAGAAGGGGACGACAGAGGATGAGATGGCTGGATGACATCACGGACTCAATGGACGTGAGTTTAGTAAACTCCGGGAGCTGGCGATGGACAGGGAGGCCTGGCGTGCTGCAGCCCATGGGGTTGCAAAGAGTCGGACTCGATTGAGCTGAGCTGAGCCGAACAATTGTGGTAGTGTTGGTGCATTTTCCCATACTCTTTGATGCTCCCCCTTAAGGGATGGAGGCTAATCCTCCTCCCCTTGAATGTGGGCTGGAATGAGTAGATCACAACAGAGAGACTGAAGAGAAGGTGGCTTTGGACACTAATGCATAAAAGCCACTGTGTTTCCTGTTGGCGTGCTCTCTCTCTCTCTCTCCCTCTCTCTCTTTCTCACTCTCTCTCTCTCCCTCTCTCTCTTTCTCACTCTCTCTCTCTCCCTCTCTCTCCCCCTCTCACTATCTCACTCTCTCTCACTTTCTCCCTCTCTCTCTCTCACTCTCCCTCTCTCTCTTTCTCACTCTCTCTCTCTTTCTCACTCTCTCTCTTTCTCACTCTATCTCTCTTTCTCACTCTCCCTCTCAGATCACTCGCTCTGGGAAAGCCAACTGCCTCATCCTGTGGGCGTCACAGNCTCTCCCTCTCCCTCTCCCTCTCAGATCACTCGCTCTGGGAAAGCCAACTGCCTCATCCTGTGGGCGTCACAGAAAGGCTCACAAAGGAACTGAGGCCTCCTGCCAGGAGTCAAGTGAGTGCACCTTCCTGGAAGTGCATCTTCCGATCACAGTCTCTCCGATCTTTCAGAGTCTCTCAGTTGTTCCAGGTGAAGGTCTTGAGCACTGAAGCACTGTTGCTTTCCTAACCATAATTTCATGAGAGACCCTGAGGCAGAACCATCTAGCCCTGCTACTCCTGATTCCCTGGCCCTCAGTAAACTAGGAGATATTACATGTAAGTTGTTTTAAGCAGCTAGTTTTCCTAATTACATGTTATGTAGCAACAGAGAACTAATACAGCTGTGCTAATGTGAAATTGCTTTTTGATTCAGAGAGAAAAGAAAAGGAAAGAAAGGCAGGAAGAGTGATTATGGTTCATGTCAACATTTTTACCAAGTCGAGTAACTTTCAAGTTACCTGGACTTCTTTCCCTGGAGGCCAGGAAATTGTGCAAAGATACAGGACACTTCCTAGAAATGATATTTTTATTACTCATCTTCCTACATAGACATCCTCAGGCTGATGCCATGCATGGCAGTTGGGGAAGCTATACTGAATTTCTCAGCCACCTCCCACCAGGGATTCCCAAACTACTACATTAAACAGTCTTTTAAATAAGATAAGTGGTATAAGATATCCCAGAATAAAGCCTAGAAAAGGAATATATACAACATAGGCGCTCAATAAATGTATTTTGGTATTAGCAATAGGCTGCTATTTTTATTCTCTTAACTAGCAGATACTGAGCTCATATCCAAACCAAAAAGACCAAAACAAAACAAAAGCCTAGAACTAAGGTTAAATCATGCCCCTAATTCTCTTCATTCACTCATAGGGACTTTCTTTTCAGATATAAACCCAGAGTTTAGAATATCCATGAAACAACTGCATAAGAAGTTACTTGGAGAGAAAAGTGTTTGATGTTCCTGTCTTCTCACACTGAAGATGGAAAATCCATCCAGCAACTGACGAATCAGTGGACACTTGACATAAAAATATGCTTTGGCAACATTGCTTGTTGCATTCTTTAAAAGAAAAATTGAAAACATAGGATCACAAAGGTCAGATGGCTATTATTGGAAGCTGGATCTTATAAAACATAATACATACCATTTCCCCCATATAAATTGCATTGCTTTGTCCAAATCACCCAATGGGGCCCACGATAAGGTGTTTTTCTGATGTAGATAACCACCTAGGTTCCCAAAAGCACATCCATTTTAAAGTGAGGGCCTGAAGAACACCAACAGTGACAGAAAAATGATATTTTCCTGTAACCTCAGCATCAGAGAGAATTGTTCCACAAGAAATAGTTTACAGAAAAAGAAAACCTTATTATTAAACACATATAGCACTGTTCAGCAAAATCTGCTGCTGATGGCAACTTCCAAAACTAGAACTTTTAGACAATCTCATTCTGTATTAGGATTTTAAGAAACTCTGAACATTTATAGATCAAGGTATCATTATGACTTTTTGGTAGATGGATCTATATGTCAACAAGAGGAAAAACTTTAAAATACCAAGTATATAGCAACTATCAAGGAATGAGGGAAAGGAGGTACAACAAAGACTGATCAAACTGAGTAGCCACTTCACATGGATCTGCACATGGGGTTTAACAAGGTCTCTAAGGGCAGGTAATCATAAAACCCTATAGGCCTAATAACTGGCTGATGTGCGCGTTGAACAAAATGTAACATGAATGATCAACCTAAACATATGTAATGCCATCTTGGCATCAATTGTTGGCGTCTAGCTTTAAAACAGAAACTAGGTCTAGACTCTGGAATATGGCGCTGTTATTTTGAAATCATAGAAAGAAACCACTCTGTATTTGCTGTTTGATTCAAACAAGTTTGTACACGTTCAGAAGAGGAACACGGTCGAGGGGCAGGTTCTCTCTTGAGAGTGTAGCCAGCCCTTGGTATTCTGTGCTGCAGTGACCATTTGCCACGGAGGACCATGCTTTGCTTTTCTTGGGAGAGCATGAGGGATAAGACACTTCTGAACAGTTTCTGAAAACAGTGGGGAGTACATCTTAAATACAATAATGGCAACCACAAATGTAAAGGGAGAAGGAAAGATGCACGTGGAGCCAAGAAAAAAAAACTGTTTAACAAATCTGTTTATCTACAAGAGACAACTGGAACTCCACAGCTCTGAAGGGAAAGGGAGGAAAATGGATCATGACTGCCAAATTCAGACTTAAACTGAAGAAAGTAGGGAAAACCACTACACCATTCAGGTATGACCTAAATCAAATCCCTTATGATTATACAGTGAAAGTGACAAAGAGATTCAAGGGATTCAATCTGATAGACAGAGTGCCTGAAGAACTATGGACAGAGGTTTGTGACACTGCACAGTAGGCAGTGATCAAGACCATCCCCAAGAAAAAGAAATGCAAAAAGGCAGAATGGTTGTCTGAGGAGGACTTGCAAATGACTGAGAAAAGATGAGAAGCTAACCACAAAGAAGAAAAGGAAAGATAAACTCATTTGAGCACAGAGTTCCAAAGAATAGCAAGGAGAGATAAACCCCATGTGCATCCTCAGTGAGCAATGCAAAGAAATAGAGGGAAATAATAGAATGGGAAAGACTAGAGATCTCTTCAAGAAAACTAGAGATACCAAAGGAACATTTCATGTAAAGATGGGCACAATAAAGGACAGAAGTGGTATGGACCTAACATAAGGAGAATAGATTAAGAAGAGGTGACAAGAATACACAGAAGAATTATACAAAGAAAGATCTTCATGACCCAGATAACCATAACGGTGTGATCACTCACCTAGAGCCAGACATCCTGGAATGTGAAGTCAAGTGGGCCTTAGAAAACATCACTACAAACAAGCTAGTGGAGGTGATAGAATTCCAGTTGAGCTGTTTCAAATCCTGAAAGATGATGCTGTTCAGTGTTGCATTCAATATACCAGCAAATTTGGAAAACTCAGCAGTGGCCACAGGACTGGAAAAGGTCAGTTTTCATTTCAGTCCCAAAGAAAGACAATGCCAAAGAATGCTCCAGCTACCACACAATTGCACTCATCTCACAACACTAGCAAATTAATGCTCAAAATTCTCCAAGCCAGGCTTCAACAGTATGTGAACCGTGAACATACAGATGTTCAAGCTGGATTTAGAAAAGGCAGAGGAACAAAAGATCAATTACCACCATTCATTGGATCATTGAAAAAGCAAGACAGTTCCAGAAAAAAACATCTATTTCTGCTTTATTGACTATGCCAAAGCCTTTGACTGTGTGGATCATAACAAACTGTAGAAAATTCTTAAAAGAGATGGGAATACCAGACCACCTGACCTGCCTTCTGAGAAATGTGTATGCAGGTTAAGAAGAAACAGTTAAAACTGGACATGGAACAACAGACTGGTTCCAAATCAAGAAAGGAATACATCAAGGCTATATATTGTCACCCTGCTTATTTAACTTATATGCAGAGTACATCATGAGAAATGCTGGGATGGGTGAAGGACAAGCTGGAATCAAGATTGCCTGGAGAAATATCAATAATCTCAGATAGGCAGATGGAACCACCCTTATGGCAGAAAGCAAAGAATTGAATAGCCCCTTGATGAAAGTGAAAGAAGAGAGTGAAAAAATTGGCTGAAAACTCAACATTCAGAAAACTAAGATAATGGCATCTGGTCCCATTACTTTATGGCAAATAGATGGAGAAACAATGGAAACAGTGATAGACTTTATTTTGGGGGCTCCAAAATCACTGCAGATGGTGACCGCATCCACGAAATTAAAAGACGCTTACTGCTTGGAATAAAAGCTGTGACCAACCTAGACAGCATACTAAAAAGCAGAGACATTAATTTCCCAACAATGGTACATCTAGTCAAAGTTATGGTTTCTCCAGTAGTCATTTATGGATGTGAGAGTTGAACTATAAAGAAAGCTGGGCTCCAAGCATTGATGCTTTTGAACTGTGGTGTTGGAGAAGACTCTTGGGGTTGGAGAGTCCCTTGGACTGTGAGAAGATCCAACCAGTCCATCCTAAAGGAAATCAGTCCTGAATATTCATTGAAAGGACTGATGTTGAAGCTGAAACTCCAGTACTTTGGTCACCTGATATGAAGAACTGACTCATCTGAAAAGATGATGCTGGGAAAGATTGAAGGCGGGTGGAGAAGGGGTTGACAGAGGATGAGATGTTTGGATGGCTTCACTGACTTGATGGACATGAATTTGAGTAAACCCCAGGAGCTGGTGTTGGACAGGTAGGCCTGGTGTGCTGCAGTCCATTGGGTCTCTAAGAGTCAGACACAACAGAGAAGCTGAACTGAATTGATTGGAAAGAAAATGAAAGCTTCAGTTCACTTAATTAATCTGTTAAATGCTGGTGTGAAAGAACCTTTCTTCTGGGAACAAAACTATGCTTCCCCTCTCTCCCCAGTGGGTAATTGCCTACTTTTCATTGCCAGATATACCTGTGACCTTCTCCCACATGGAAATGGAAGTCCAGCTCCTTCTCCTTTCTTGACAATAGCATCTGCTAAGATCACCCTTTGCCTGGATTCATGCAGCACTTCTGTGCTTCATCTTCACAGAATCAGGTACCAAGCAGATGGTTTATAAACACTTGTGAGGGTTGAATGCACTAGACCCACAGGTAAAAGTACTTAAGTACCATGAGGAATAAGAGCACAAGCTAATTTCAGCCATGTAAAGTTCCCAGAGTCACGCAGATAGACAAACTTGAATTCCTCCTGAGCTGGAGCACTCTCTACACCTGGAGGCAATATATGCTACCCTTAGATAGGTTTTAAGTTTTTAGAAAATATCTATATTAATCTGAAATTTTCTTCCCTGAAATGTCTACCCACGAGGTTCCACGACCCTTGGCGCTCTAGAACAGACTGCATCATGTCCATGACACATATTTGGCAATTGGAAGGCTGCCATCTTGTCCCCCATGCGTGGCCCTATCCAGCTGACAGTCTCAGATGCCCAGCAGTTCCGCTGTTGACATGTTTGCAGAAGTATTCCTTTAAGTGTGATCCAGGCATTATCATCATCTGAGGAGCACATTATTAGTCATGCAAATCAAAAGAACTCATTCAAGCCTACTGAATCAGATTCTAGGGAAAGGGGCCCTAGAATCTGCCCACATTTAGCATGTTCCCGGATGATTCTTAAGCATACCACAGAATTCTCACCAGCTTCATCTCTCACCTTCAGACAGGCCCTTTTGAACTATCATTCAGGATGTTTTCTAATACTCCAGGTGTGGTATAGGAATTGTCTTATACTCTACACTCTGTAGACAGTTCAAATGGTTGTTTATGAAAGAGACGTAACTGAACTTTGGATAAGGTCTGCATAGCTGAGTGATACTTAACTCAGAATGACATGTGTGCAGTGGACTAGGCAATGTGATGAGCGGCAGGAGGCCTCAGTCCACCACGTGTCAGGCACTGAGCTGGCGGCCTGTGTGGTTCTGCCTACTCAGCCTCCATGACTTACGTTATTCAGATAGAAGACAGAAGCTCTGAGAGCATAACTGACATATTTGTTCAGAATCAAAAAGCCAGGAAATCAGATCCCTCCTGCCCCAAAGCCCAAATCTTCTTCCCCATTCCCTACCTAAAAGTACCAAAGGTAGCTTTCTTCATTTGTGCAATATTATTGTCAATATGGTCCCTAAATGTTCAAATGTATGACACTTCCCTGGTGGCTCAGTGGTAAAGAATCCACCCGGTGACTCAGAAGACACGGGTTTTACCCCTTGGTGGGGAAGTTCCCCTGGAGGAAGAAATGGTGGCCCACTCCAGTATTTCTGCCCCGAGAATCCCATGGACAAAGGAGCCTCTCAGGCTCCATGGGGTTACAAAGAGTAAGACGTGACTTAGCAACTGAACGACAATGAGAGGAGGACATTCAGAGAAAGTTATCGTATCTTACACTTTTGTTTCTGATTTCACCAGATTTCTGAGTGACATATCTAAGTGCACTGACACCCCTACAGTGTGATTGGCATTACCTGCATTCCCTAGTTCAGTTCTCTTAACTTGCACGGGTAAATGGCCTGTGATAACGTGGCACTTGAAATGGAGCTTGAGGAGCTCAGTGCGAGCTTCAAAGGGATAACACGCAATGGTGCACAGGATTAGAAACGTTCCTAACACTCATCTGTGTAGTGTTATCCATAGTCACTTTATGTGGCAGCAGGAAAAAAAAAAAACCTAATGGAAGTAACCTTAGGAAGCAGAAGGCAGGAAATAAAACCGCTGTTAAAGGAGAGAAGACTAGTGCTAAGAAACAAGAGTTTTTAATTGGTTCATCTCCTGATACTCCAGGCCAATATTTTGAGCAAGGAGGGGAAATGAAGTCACCACCTACACAGACTATTCCATCCAACCTTCCATCTCATGATGGAAAACTCCAAACAGGCAAAGACACCTACACAGACAGCTCATGTCTTTATTTAGAAACTTCCATCCCACTGCCGGGAGAAAATTCCTAATCAAGACAGTCAGCAGCTCAGTGGAGATGAAGCTGTCAGATGGAAAGAGAAATCACACGATGAAGAGGGACTCAGATCCCAATTCTTCAGGCTCTCATTTCTGCAGTGGGCATAAGAGGTTCCCCCCACAATATACCTGCCTCATCAAATCTGCAAATCAGAGCAACGTCAACTCAACCCAGGGTCTGCAAATGCTGCCTAAAGGTGATGGGGGACTCAAGAACCCACCAGCATTTCCTGAAGACGTTAATGACATGAATTTATTTTCTATCTAAAATTTCTTATCTTGTTCTCCAGAGAATAACAAGGTACCCAAAAAAAAAAAAAAAAATGTAAGGAGGAATGGCTGCTACAGAAAAAGCAGAAAACAAATAATGCCCAGCGCTCCATTTATTTGAAGTCACAGCTATGTTACATTATAGTAAATGGACTTTGCAGTCTTCTTTCTAGCAGGACCAAATTGGAACTAAGAAGGAGCTGCAGTGAAGAATCTGTGCAGCTATTTCTGGCACAAAAGCAGGCCGACGGCAGCAGAGATCACGTTAAGACAAGCAATCCACCCTCGCATGGCATACCATAATGTCACCACAATTAGATGGATTGGAGTTTTAGGTTATAGTTTGTCATAGATAGCCATAGGATAGCCACTGATAATCACACATTTTGTTCTACCGACAGATAACAGCAGCCCACAAATGAGATGCACTTCCTCCGTACACACACATTACATGAAATCAATACTTAATTACAGCAAAGCCTGCATGTGCTGTTGGCGATGGGTTCTGGGGAGGAGGCGGTTCGAAGCTGCTCTGCTGGAGCAGTGAGTTAACAAGTTGAAAGAGGTGGGGGCATGATGGCAAGGCCCTACCCATCACCCTGACCATGCCTGAGTTCTAAGACTTACATCAGTCACCATTTGGACGTGAGTCTTGGGTCAGAGAAAAGAACTGAGGCACACATGATTAAAGTTAGGGGAAGAGCAGGCACTGATCCTCATGAGGACATGCAAAGCTCGTGACCTAGACCCCAAGTAGGGAGAAGTGGATGGAGTTTTTGGAATGACCCCAGGGAGAAGCTGTGTGGCCAAAGGGAATAGAGAGCAGGGAATCAGGTGACATGGGATGGATTCCAGCTCTCCCCACCTAGTAAGGTGCAAAATAGTCGGCAATTCAAGCTGCTTATCCATTCTGTGTAAGCCAGAAGGGGAAGGGAGAGGGGAGGAAGATAGACAGAAAGGACTTCGCAGACTATGACCTCCAGGCTATTGTAAGAGATGATTTTTGTTTTAAGAATTGATAGGACCCAGGTGTGTAATGTCATGAAGAATCAAGAATAAGGAGCAGCAGCTTCATTTATTAAGCCCCCAGTGCCACGTCAGGTGAAGTCATACTGCAACCTACACCCACAAAGAAATAAAGGTGAACAAACCTGGCAGAGACATTCCAAGTAGAACCAAAGATACAGGCATGGGAGTCTAGAAAATTACCACCTGAGCCACCAGGGAAGCCCTCATCTATGCCATGCTCATGCATTCCATACTGGAAAGCGTTCCACTTGAAAGCTGTATGTTCACCCAAGAATTTTTCTATTGTTCATCCAAGAACTCTTCTATTGTTCTATAAAAATTTTTTTTAGTTTATTGTGCTTAGTCACGTCTTTTTGAAATGTATTACTTTCCTATCTATACCACATTGAAAGGCCTATGGGTTGATTGGTTTGTTTGACAAAATACCTACTCATTCACTTTTTAAAAGATGAATTTTGTAGGTATAGCCCTGAAAACATTTTTTTTTAAGTAAGTTTAAAAGATATAGGTAGGAGGGAATTCTCTGGCTATCCAGTGGTTAGTAGGATTCTGTGCTTTCACTGCTAAAGGCCTGGGTTCAATCCCTGATTGAGGAACTAAGATCCTGCAAGTTGTGCAGTGCAGCCAAAAATAAATAAATAATTTTTAAAAAATGATATTGTTAAGGAACAAGAATCAGAGAAAACAAGAGGTGAGTTCTCAGGGGCTCCTTTATGAAATAGTTTAAAGGCTTGCCTTTGAATGGAGAAGTAGGCTATTTGTGGATAAGAACTCAGTTCTATAGTTGCCCTGACCTCACTACTTTACCACTGTATGACTGTAGGAAAGTGATAGACTTCCTGAGGCCTCAGTTCCCACATCTATTAAATGGCAAATATGAGCACGAGGAATTCAAAGGTGGTCTAAATTCTTACAGGTGGTTCTGACATTTCTCTATTGGCCCTTTGTTTACCTTAGTACAAAGCCTTCCACAAAATTAATAGGCAAACCAATCTCATGATAGGCTGAGGTATACTCCCTTGACTGTGTTACCCACCCCTTACCAAAACCAGAGAAACTCATTTCATAACTGAGAAGCTGGCCTAGCATGAAAACCAAACTCTTCATGCAGTTCCCTGATGTTCAGTTCAGTTCAGTCGCTCAGTTGTGTCTGACTCTTTGTGACCCCATGGACCACAGCACACTAGGCCTCCCTGTCCATCACCAACTCCTGGAGTTCACTCAAACCCATGTCCATTGAGTCAATGTGCCATCCAACCATCTCATCCTCTGTTGTCCCCTTCTCCTCTCGCCTTCAATCTTTCCCAGCATCAAGGTCTTTTCAGATGAGTCAGTTCTTTGCATCAGGTGGCCAAAGTATTGGAGTTTCAGCTTCTACATCAGTCCTTCCAATGACTATACAGGACTGATTTCCTTTACTGGTTGGATCTGCTTGCAGTCCAAGGGACTCTCAAGAGTCTTCTCCAACATTACAGTTCAAAAGCATCAATTTTTTGGTGTTCAGCTTTCTTTATAGTCCAACTCTCACATCCATAAATGACCACTGGAAAAACCATAGCTTTCCCTGATGTTGACCCACACAAAAGCCAGACACGGTCATCTGACGCAAGTGCCTAGGTTTCTTAAAATCATAATTTTCCATATATGGGTCAAGAAGAAATGTATCCTATAGTATCCTAGCTTTACTCTTCTCCTCCTTATGCATTTGCAAAATAGGGTATATTCAACAGTGGCTGTGTTGCTGATTTAAACTAAATGTGCTCCCTAAATCTGGGGCATTATAGAAGATGTAGGCATTAGAGAACTACACCAAATTATAGAGCCACCACATTGAATGAAGGTTTGAATTGTGTGAATTCAGTACAGTTTGACATAAAATATGTTGAGATTCTCTGTATATGCAAAATTTGAAATAATGAAACACTAACCCTCCCCCAAAATAAAAATTGGACAACAATCACATAGTTTAATATCAGAGTTGAAGGAAGCAAGTGAACCATAAACTGAGTCTCTGCTAGGGCTACATGAGGACACCCATTGTATCTGGTAAACAAAGCTCCCTCCTACCTTTTGTTGGTATTTGCCTTGAAATAGGTAAATTCTGAATTATGCAAGGACTCCAGGGACATAGTCCTCAAATAAAGCACAACCTCTCTGTATATGTTGTTTATATATCATGTAAGAACACAAAATCCAGACAGATGCCTGAAATCTAAGTACTCTGGGAACCAGCATCATGGAACAGACCCTTCTAGAAAGAAGGAAGTGAGATTTTGTCCTAAGAGGTATGGCCTATGTCTGGTAGATACCAGCCTTCATCTGAAATTAAAGTTCATGACAGTCTTTTCATCCATCTCATCTGCCAGGCTCATATTCATGAAGTGACACTGGGCTCAGAATCCAGGGCATGCCTGGGGTCTAGCACACATTGCTGGGCCTTTGTGTTGCCCTTTGGGCTCTTGCAGTCACTAATGGAAGACTCTCAAGCTCATAGGAACATTTGGAAATCACTTTCCAGTTTTAGAAAGTGCTTTCACATATATTAATGCGAACTGTTATTGTTGTTGTTCAGTTGCTCAGTTGTGTCCAACTCTTTGTGACCCCAGGGACTGCAGCACACCAGGGCTTCCTTGTTCTCCACCATCTCCCAGAGTGCACAAACTCATATCCATTGAGTTGGTGATGCCATCCAACCATCTCATCCTCTGTCACCCTCTTCTTCTTCCTTCAATCTTTCCCAGCATCTGGGTCTTTTCTAATGAATCAGCTCTTCACATCAGGTGGCCAAAGAACCTGGAGCTTCAGCTTCAGCATCAGTCCTATCAATTCTGCATCAGCCTACTCAGGGTTGATTTCCTTTAGTATTGACCCTTTTGATCTCCTTGCTGTCCAATGGACTTTCAAGAGTCTTCTGTAGCACCACAGTTTGAAAGCACCAGTTCTTAGGTACTCAGCCTTCTTTTTGGTCCAACTGTCACATCTGTACATGACTACTGGAAAAACCACAGCTTTCGCTAGACAGACCTTTGTTGGCAAAGCGATGTCTCTGCTCTTTAATAAGCTGTCTATATACTGTTCTTAGTATCCACAATAACTCTGTGAGATAGGATAGATGGGGAAACTAGGATGCAAAGTAGATAAGAAAACTGGAAGAAGTCACAAAACTAAGCTGTATAAGACCCAGGTCTTCACACTCCATGTAGGACATTCATTACATCATCCCAAGCTGCACGCTACTGTGAAATGGTCCAAAAAGAGACAATCAGGTCCATTCAGGGTTAGAAATATCTCCCAAGGAGTAACACATCTTCACCCTCACACCCTGGACTCTCTGCTTGCTGTTTGGAATTGCCCTCATCCATCCTTTAGAGACCCAGCCTTCCCCCATTAGACAGATCTCATAGGACAGTTGATGGAAGCACTTCACCCTCTCCTTCCATGGGTAGCATATGAGCAAATAGGCCAACCAAATACCTGCTCCCTTCCAGGAATCTCAATTTCAACCAAGAGAAGAATAGGATGAAAAAAGGTTGGGGGTCATTCAGGGAACCCCAGCACTCTGGAGCTACACAGTAATTCTGGCTAAGTAGACTACCTTGGTTCACTGTCCATTTCCAAGCTTGCTTCTTTGGTCTCCCACTGATTCTTTGCAACAAACTTCTCCTTGGTTAAATTAGCCAAAATCCATTTCAGTTACTTGAAATCCAAACAACAGCTTGAACCCAACTAAGTCTGTGTCTGTGTGTAAATTGGTACCCTCAGGATGACTGATGAGAGCCCAGTGTGTGTGTGGGGGGGAGTGTGTTTTTGTGTGCATGTATGCACATGAACATGCTTTTACTCTTAAAAGTTCAGATCACATGTCCAAGAGAAAACACTTTGCAATTTTTATTTCTAGTACCTGATATTTTGAATAACTGTTAAAAATAACATGCTAAAAAATTTTATATGAGCATTTTAAATGGGGATTTAAGATTGTTTCTTGTTGGGATGAACAAGAAGTTCGGCGGAATCTGATGTCCATTAGTCCTTGATACATTGTTTCATTGTTCATTTCTCTTTTCTTTCATAACCAAAAATCAGTGCAATTAGATTTCTGTGATAATTGGACTATGGGATACATTTTTGGAGATGGGTATTATTCCAAACTGCCATCAAGCTTCTGGTAACACACAAGATCTGCCCTTTTGTATATGTGTTCAAAAACAACAACGATAGAAATGGATAATAGTATTTCTTCCAACTTCGCAAAAGTTGAAGCAGTTACTTAGAAGTTGTGGCTCAAAACCCCCCAAGGTTTTTGTTAAACTTAATTGACTTTATCACATTTTCCCACTCTATAGCTTACCCTCTTGACAGCATGCTTTTTCTCCATGATCCCAGTAATTCCAAAGCAATTACATTTCTAAGAAAAGAAATGCAATAAGCAAAGCAAATTCATAAAGCGGGACTCTGAATGCATTTCTGCCATCTTTGGTTTGATGTCTGATCCTAGAAGATGTACCCTGAGCAGCAGGGAGATCATTTGTAATCTTTATTATGATGACAGCAACAAATCTGAAGAATGCCCCACTGCTGAAGATGCTCGCTGGATTCTTTGCAATTTTTCAAAAAATACTGTATTGGGTATCATCACACGCACAGCAGGAGCATCAGCATGTGCACAACATATGCCAGTACCCCCTTCTCGGGTTTATGACCATGTGCCTGGAGGGTCTTAGGCTAGAAATGGGCAGAAGCATTTAGTTCCCAAGGAGGTGATCATGTTGATAAGCTGCTTCCCCAGGTTTATTTTTAAGGTTTCATCTGAATTTGAATGAGTCTGTGTGTTTTTGTTGATACTGAATATTTCTGAAAATAAAATGAATGGAGAGTAGAAAAGGGAGGAAGGATATAAGAAGGGAAGAGAGGGAGTGAAGGAAGCAAGAAAGGGAGGGAGGAAGAAAAGAAATATCTCCTCTTTCAACTTATGACATATGGGCTAGTCAGTTATCTATATATCTATTGTCACTGGAAAAATGTCAGTTCCAAACAGACTTCCCCATCCCTCAGCCCCTGCCATATTCTTTTCCCTGATTTACATCAGCCATTTTTTTTTCTTTTCAGGAAATGCAAACGCATGTTAATATTATTCCACAAAGAGCATCATTAGGAAAGCAAATATCAGGCTTTGTACAGGACAGACTTTATCACATAACCCAGTGGAGATGGATTTTAAGCTTTGGTTTTAGGGAATTATCTCTGCTGTTCTTTCCTCTCATTAATGCAGATGTTAAAAAATAAGCTATATCTACAAAATACACTTTTGTAAAAGAGGCATGCAGACTTAATTAAGATTTAACTGTGGATGTTACTGTAAAAAATTATAATTATACCTAATGTGAAAGATTTTAATTTTTCCCTTGTCTAGTTTATTCATTATTTAGGTAAAATTATGATAATCAGGTATTATATGCCAGATTACCCAAATGAATGGAATGAATGTAGAATTTAAAAAATTATCATATACTCCAGCTTTTCATTCTACCAAATTTGGAGAAAATGTAGGTCATACATATTAATAAGGTTCTATCACCATTTAAACTTGCCAGCCAACTACAGGCTATTATTCTGAAAATACAGTTCTGCATTCAAGAGACTTTGATACTGCTAACAAGTCTGCCAAAAGAGTGTATCTTTACTGTTTACAAGTGCATATATCCTCAGTTGAAGCCCAGGAAGGATCTCTGCAGGCACCACTGCCTCCAGGAAGGCTCCCTGTCCCCCATGCTCTGGTTTTGGGAACCTTCACATGTGCTCCCATAGCAAACTGTCCTTGCTCCCTAAAGAGCTCCTCATAAGGTAGAGAAGCATTTCCCACTTCTGATGGTGGAATGTGAATGCAGAATGCAATGGCTGTGTCTCCTTCGTGCTATATCCCAGTAAGTAGCAAAGACATTCATTAGATGTATGAGTCATTGAATGAGTGGATGAATAGGTGCCACAAATACTGAGCACTTTTCAGATACCAGGTTCTATCTCTTAGGATATGGATGTAATTAACACAGAACCTCAATCTATTGGATTTACAGTAGAAGGTCAGTAGGATTCCAGGTACCAGATTCCCAAAAGAAGCTCACAGTCTGTTAAGGGATGCTCCCATCTCTAGTGGTAAGATTTCAAGATGCGGGCACGAAACTATGAGAGTTGCCCTCCCACCTTTAGAGTTCTTTTCATGCCTCTTGTGCTAATACTTTTACTCAATAACTGTACACTGGTCAGTTTGCAATCAGTGATACTCTTATTTTGCTTTTTGTAACTCAGTGTTCCTTGGGGCCCTCTCAGAGAAGAGAATTCACTGGGCTAAGGCAGGTTCTGCATTTCTGGTATTCCAGACCAAATTGGCCTCTAATGTCAACCACACTCATCCATCCTACCCCAGTTTTGGCAAAAGATCACGATCTAATTATCTGAGTCCCTGTCTGGGTAAGACACTTAATATCATTCAACTGTGCAATTTGAAGACATGCTCCGCAATTACCGACATATACCTATGTAAAGATAAAACCACATTTGGCAACGCCTGTGCCATGTGAATGGAACCATATCTAGCACTTGCTCATCCTGCTCATCCCTGTCCCAGCGAAGCGAGACTTACTCTTCATAGCTCTACCCATTGCCAACAGTAACAGTCTGCCATTCACCCTTCGCCCACCTCCAGTTTCTTCTCCATATCATGGCCAGAATATCCTTTACAATGGTATGTGAGTTCAGAAAACCTACTCTCTGACTCAGAACCCTGTGGAGACTTCGCATACGCTCGGAGAAGTCTTTAACACACCCTGTGAGGCCTTGTATGAGCTGTCCCCAGTCTCGCTCTCAACCCTCACTTCCTCCCACTCCCTCTCCCCTCCAAACACAGGCCTTGCCATTCCCAGACCTTGTTCAGAATGTTATCTCAATATTCCCTCTTCTCAGAACATCATTAAGCCAGGCTTATTCCTATGCCTGTCCTCAGTCTCTGCTCACATGACTTATCTTCAGAAAGGCTTCTCCTCATTACCTTATAAAAAATAGTCTCTACCACAGTCTATCTGCCTGTGAGCCATATTTTCCTTCAAATCACTTGAATTATGTGCTTATTTGCTTTTGCCTATCTCTCCTCCTAGAGGGTGGATGCCAGTAGTGAAAGCACTTAAGCTTGTTAGCCCCTCTTGCTTAGGACCTAGAGCAGTATCTGGGGCTTCACAGGTACTCACTAATATATGCTGAGTGAAGTAAGGATACACTTTCTGTATGCCACATTGCCTGACCTAGTTACCCTTCAGAGCATCGTCTCCTCCTGGGCTTCCCAGCACTGAGTTCTCCCCATCAGCCCAAGTCAAGGGTCCTGAGAGCACGCTGATTGCTTACACCTGCCCCATCCAGTACTGCAGCCTTCGGCCACACGAGGATAATGAGGACTGGAAAAGCAGCCAGTCCTAACTGAAATGTGTTGCTCATCTGTTCAGTGTGTGTAATGGAAGCCACTTTGGAGGAAAGCTACAGAGAGTAATCAAATGACTCAAGAAAGGGCCTTAGGTGTGCGAGGCACTCAGAGCATGCCGTTCCTTGCTCATCTCCCATCAGCTCCAGAGTCCTGCCATCCAGACGCCGTACCACTTCAGTCCACTCCTTAAGTTCTAGCCTCATCTGCGCCTAACCAGGCCAAGCTGTCTTCTATACTACAGCAAGAATAAAACATTTTTATGTAGTCATTGCATAAACATGTTGGAATATTTACTTTATGTGAGAAGTTGTGCTAGGGACTAGAAACTGGAACAAAAGCTTTAAAAACAAATCCATAGAAAGCAAAGCGAGGAGCGTTGCAATGTCCTTATTGATGGGGAGGGGTCAGAGATGACCATGTGCGCGTGTACCGCTTGTCTCTCTCTCCCTCAGGCTCTTTCACCGATTCCCTGGCTTCCCAGTCATAGCCCATCGTCAGGCATAAACTGCTCATCCCAGACTACAGGGTGGCTCTCAAAGGTTGTACTTTGAGAAATTTGCTGAGACCTGAATACACAAGGTAATGAATTACCCTTTTATTGCTTATAAATCAATTTTGCTTATATTGCTTTATATAAAATATAAAGGTCCAAAAAGAAAAAAAAAAGATTCCTTATCTACAAACAGACACTTATAAACAAGTAAGTGCTCAGAACTGACTGGCATAATGCATGGGAAGCCCCTACATACCCAAAGGACTTAGGAACGCTAGCCATTTCAGTTTAGTTGTTAAAAATGCAAAGACGGAACAACAGTACCCAAAGGAAAAAGAGTTCCTCTGCCATCATTGCGTCTTTTTTCTCACATGCTTGACTTTCCTCCAACTTTCAAGCCATTCCATTTTTGTTAGTTATTTTTAGGCATTTAGGACAGGGCTCTAAGTGCTGGCGGAGCTGGACAATTCGTATTGGCGCAACAGAGCTATTACCACCGACGATCCAATTGAAATGTCAATACTTTAGTTAAGACTAATGAAGATATTTCTACTGGGGACAATGCTTCTCTCTTTTTTCATGCTGTGCAGATTTTCAGCTCTGCAGTTGAAATCTGACTTCTTCCCACCTAAATCCTGATGTGCCTTCCCAACTAAACCCACATGCTCAACCACGTCACAAAAGAAAAAGACACAAGAGTCAGTGAAACCCTGAAATGGTTAAGTTAGAATGTTGTTCACAAAGTGGATGGCTCTGAAGCTTTAAAAATTTTCCTGGAGATTTCAGACAGGAGTTTCAGCAAGTCTGGCATTTCACTTCATCTTGAAAGTGAGCCGAGACCCAGCCTCTTTCTCAGCTCCTAGTCCTGGGGTTTGGCCAGGAACCCATTGAGCTGAAAGAGAGATGAGGGAAAAAATGGCAGAACGTTTCTGAAATTCATGTAGAAGGCCTTCTCGGTTCTCAGAAATGTCATTAGAGTCCCGGAGGAGACTCAGGTGGTTTCTCCACCTAATTATTCTTTTATGACTTTATAATCACAGAGACATTTCTTAACCATGTTGTACAGCAATTTCTTGAAATGTCTTCTCTCCCTATGCTTACATGAATGAATTTCTTTCACATTGTGCAGATTTATTTTTTAAATGTGCTTTGTTTCTTTCCTAAGTCCAATGTGCAGTAAATTATTGGGTAACAGCTTTGCTTGGTAAAGGAAAAAACAAACAAATAAACTTGAAACTTCTAGCTTTTATGTCAAAAATAAGACGCCTAACAAATCACAACTGCATTATATCTCTTGGGATGCTAACACAGATGTAACCAATGTAACATTAGGAACAAATCCGTGTTATAATCACTAAAGCAGCCAATCACATTATTCTCCCAGACTACAAAGTAGTCTATATTCTGATGGTAACAAATGCCAACCAAAACTCACTGCACAGCAGCATGAGGCAACCTGCCACAGGCACACCACCTGGCTGGTGAAAATGGCCCAGGCTTTAAGTAATGGGGAAAGCCACTGCCTCCGCAATGTTTTCTTACATCTGAAGCTCGGTTTCCCCATGCAGATTTCCTTGATTTAATGTCTTAGGTAACCAGTGTTTATTAGCCTTCTTGCTATTTTGTGAAGCTTTTTTCTCTTGCTACGTCATTTCCTTTTGTGACCTTGGGGTAGGGTAGAGGGTAGGAGATTTTCCAGAACACCAGTCTTTTGATTTAATTTATGTTTCTCGGTGGAAAGAGGCCATTTCAGCCTCAGGCCCAAAGGACTGCGGTGATTTTCCAGTGCAGATCAGGAAAGCCCCACTAGATTTCATGTAACAAAAGCTCAATATCTGAAGGCCCTCGCTTTTGGCAACTCAGTGGCAATTATAATGGAATTTAAATGTTGGAACCACTTTCAGTGCTTTGACTTTCACTTAAAGTTTAAGCAACTGATACTGATTTCAGTAAAATAGGTTTAATATTTAAAAGAGTCAATATTTAGACTCCTTAAAAGAGAGATGATATAAATATGATAAATGGATTAGATATACATACTGTATTTCCAAATATAATAACTTCTTCAGCACATAGAATTTCACAACATATCAGTGTTGGAAATCATGCTGGAGAGAAATTGTACATAATCTAAAGTTACTTTTCAAAATAATTTCATTCACATTGAGATAAGTTATGATGTTTAAGAGAAAAGGTGATCTTTTTAAGGACTAATTTTTTGTATTACGTTGAGGAGTAGAGACAGGAAGATAATGCACAATTGAGGACTTTGCTCTGTCCTCATAAGCCATTTCCTCTCTAACTGAGTAAAAAAGTCAAAGCGAGTGGGTTGGATATTAAAACAAGGATGATAAAACACTACAAAGTATCCATCCTTGTTAATTGCAGCATCCCCTAAGCAGTAGGAGGCTTGAAGCACCAGATAGCTTAACATTGGCCTGAGATGAGATGCCACAAAAGATGAGTACAGACAGGCATGGCTGGCGAGGAGAATGTGGAAGTCCCTAGACCAAAAGGAAAATAATTAGAATTAACATAAAATAAACTGATAGTGGAGCATGGGTGGTTCAGTGGTATAATTCTCGCCAGTCACCCAGCCACAGCGCCTCCTTTAGGGCCTCCCTAGTGGCTCCAGATGGTAAAGAATCTGCCTGCAGTGCGGGACACCCAGGTTCGATCCCTGGCTGGGGAAGGTCTCTGGAGAAGGACATGGCAACCCACAGCAGTATTCCTGCTGGGAGAATTCCATGGACAGAGCAGCCTGGTGGGCTCCAGACCATGGACTCGCAAAGAGCTGGACATGACTGAGTGACTAATGCTATCGAACTGATGGTAAGAGAAAATATTGGAATGCAACCAAGGCCATCTTAAAATGCCTAAATTCTTTCCCTTTCATTCTTGCTTTGATCAATAATCTAGTTTTTCAGAGCCTTCTTACAGACTGTGTTTATCACCTCTTTTACTCATGTGGTAACAAATAATTTATGTAGCCAAGAAAATGAAATGTTCTGGTGGCTCAGCCATCAGGTTCCTGAGGAGAGAGAGTGAGCCAGCTTGTCTACCTACACGACCTATTTAGAGCCTAATATACCAATGAGTGATCAACACTCAGTGAGAATCTACACTATGCCAAGAAATTTAAAGCCATGGTTTTTCAGCAAACTCTCAAAACTATTATGTGATACAGTACTGTCATCTCCATTCTGCAAGTTAACTGGAGCTGAAGGAGGCTGGGTGATTTGCTCAAGATCATGTAGCTGGTGAATAAGAAAAAGCCCTTCAGGATGTGCCCTATGGAATGGCCGTTTAGAGCGAGATGCATTTTACAGTAACACTGAAGAATCCTAAACTGGGAATTTTTCTCAGCTTTCTAATGTTTTCAGAAATCTAGTTGGGTACTCCAGACCAAAAAAGACTCCTATATTCAATAAAGCAGTATTTCTTTTGAGTCACTAGAAACTAGCATAGTGCTCGTTGCCCTTTTCTAAATTTACTCAATTTCTGCTTTTAAAAAAAAAAAAGTAACCAAAGAGTCCTACAAAAAATATGAGTTCAAAACCATACCTGCCCTTTCTTTTTTGTTGATTACAACTTTTCAAAGATGAATCTGTTCCTACAGGTACATCTGCAAAACTGACTCTAACATCCAATGAGCACATAAACACTGCTTGAGGAAGGTTCAACTTCACTCTTTATTTGTGCTTTGAGCTCCGTCAAGGTCAATGTACTAAACTTCACTGCAGATCCACACACCTAGCAATTACCATTGCCATAAGGGTTTCTGTGTAACAGACCATAGGACAATCTGAAAACCCGCTGTTCCAAGCAAACTACAAGGCAACAGTTTTTAATTTGTCAGTTTCTAGGGTCTGCCTTGTTCGTGTTCATCATATAAACATCGAATCAAGATTGCATTGTGTTATACTTCACAGTGGACAGCATGCCATTAAAATACAATAAAGTACCATTTAGCATGCAAGCAATGTTATAGAAGAATATTTAGTGGCATCCAAAAATGTTTACTCTGTATTGATAAAAAGAAAAAAGAGGCCTTGAAAGAATTTTTAAAGCTATGCATATCACTGAAAAGGATCTTGAAGGATGCACACTAAGTCATTACTAGTGATTGTCTCTGTTCAAGAAGAATCGTTATTGTTCAGTTGCTCAATCATGTCTGACTCTTTGTGACCCCATGGACTGTAGCCCATCAGGCTCCTCTGTCCATGGGATTCTCCAGGCAAGAATACTAGTTTAGTGGGTTTCTTTTTCCTTCTCTATTTTTTTTTTTTTAATTTGAAGACAATGCAAGCCTTTCAAAGTGAGAAATGATAAATCATTTATGAATTTTATTATCCAGTACTTTGGCCACCTCATGTGAAGAGTTGACTCCTTGGAAAAGACTTTGATGCTGGGAGGGATTGGGGGCAGGAGGAGAAGGGGACAACAGAGGATGAGATGGCTGGATGGCATCACTGACTCAATGGATGTGAGTGAACTCCATGGAATGAACTCCACGGAGTGGAGTCCAGGAGTTCTGAGTGAACTCCAGGAGTTGGTGATGGACAGGGAGGCCTGGCATGCTGCAATTCATGGGGTCACAAGGAGTCGGACACGACTGAGCGACTGAACTGAACTGAACTGAACATGTATATATGTCCGTACACAGATATCTGTATATAAATATAGATGTATACATACATATAATATTTTGTCCTCATAACCAGGAGAACTATCTTCTTCTTTGACTATGAGATAGGTAAAATGGGTATTAGTAACTCACTGTACATGCACATAAAAAAGATTGAAGTAATTTGCTACTATCAATAGCTCCCAAGTGGAAGAATCCAGATCAGATGACTTCAGTCTTGTGTTATTTTCATAACTTCTTCATATAGTGATGTGATTATAATTTTAGGGGAGTCAGTTTTTTTGCAAGTACGTTCATGCCATTTATTGTAATTCTCCACCAATATGGAGACACTAGACCTGATGTGGCATAAAGATTCCACCTCTCTATCAATTCTGACACAGGATGATGGGTGACATCACTAATCAATCGTAGTACTCCACTCTATTGGCACAAGGCACAACTTCAGAATCTTTCTCAACCTACTTCTCTAGACACCCACTTACTGGCATATGAGTAGAATTTTGTCACGGGCACAAAAAGGACTATGAGGGCATGTGTGACAGGGATTTGGCATCTGTTATATCAAACTATGCATCACCAACAAGTTACATATACATACAACAGCTCAACCACTGCCTTCAAATTCATTCATCTTGTCACCCAATGTGCATTAGAATTGTGGAAAAGGGGATTATGCATAAATTCTACCTTCAAGGGGCCATCATTCTATTAGGAAAGAAGACTAAGATTCAAAAACCTGGTACTGCAAAAGTGAGAATTCTAAGCATCAGATATTGGTACTCTGCTCAAGGAAAGCCAAAGGAATTTGGAGAAGGGCAAGACAACCTCCAGCTAGAAGGCACACAAAGAAGGCTTTTTGGAGGAGTGAGCATTTGAGCTGGGCTTTGCAGAACAGGTATACTTGACCATGGAAGGAGGAGGAGGCCCAAGGAGTATTCTAGACACAGAAACAACATCAGAAAGGCATGGAAGCAGGAAGATGCAGCAAGGTTGAGGGAAACAGTGAAGAGTTTAGCTCAAATTGTAGATCACTTCATGCTTAGAAACAGTGGAAAATAAAGGGGAATAGATTGGAGTCAGAAAGAAGAGGATACTAGACACCAAGGTAAGGAGATTAGGATTTACTTCATGGGAAATGGGGAGTTAGTGATGGCTCTGAGAAGGTGGGCACCATGATAAAAGCTGTGCAAAGGAACACTTCTGGCATCATCGCACGCCTGGGTGAAAACGCCCAGAACTTAAAAGATGTCACAAAAGGAAAACTGCAGCTCCCAAACTCAGGCATGAAGATCCCAGCGCCTCTCTTAGGTAGCCTGGTAGGATAGCAGAAATAAATAATTCTGACCAGCTTCAGTGTTTGCTTCTCTCTCCTTCAGTCAGAGTCTGTGATGTCCTGAGCAGGAAGGATCTAGCTGCCACCTAAGGGAAGATAAAATATGACCAGCTCAGTAATGGAAACCAGGAGCACAAGCACAGCTTGCTTCCTCAGGTGCAGGACAAATCCATCAAGAATTCTCTCTGCTTCACCCAAGCTGGAGCCCAATTTATCTGCCAGCTCAGGGCTTCACTGTCCCTACAGAACAGAAAAAGAAGGAAGAAGAGGAGAAAGAGGGAGTCAGGAGGTTGGGGTAAGGCTCTACTTCCAAGAGCTTTGGGACAGAAGACAGGCTCCAGGGAATTAGAAATGAGCATTCACTAAACACTTTCTATGGACTAGCACCTCACAGGCACTAAATCTGCAAATGACATCACAGGGAAGACACAATTATCTGTAAATTACAGATAAACCCAAACTCAGAATAGTGCCACAGAACAGAGCCAGCTGAGAATTTCTCTATAGGCAGAGATAAATCCCTTGCCCAAGAGCCCAAGTCTAAGGAGCTAAGTTTTATCTCAGGTCTGCTTGACTCTTCAGGCTGCATTCTCCTGCACCACTCAGCCTGCTGCTGCTGCTAAGTCGCTTCAGTTGTGTCCAACTGTGCGACCCCATACAATGGCAGGCTCCCCCATCCCTGGGATTCTCCAGGCAAGAACACTGGAGTGGGTTGCCATTGTCTTTTCCAATGCATCAAAGTGAAAAGTGAAAGTGAAGTTGCTCAGTCGTGTCTGACTCTTAGCGACCCCATGTACTGCAGCCCACCAGGCTCCTCCGTCCATGGGATTTTCCAGGCAAGAGTGCTGGAATAGGGTGCCATTACCTTCTCTGCACCACTCAGCCTGGCAACTGAAAAATCAAACATCTCTACTTGCTGGGATGCTGATTATGACCAGGAGTGGGGGCAGCGGCAGTCATTTCCTTTCACTCACTGACTTTTACTTCTTCCCTTAGCTCTTTTCTCTGTATTGATTTGGGGTTTTGTCCTCTTTGAGCAATATGTTTCTTTCCAAGGAGTTTTCCAGACCAGCATCAAAATGACTTGTCAAGCTCCACTCCTGGGTCAGCTGCTTGACGTACTACAGCCACCTTGTTCTCCCCTGGAAAGTCTTTGAGCCACTGACATTTACATTTCTTGTCTAGATATCTGACACAGGTATGACAGCTATGTACACCTCTGTATTTCTTTTCTGTGTTTTCCTTTCCACTCCACCAAAATAAGTTTCATTAATCCATTTCTTGGTGTGTGCGGTAAAGCCCTCCAAGGAAGCTCTGGCATACAGGCTTATCACTATTATTTATTGCTGGCCTCCTCCATCCTGCATATGCTAAGGGATATATCACCATTGCTAAAATATCAATGCTCCATCTCAGGACATGGAAGATGGCAGAGAACAATGGGCAGGGGAACGGTAATGCAAGCTAGGGAAATGAGTAAGTTCAGGAACAGGCCAACCTCAGACCCAGTAGCCCAGACAGCAGGCATCAACCATCCTACACAGACAGGGATTGTCTTTTTATTGTTACTGTGGTTAATCCAGTCCTATCCTAGTAGCCTCTAACCTTTGGATCAAAGTGTTCCCTGCCTTGAAATTCTTATATTTTCTCCAGCTAAGAAAGAAAATTCCCTGTAAGGTCTGCAATGGGGAAATTTTTATGAAAGGCTACTGGATCAGAATAAAAGGACATTTCACTCTTAACCACAGGATGTCTTGTTAGTGGCATAGGCCCTTAACCACAATGCAGTAAAGGCCACAGAGACTTAAGTATTTCTATGTTTCTTCAAAATGAAATGATCCTTATTGATTTCCTTGCTAATTCACTTAAGTAATTCATGCCCTTTGTAAACATTTCATAATCATATATATTACATACATTTTACTCCACTCATAACTTCAGTTACCACTGGGATGCATACCCCTAGTGATATGTTATGAATATAAAGTATATTTTTAGAACACAAAGGGATATATACCATAACTAATTACTATAATCTGCTTCCATCTGTTTGACCCTATATCAAGGTCATATCTCCAAGACAATAGTCTTTCAGTTAAAGATAACAGAGTAAGACATTTTAATTCTATTCTTTCCCACTAAGCCTATCAAAAACATTAAAAAATTAAAATAGAAGGAAAGTATAGCTCAATAGTAATGATAGAAGTAAATACACACAACTCCAAACTATAAGTTGTGAACCACAAATCACGAACTCAGCCATGTGCTCTGCAATGTGGCCCAAAATATGAAAAATGTGAAAAGTCATGACGGCTACACATAACCTCCCTAGAAATTAGGTAGGATACAGAATTCCATCGACATGCTGGTGACTCAGGTCTGAAAAGTCAATATAAGCATTCATAGAAACAATGAGAACCTGGGACATAAGCAGACCAAAGGAGAAGCGGGGGCCGTCCCGCACTGCTCCATTCTCCATGGCTGGAAAGCTAGGCAGGCAGAGCTCAAGTAGGTTCCCGTCATCTTTCATTGTTAACAACACCTGTCTATATACACAGGGTGGCTTGATCACCTGGGGGCACGCTTTGTGCCTACTGCCCTAGTGCAACTGTAGACAGAAAGCCTCCTTTCATATACAGTGAATGGTAATTCGAACAGTGAATTTTGTGGCCTTTCTACTTATTGCTAAGAGAGACTGCTGGAGATGAGGAAAGACAGCATTAGCCACTGGATTACAAACAGAGGATTTTGCAACTTTCAAGGGTTCCCTTTGAGTCACAGTATTGCTAAAATCACTGAAACCCAAAAGGATACATCACTCAGCAGAAGAAACAGTGGTGAAGCCTGAATCAGGGCAGCTGCAGTTTACCCTCCCCATTCATCACCACGTGTTCTTGTTTATAAACGAATATTTGGTTGGCGTGGGTTTTTTTTTTTTTTTGTATTTTGCTATACAACATTATAATTCAACATCTGTATACACTACAAAATGATCCCCACAAGTCTATCTATCATCCATCACCATACCACTGACCCTTGCTACTCATTTCATACACTGCCTTCTCGTAACCACTGTCTTGTCTTTGTAAGTTTGGTTTTGGTTTTATTTCGTTTGTTCTTGTTTTATTTTCTTTGTTATTTGTTGTGTTTTTTAGATTCAACATATAAGTAAAATCACATGGTATTTGTCTTCCCCCATCTGACTTATTTCACTTAGCACAATATCTTCAAGGTGTTGTCATAAATGGCAGGATTTCATTCTTTGTGTGGCTGAGTGGTATTCCATTGTGTGTGTGTGTGTGTGTGTGTGTGTGTGTGCCACATCTTTTTTTATTCACTCACCTGTTGATGGATACTTAGGTTATTTTCACAGCTTGACTATTGTAAATAATGATGAAGTGAACTTAGAGATGTCCAAGAGAACAAGCTCTAATAAGGAAGAATATTTTCTTGAAATAAACAGTGCAAATCTATATCAAAAAAGGATACATCATAACTCAGGAAAAATATATGGAGATATTCTGAAAATGCTTCAAAGGTACAGAAAGAATTCTATGTATATATAGGCCAATAAGTAGCAGTTTACATACATTTAGTTTCCCATGATAATCAGCTGGAAAGCAGGACAATATATATGAAATAATCATTTGCAGAACTGCAAAATAGGCAACGCGGATTGGGATCCTTGAGAGAGGGAAATAAATAAGGTGATCTCTACAATTGTTATGGCTTTCTGCCTGAAGCAATTTTAAGACCAACAGTAGAGAACGGTTAAGTAATTATAGGTCAACGCCCTTGTTAAAATGTACATCAGGGCTTCCCCGGTAGCTAAGTGGTAGAGAACCTGCCTGCTAATGCAGGAGTCATGGGTTCAATCCCTGATCTGAGAAAATCCCACATGCTGCAGTGCAGCCAAGCCTGTGTGCTACAACTATTGAGTCCGTGCCCTGAGCCTAGGAGCACGCAACTACGGACCCCACGCACCCTAGAGCCCGTGCTCCGCAACAAGAGAAGCCACCGCAATGAGAAGCTCAAGCACCACGACTAGAGTAGCTCCTACTTGCTGCAACTGAGAAAAGCCGGAGTAGCAATGAAGCCCAGCACAGCCAAAAATAACATAAATAAATAATTTTTTAAAAATTACAACTAAAAAAATATTTAAGAAGATGAAATGCCTGGAAACCATGGGTGGAGCTTCAGAAAGAATTAAGGTACACAATAAAAGGGCTCTAGAAATCTGCATAAAGGTTACCTTGAGTCTTTGGTAAGTACAAAGTTGTGCATCAATAGAGTGAAACTCCACAAGACAGAGCAACAATTGACTAAGTGACTAAAGCAGAACAATTGTCAAACCTCACATAGGACTGAGAGGTCTTCTAGCTTCAGTGAGCTGCAACAAGGTATCCACAGTGAACATCTGGACAATTTTGTGGCCACCCAGAGGAGTCATGATTTAGTAATAGGGCTAATCTATGTCTAGTCTACTGTACATTAATCCTCACAAATCTTAAAATGAGGACTCAGTGACCTCAAACTAATAGAAAAATATGTCTTTCAATGCAAATTTCAAAATTCTTTACAGGAAGACAATACAATTAAGACATTCAACTAGATAACATATTAAAAATGTGCAGCATCCAACCAAAAATTACTAGAATAAAAATCAGAAGAATGGGTCCACAATCCCATTGCTGCTGCTGCTGCTGCTGCTCCGACTCCGTGCGACCCCATAGACAGCAGCCCACCAGGCTCCCCTGTCCCTGGGATTCTCCAGGCAAGAACCCTGGAGTGGGTTGTCATTTCCTTCTCCAATGCATGAAAGTGAAAAGTGAAAGTAAAGTTGCCCAGTCATGCCCAACTCTTAGCGACCCCATGGACTGCAGCCTACCAGGCTCCTTCATCCATGGGATTTTCCAGGCAAGAGTACTGGAGTGGATTGCCATTGCCTTCTCCGCCACAATCCCATTAGCTTAGGAGAAAATTAAGCCGACAGAAACAGACACAGAGCAGACACAGAGATGACAGAAATTATGGAACTCTCAGGCCAGGATGAGTTAAAGTTAAAAGCTGAAACGGTTTTTATAGCAATATACTCATATTTATAGAAAAATAACTATAATGAGAAGAGAAATCAAACATAAAAAAACAAATGAACTTTTAGAGATACAATATCTGAAATAAAAATGTATTATTAGATGTTACAGTAGATTTGACCCTGCAGAAGAAATTATAGTTTATCTTAAAAACTAGGCAATAGAATATGAAGTAAATGAAACTCTTTTTGGTAGCTAACCTTGTTACTACAATATTTTATAACATAAATAAACATTTTATTTAAATTGTTTAAATTACTGCTGTAGTTTCTATTTCCTTACCGGATCATACTGCAAGGCTGCTGAATACAAAGTCAAGACACAAAAATCAATTGTTTCTAAAAACAGAAAATGAACAAACGGAAAGTGAAACTTTAAAAACAATATATAATAAAAATTTGAAATCATACACTGCTAGAACAATGGGGTATTAGTATGGGGAAAATGAAACTTTGTTGGGGCTTCCCTGATGGCTCAGAGGTTAAAACGTCTGCCTGGAATGCGGGAGACCCGGGTTCGATTCCTGGGTCAGGAAGATCCCCTGGAGAAGGAAATGGAAACCCACTCCAGTACTCTTGCCTGGAGTATCCCATGGAGGGAGGAGCTGGTAGGCTAAAGTCCATGGGGTCGCAAAGAGTTGGACACAACTGAGCGACTTCACTCACTCACATACACCAGATATAAAAATTACTCAAACTGGATCATAGACTTAACCATAAAAGTTAAAGGGAGAAATCATAGGATGAAACCTTCACACAAACATGGGGTAAACAAGGATTCTCTTTTAAAAGAGACAAAAGACAATGAAGAAAAGCTGGTCAATTGAACTTTATCAAAATTAAAGACTTTTTCAACTCTAAAGTCTAGATTTTTAAATGAGAATGACCGCCACAGATGAAGAGAAAATGTATATACATGTGATTATACATTTGACAAGGAGCTAGTATGCTAAATATATAAAATATCTTCCTTTACCTTCAGTCATATAAATTAAATAAAACAATTTTAAAATCAATAAAATAGTTGAACATACAGTTCATAAAAGAAGGCATGGATGACCACTAAGCACATGAAAAACTCAGTATCTTTACACACACACACACATATAAAGATAAAAGATACACAGAGAAATACTAGGACAGAATATGATCATATTTTACATATATCAATTCTAAAAATGAACCCCTGAGTAACCACAGCCCAGGAGAAAGCTAGCAGATGCCCAGCACCCCAAATACCAGAGGCCCCCATTGTGTCTGTAGCAATCACAGACTTCTTACTGCTCATCAACTTTAACCCACTCCCTATGGCAATTTTAACTACTATGATTATTTCCTTGATTTATTTTATGAATTAATGTTCTATGCTAGCAAGTCTAGACAATATCATCTAATTTGACCTGCTTTTTGAACTTTACATATATGGACTCAAATTATAGGTATTGTTATTTTTCTTGCTTTTTCCTTAATAGTATGTTTGTTAAGACTAATCCAAATCATTGCCCAAGGCTATGATTAGTTCATTTTCTTTCAGTATAGTATTCTATAGCGTAAACCCATTACAACTTATTTATTGACCCTACCATTGATGGTTTTTTGAGTCGCTGCCTATTTCTAGCTCTTTCACAGAGCTCTTATAAAATTATCATATATAAATCCTGCTATATTTATGCATGAATTTCTTTAGGATGTATTTCTAAGAATGGAATTTCTGAATCATAGGAATATGTATTTTTAAACTATGTTATAGAATGCCACTGTTTTTCTGATGCAGTTGTGCTAATTTACACCCTCAGCACTAGTGTATAAGAGTTCCAGTTGTTCCATATCCTCTCTAATACTTTATATTATGAAGCTTTTCCATTGTAGTCCATCTAATTGGCTCATAGAGGTATCGCACTGTGGTTTTAAGTTTCATTTCCCTGACTGTTAAGTAAAATGCTGGGTACTTTTTCATGTTGGTAGCCATGTTGATATTCTCTCTTGGGAAGTCTTTTTAAAGCACCCATATTTGTATTTGGATGCCTGTCTTTTTCTTGTTGGGTATTTTTGAGTGGTGGCAAATTGAATGATTTGTGTTTTTTAAATTTCCCACTCGCTATTTTATGAACTACTTAATGAAATAATAAAATTTTTAAAATAATAAAACACATAGAGACTTGCTTTAGTCTACATGGTATTTCATTGTATAGACTACCTTAAACTACTTAACCACTCTTCTAATGATGGAAATAAAGGCGATTTCCAATTTAAAAGCACTATAAACAATAATGTAATAAACAGTCTTGCACAAACACAGTGTGGGAGGAGAGGGACACTGTGTGTTGTATGTGAGGAGCATGACATTGATGAGAACCCAGAAAAAATTGGCTTCTTCTTTCCCACCATGAACATGCTCTCCTGAGAGTCCTGTCTGTATGCTGGTTCAGGCTGATAAGGGAACAAGGAAGGAAAGGAGCAAGACAAAGGAAGGAAAATAGAAGATCAAAGAATGAAGAGAGTCTTTGGTTTCATCTCCATTTTTTTAAATTATAGAATTTAGTTTATAAATTAAGCATCATTGCTCCCTCGCCTCTCCCCATTCCTCACCAGTTTAAAGGCATGGGATGTAGTTAACTATTAAGATCCAAGATTTTTACTTCTATTTGTTAAGATTTTTTATGAGAAGCAAAGAAATATATGCTCATCATAGAAAATGTAGACAGTACAGTGAAAATCTATCCAAAAACCCATCTGTTTCTTTTTAAGAATCTCACCAAGACCAAGGCAAACAAACAAATGTTTGTGGAACAAACGCTGCCCAGCTATCCTCAGCCTAAATCCCACTGGTGATCCGTTCTCCTCACTTGCTCTGTAGGTGGAGTCACCGGGCATAGCTGGCTTCCACCCCAGACACAGCTACGTTTCAGTTAGTCCTATAGTTTATAACTTGGAAATCTGTCTACCTGCTAAAAGAAATTTGGAATGAAGGCTCTGTGTCCAGGTGCCAAAGTCAGGCCTCATTATATACACTTCACAACTCTGCCTACTTAAAAAAAAAATATTTTTCCTCCCATCTGGAAGCTCCAGATGAACTGTCTTGACAGCTTCTCCTCACTGAAATGTTCAGAGAGCTCTCAGACCTCTCCAGGAAGGGGAGAAACAACTTCCTGGTAGGAACACAGAGTCAGAACTGAAGTTTGAGCTTAAAACACACAACTTCCAAATCTCTCACAACTTTCAAATTGCTCCGAGTTGGGCAGCTGGCAGGTGCCAGGACTTGCTCAGCAGATGGTGTCCAAGGACACAGCCTTCCTTCTCTTTCTGGCATAGGGGAGGGTTTTCCACCTAGTTAGACCACAGCTAGGGTTTCCGAAGGTACCTTAGACTTTTCCACAGGAAGAAAATCTCCATCCCTCCTCACCACTTCTCCATGACCGTGAGTGAGAGACCTCATCTCTCCAGCCCTTGTGCTTTCCCCTCCCCACTCCGCTGGCCAACCGCCACCTCCCCTTCCCTCACCATCAGTTCTGAGCAACTGGTCTCAGACTGCAGAGCCAGGAGAGAAATGCCTCCATGCAAGCGCTCCTCCTGGTCTAGAGTCCTTCCAATCCCAACTCCACTTTGTAACTTTTTCTTTAAGGTGAAACGAGAACAGCGAAGTGTAAAAATACACATCCATGAAGGACAGTCCTTCTTTGCCCTGTGACCCCCAGGGTAGGCTGTGGTTTGAACCTTCTACATTAGTAGCCCATTGCTGCTTTTATGAACTGATTTCTAGAACACCGCTTCACCTTGGCATACATCTGGAATCTTCTGAGATACTGGTTTCAGCCTCAGTTGTAATGTCTGCAGTTTGGATTTTAGCACAATAACCTGGATCCTAACAATTACAATTACAGTCACAATGATGTTAGTAACAGCTCTCTCTAAGTGTGTGCAAGTCTAAAGTTTTCAATGGCATCTTGGCTCTGGAACCAGACAGATGAGTGAAGGTGCAGAAGATACTAATGTAAAAGGGTTGTAACTTCTAGCTGGTGATACAACTTGTTTGTACAGAACATATATATATAGTAATATATATGTAATTGTAATGTTTATAATACACATATAATTTTAATATATACAAATGTAAATAATGTAGACAAACATTAATCTGATCTCCCCAACCCTCTATCACCATTAGTGGGAATAGTGGCAGGGCTGGGGGTTGAAGACGGAAACTCAGTATGTAATCTTGCTACTGAATCTAAAAATTAAACCATCTCTTTAGTTCATTCTCTCTTCCTGAAAATGCCAGGCCCTCAGATGCTCCTTCCCTAGGTAGGGATGCAGGTGCCCTGCACACCAGACACCTAGATGTGAGTTTTACAGGATATCAGGAAATCATGAAGCTCAAGGTTTGGGACACTGGTTACAACACACCCAGATGAATTCTGGGGCCATCCACGATATCCTTGTCTAAGTGCCTCAGTGGCCTGAATGAGAACCCCCCCTTCCTTCAGTTAAGGCCTTACTTATGTGACATAACTGCCTCCTTCCCTCCCTGAAGCCCAGAGTGAGGAAATTTACAACATCCTGTTCCAGTTGCTCTTTTTTTCTCTTAGCTCACACCTTCCTACAATTTGCTGGCAAGGAAAGGGACAGGCTATTGGCCTTTTACTATCCTTACATCCTCCTTTCCTAGAGGCAGCCTAGTTCCCTGAGCATCAGGTATATTTGCTCCCCAGTGTGTGACACGGTTATAAACTGGATCCTCCATGCTTACTTCCCTCTCCAGCACTCCAAAAGAAGCCACAAAAATTTTAAATATTATTGCAAGGAAATTATCCAACCTGCAACTTGCCTTGCTGTCTAATCTGCCTTTGTATCTCATAACCTAGGGATTATCTTCTTGTTTGTCTCTGATTTTTTCCCTAGACAAATCTTATTCTTCCTCTCCATTCTCACACCCCACCCCAGAAATATGCCAGACTGGAGCCAATGAGAACAAAGATTAGACTCCCAGAAAGACAATAGGAAAAAGCACATCAACTGCTTCTAATAAGTAACTCCTTTGTATCAAGCAAAACTTTCACTGAGTTACATAGAGCCTCCCCGGTAGCTCAGTTGATGATAAAGAATCCGCCTGCAGTGCAGGATACCCCGGTTTGATTGCTGGGTCAGGAAGATCTGCTGGAGAAGGGATAGGCTACCTACTTCAGTGTTCTTGGGTTTCCCTGTTGGCTCAGCTGGTGAAGAGTCCACCTGCAATGCAGGAGACCTGGGTTCAATCCCTGGGTTGGGAAGATTCTCTGGAGAAGGGAGAAGCTACCCACTCCAGGATTCTGGCCTGGAGAATTCCACAGACTGTATAGTCCACGGGGTCACAGAGAGTCAGACAGGACTGAGCCACTTTCACTTGCATAAGATAGTGCCTGTAAATTGCTTAGGAAAAAATCACCTAGTCAATAAATATGCAATAAAATATAGTTATTAATTGTTATTTATCACTCACTGTGTCATTCCACCCACTGAAACAAGTGAGGCAATTTGACCAGGTGGTCTTCTCTATTTTACAAACTAGAAAAATGAAGGTCAAAGGCACGGCTATTTTCTGTAGGTGAAATATAGACTAACCAGTGGGGCCACATTAAAATACAGAGTCTGTGACCTCTTCTCCTGTACTCAGAGTTTTAATCTTCCCTTATTAATCAAGTTGCACTGCTTACATGAAAATTTCTAAAACTTTTAGATCAAGATCAGCAACCTTTTGCTATTAAAGGTCAGATAATAAATATTTCAGGTGTTTCAAGCCCAAAAGACTCTGTCTCAAATATTTACCTCTTCTATTATAGCACAAAAGCAGCCACCGGAAGTTCATGGACAAATAGCTGTGGCTGTGTTTCAGTAAAATTTTATTTACAAAAACAAGCAATGGGCCAGATTTCACCAAATGACTATAGTTTGCTGAGCACTACTTCAAATCAATACCAAGTGCTTGGCACATAGTGAGGAATCCAAAATGAGTTTAGATAGATAAATGAATGAAACAATGATTTATCCTACTTGGAATTCCTTTAGCTCTAAAAGGTTCTACTATCTAATCTAACAGTACATTTCATGTTCTTGTATTATTCAATATAATTTCATATCTCTTCTTTTTCTGTGAATAAAATAATATTGAACATGCATCTTGTTACTTTGCAGTCAGATAGGGCTGGAACTGAGACCCAACCTTTCTATTTGGGCAAGTTAATTTACCTTAAACTTCTGTTACCTCATTTGCAAAACAAGCATAAGGATGCTTACTAATAGTGGTCTGCGTGCATACGTGCTTAGTCATTATAGTCATGTCCAGCTCTTTGTGACCCACTGGGCCATAGCCTTCCAGGCTCCTCTGTCCATGGGATTCTCCAGCCAAGAATACTGGAGAATACCATACCCTCCTCCAGGGAACCTTTCCCACCCACAGATCAAACCTGCATTTCCCACACTGCAGGTGGATTCTTTACGGCTGAGCCATCAGGGAAGCCAAGCAGTGGTCTGAGGCTCAGAAATTATGTAGGCACAATGCCAAGTGCATGGTAGATAGGAATTAGACTACATTCCTGTAGACAGGGGACTTCTTTTTCAGTGTTTTATCCAAACGTTCCTACTTTTATTCTCCCTCATTTGCTTTTTATGTGGATGGGAATTGGAAATGGTGGTGATCCTAGTCTGGTAGACCAGGAGACACATCGCATGCTGAGTTGGCTTAGATGCTGCTGCTTCTCTCTATGTCCAGCTTCTGAGGCTCTGCAGAGGGCCAGGGAAAGGTCCCATTCTTGACCTGAGCTCAGTGTTCATAGCAGCTGTACTATGAGCTACCGATAATAACATGTTTAAGACCAACTACGTCTGAAATGCACTGTTGAAGATTTTAACACTTCACACCTAGATTAAGCTCTTCAACTAATATACATAAGAAAGCTTCATATCTTCTTCATGGTGAACAAATGTTTGAAGTGGAAATATGACCAGTAGAAAAGGAAGAAGTCTCCACAACAATTAAAACACCAGGAAGATCCTGGGAGTTAGAAGTCATGAAAAAACAGTCCTAGCAGTGCTTCTCACTTTCTGTCTCATGTAGAGCAAGACAAACCTATCCTTTCCTCTGCACCTCAATATTTTCCAAATCTCAGTAATTTATTTCCTATCTTCATAACTCTTATCATGCCTACAGGGCCCCAAACTATTATGTTTCCTATACTTCAACTGAATCAACTAACTTACTTTACTTAGCCTTGTCCTTCACAATACCTATTATATAATATCACAGGTATGTTAATTATACTTTCCTTATTATAATAATATATACCTATTTATAATAAATATATACCTATATAATATATTTATAATAAATATATACCTTTATAATAAATATATACCTATTGAAATATAAATTATACTATTTTAATAAAAATATTCCTTCACTATATCATCTAAAACCATCCCAGGTACCACCAGTGGCAGGTATTTCCATTTCTGGAAACTGGCTCTGGGGATGAATATCTCTTTGTTTTCCACATTGCTTGATTCTTTCATACCCTGAGCAGCACCTGGCACCATGTTGGGCACACACATAGTATGTGAAGCCCTTACATTTGTATAGTGCTTTATAGCTTTCAAAGTACGTCGACACACTTGGCAAGGAGAACACATTGGAGAGAACCTCCTTGAAGGTTTGTGTAAACTTGGCAATGGAGAGGAATACCTGGAAGATCCTAGAAAAGGAACAAAACCACCCACTGGGAAGCCTCCCTAATCATGCTGCCCTGTTTTATCCTGTGAAGGGTATACTAGGTCCTGGGTGAGGGCAGTGGTCTCCCTGCAAAGAGCCAAATCCTTTAAAGAGTGTAATTTCTAGTTCTCCTGCCATAGCCTTGAGGTTTTTCTCATCCCTGAAATTAGACCTTACTCTTTTGTACTCACAACATACTCACAGAAAAAGGTTATATGGCTGAATTACTAGGAGAAGGAAAGTAACGGAATTCCAGGCAACTTCAAGGCATTATTAAAGCAATATTTTTTGATATTATTACCAAGCCTAATGCAATGTTGAATCTGCAGTTATGGAGTTCATTCTAAAGCACTTGATTGTGCCCAGAAGAGAAATAGTCTTACAAGTAATTTTCTCAAGCATGCCTGAAGAAAGGGCAGTGCATGGCTCAGTAAATACAACAGCCTGGACAGTTATGAGCTATCATGCTAAACTGAATTGACTTACTGCTATAACTTGCAATGAACGAGTTCTGTCTATGAGATGCTCTCTGGTAGGCCTCAGAGCCTAAGTTTTTATGGGTGTTTTGTGCTTATCGATATTGTCTGATATCTAAGAGGAAACTATGTGAACCACATAAGTTTCAGTTTAATTTGTTCAGATTAACTATTTAGTACCATTACAATTAATTAACTTTTAGTAGTATTATTTATTTACACAGAAGTTAGCTTTTCTCTGTATTCAGGACATAACTGATAGTAAATTAGGGTGAGAAGAGGTATATTTTGCAGGAATCCCTCCATCTTCTTTCACCAGTTTACGGTCAGATGCTTTCATTATGTAATCCAAAAGTCTTGAACTATTCTACTCTTCAAAGTACATCCCAAACTCCTACTCTTCAAAGTACATCCCAAATGCCAAACAAACATGACTGAGCTGTATCTCTGAGTGTCTTTGTAAGGGAGCCTTTCCTTGAAGTCACATACTCTACAGAGAAAGCTGAGTTTTTAGTAAAAGATTTTGGGGTCACATGCGTTGGTCATTTTGCCGCTAATTTATGTGGCTGAGTTTTGCATCATCTATGACAATTCATCAGCCGACTGCTAGAAATTTAAATGCAAAGAAGTAATCATATTATTTCATTTTATCCTCACAATAGCATTACAAAGAAAGTCTTGATAGCCCCTGCTCTTAAAAGATGAGGGGACTGAGGTTGAGGGAGGGTGAATAATTTTTTCTGCAGTCACACAGTACCTTGGGCCAGGATTTGACTCAGGGTTATTTGACTTCATAAACAGAAGGTCTTAAGTGGGCTAAACTGCATTAACTCAGATACTCATTGAGCATATCCTTGTCTATGAATTAGTCCCTATGAGGTTTCATTAAAGACAGACTTAAGCAGTCTCATGGGCTTCCCTGGTGGTTCAGATGGTAAAGAATCTGCCTGTAATGTAGGAGACTCACGTTTGATCTCTGAACAAGGAAGACCTCTGGAGAAGGGAATGGTTACCCACTCCAGTATTCTTGTCTAGAGAATCTCATGGACATAGGAGCCTGGAGTCACAAAGAGTCAGACACAACTGAGTGATTAACACTTTCACTTTTCACAAGCAGTCTTATATAAAAACAAGAAACTCCAAATTGGGTGGGGTACATTAGAACTTGGCAAGACAAGCAGAATATGAAGAGAATCAGGGAATCAGCTTCTAGATCCTCAACTCAAAACAGGTCTATATCTCAGTGATATTGCAGGTTTGGTTCCAGACCACTGAAATAAATCTAACCACCGGAATTTTTTAGATTCCCAGTGCACATAAAATTTCTGTTTACATCACACTGTAGTCTGTTAGGTGTGTAACAACATTATGTCTAAAAACAATGTGAAAGTGAAAGTCACTCAGTCACATCCAATTCTTTGCAACCCCATGGACCATAGCCCCTCAGGCTTCTCTGTCCTTGGGGGTTCTCTAGGCAAGGATAGTGGAGTGGGTTGCCACTCCCTCCTGCAGGGGATCTTCCCAACCCAGGGACTGAACCCAGGTCTCTCTCATTGCAGGTGGATTCTTTACCAACTGAGCCACGAGGAAGCCCAAGAATACTGGAGTGGGTAGCCTGTTCCTTCTCTAGGGGATCTTCCTGATCCAGGAATTGAACCGGGCTCTCCTGCATTGCAGGCAAATTCTTTATCAACTGAGCAACCAGGGAAGCCCTAAAAACAATGTACATACCTTAATTTAAAAACACTTTATGGCTGAAAAAAAATGCTCACCATCATCTGAACCTCCAGTGAGTCCTAGTGGTAACATTATCACTGATTACACTTCTCCATAACAAATGAAAACACAAAGCAATGAAAACATGTGAAATATTGTGAGAATTATCAAAACGTGACACAAAGACAAAGAGTGAGCAAGTGCTCTTAGAAAAATGGCTCTGATAGGCTTGCTCAAGGCAGGGTTGCCATAAACCTTCAGTTTCTAAAGTGCACAGTGTCTGTAATGCACAATCAATAAAGAGAAGAGCAGTAACACCAGGTCTGCCAGTACCAAGACTGATCTATCTGAGAAGGCTCCTCGGGCTGGAGATCTCTTTCCCAGTCCTTCCCTTTACAGTCTAGTCAGAGATTTTCAAACCTTTTCCAGAAAAAGCTGCTTTTAGCTAAGTGAACAAGAGAGAGGTCCTGCCCCTTCTGACCCCCAGATTCCGTGCTAAAGAACCTGCCCGCTGAAGAGGAGCCATGGAGTGCTGACCAGCTTTTCCTTGAGGGAACTGAGCTACATGTTTCTGTAAGAGATGCACCGAGCCAAAACCCATCTGATGGAATTAACGTCACTGTTTTTTATATTAAGAAGGTCAATGCCATCTTATGTGAGTGTAGGTCACAGAAACAAATGCATCTATTTCACCAATTTTCTTGGGATTTAGTGACCACATGTACATTTTATTTCTATATAAAATCATTTGTGTGAGTCAGAAACACCTGCATAGGCACTATTCTCTCTTAAAATTACTCTTGTTAGTTTTGGTTTTTCAGGATTAAAACACCCATTGGCCACACAAAGCTAATTTAAGTAGTTTATTTTCATTCCCCCCCACAGCTCATTGATTTCTGTCACTTTTTTCCAATTAGGAACTTGAACCTCTTAGAATCGTTATTCAAATCATAACATTTATTAAAAATGTTGGGAAATTTTTGCCTTTTATCTATTCATCATAAGTAATAGTAGAAATGGACAATTTAAATAAAGGAAATTGCTCCATTTTTTTTCAGCTTTGGTAATTTTTGCAAACTTTATGTGCTAATACAGAAAAGAAACTAAAGAATACTGACACCAGTTCCTATAATTCACTTAGGAGACACAGATACCTTTAACTGAAGCCAAGTAATTATTGCCCAGGTTGATACTACTAACTTGCTATAGAATGAGGCAGTTCAGTTCAGTTCAGTTCACTCGCTCAGTCATGTCCGACTCCTTGTGACCCTGAGACAACTAGTCATAGCAAATTAAAAATGTAGACCATCAGTTGCAACCATGCAGTTGGTTAATAGCTAGTACTAGTTTGCTGTTGGTAAGACTAAAGTGTGGTCCAGTGCAAAAAATGAGCAGGTGGCTACAGGCTGATGAAGCATCTCATCTGCACCAGGTGAACTCTTTGTGGGTGTCCAGAGCTTAGGCCTTCCATGCTGTTATGTAAATTACATGAGGGTCTAAGAGAAGGCCTGCCTACTGGGGAGATGGAGAGAACAGCATCTGTCTAGAAGGTATCCTTTTGCAACGTGGAAGTACTGACCAGGTAGGGTCCTGGGACAAGAGCAGTAGAAATCAATTCTCACCTTCTGGGAGGGCTAAGGTCTCTAGTGGCTGGGTTTGCTTTGCTAGGGTTATTCTTTTTTGAATTGTTCTTGCTGGCTATCTTAATGAAGTGGGTAGGACAAGACTAAAAAGCCAGGATGTTGATCTGAGGATGTAGAATCTTATTATTCCTAAATGGCATTCCTTCATTAGACTCAGTTCAGTCTGTGGGAAGCAATTAGGAGTCAAATGAGCTTGATTTTGAGTCTGCTGTTTACTAGCTTAGTGAACTTCTAGAAGTTATTTACCCTTTCTGAACCTCAGTTTGTTCATTGGAAAATTATGATAATAATAACAACTAGCCCTTAAGGTTGCTATGGAGAGTAAATAGAATATTACACATAAAGTGTTTAACACAGTGCCTGTGTGACGTAAGGATTCTGAAAGAGGTGGTTATTATCTTATCTTGTTTTCCACATGCCATTATCCTGACCTGGGATGGCACCTTCCCATGCTTTCTTCTAATTTGTCTGGACCCTCTCAGACACCGCAGATACACACACCTCCTATTTAGCCCAGATTGTTCATTAAGGCCTGCTATCATTGCTATTACACAGCTGTCTTTACCTTTTCCCCTACCAACCTCTGTTATTTCTGTTCATGGAGGCAACAGTGTGCTTGTTTATACATTTTGCCAGCATTGTTGAGCATCTGGATGGACCAAACTCTGGAATAAATGCAGAGATGGGCAAAGCAGACAGTACTTCTGATCTTTTGAAACTTATAGTCCAGCAGGAGACACAGAACAGTCAACAGCGATAACAATCAGGACAGGAAATAGCAGTTGCCATGGGAATACATTGTAGGGCCATTTATCTCATCTTGGGTGGTATGGGTGGGGAGTCAAGGGAACTTAGCTTCCTTCCACAGCAAAGTCTTGCACCCCCAATCCCAGCCAGCTATCTCCAAAGCACAAGTCTCTGGTTATCAAAGGGGCCAGGTAAGCAAATGGAAGATGTGCCAATATTAGTTGTTACATGTGTAGTTGACAGCACCCACTCAGATACAAATCGTGGGGTCAATATGGTTGAGGACGAAGAACTGATCTATAGGCAAATACATTTTACAACTTAAACTCAAGTACTCATGGGAATGCCCTGGGTGATAGGGAATGATGTATTCTAATATATCTTTTTTAAAACAATGTTTACGCTTTTAAATCAACATTTCTCCCATTCAAGTACTAACCAGGCTTGACTCTGCCTAGCTTCTAAGATCAGACGAGAGTGGACATATTCCGGGTGGTATGAGAGTTGACTAAGCCAACATTTCTGCAAGTAATGTGAGATAGGAACTTTTTTCAAACAGAGAGTCAATACCCCCACACCCGCTGCTGAATCATCAGCTATCTCTTGTCTGTTCATTTCAAATGCCAACTTTATCATATACAAAGTTTCCATTTATTGAGTATATTTCCAGGCTCTCTGTTTTGATCCATTTGACAATGCCACACTTTTCTGATTGCTATAATTCTATAGTATGTTTTGATAAACAGTAGGGCAAGACCTCTGTTCTCTAATTTTTTCTTGGATGTTTGAAATCCACATTAAATTTCTTTACAAAGAAGCAGAGTTTCAAAGTCTATTGGTTTATATATTTCTTAATGTCAATCTCCAGCTTATGCACTGCTTCTCAGTAACTATGATGTCCAACACTATTATTTCACCTCAGATTCTGTTTGTTTATATAATAAAAATGGGGGAGTAGAAATACTATTGGTTAAGTAATTGGAGGACCTAGATTTGAAACCAGGACTTGCCATCCACCAGCTCTATGACCTGGGGAAAAACATTTACTCTTCCTGAGCCCCAGTCTGTCCATTTATAACATGGAGATTAAAAAAAACCCTGTCGTATGAGGCATTGTGAGGATTCTATAAGAGAAAGCAATGAAGATTTTATCAAAGCTCCTGTGTCACACTTGCAGAGATACTAGAAGCTACACACATGAAAAGCAGGCTGTGATGTTTTAAATGCTATATAGTGTTCAACATCATTATTGGAGAAACCGGCTTAAATATTTCACAGCTGAATACGAGCTTGTCCTGGAACTGGGAGTCAATGTAGTCCTTGGTTTTTGGGCAATGGATATTCTGATAGCTTCATTGTATCCTGTGGCTTCTTCTTTTAAGATGTTTGAGTGGTAAGCCCCAATTCCAAATCTTTAGCTTTTTTCTACAAGTCACACAGGAAATCCCCAAATTTCAAAAAACTGTTATTTGCCAAACTCAAATGGGCTATAGCTCTACCTGGGATGTCTTACAAGATTCGGACAACACATAATGCAACACGTGGACAGGGTAAACCAAGGGGGCCAGATTTGCATCCCAAGAAAATTACCTTATGAAATGATCATTAGGAAACCAATCATCTTGGTCTGTAAATAGCTCCATTTACAGTAATGTAGTTGACACTTTGTATTTGCTACTTCTCAACTAGAAGAAAAGGAAAATGCAAAAGTGTGAAAATAAGTCCATAAATATCTCTTAAGAGACTACTGAAAATTTAATTAACTGAGCAATTGAGCCAGACTTCTTTAAATTTAGATCTGAAATGTGAGGGGTTCCTTCAGAGCTTTCCTCTGGTTGGAATGGGGCAAGGCTGGCAGTGGGTGTAAAAACACAACAAAATAAAATGCTCTACTAAACTTTAACTCAGTAATGTTTCATCATTAAGAAAGTATTAAAAGGAAGAACAGTTCTGCCCTTTATAATCAGTGGAGCACACCAGAAAAACTGCACGCCAATGGGTCTATATTTCTCCAAGGAATAGGATAGGGCCCAGTAAACAATTCCACTACATTAAACAAACATCATGATCCCTGCTAAGCGTAAAGCACTAGGCATTGTAGGAAATAAAACAGTGCTTAAGGTGTGGCCCCTACCCTCCCAGATCTCGAAGGCCAGGGGGAAGTACAGGTGTGCAGGCACACGTGGATCACAAGAGCCACATGGCTGAGTCCCCAGGCTCAAGGCAATGGTCCCACGGGGAGGAGAGGGCAGAGGATGAGAAGACCTTCAATCATCGGGCCACATAACAGAAGTGGGAGGGATGCCGAATCAAAGGGGTCCTCATGCAAGATGCACCCTGCTGCCACCTCGGGCTCCACACAGAAGCAGGCGGGGCCAGCCACACCACTGACAGCAGCGGGGGCGGGGTGGGAGGGTGTTCTGTCTTCCCTTCTCCTTTGGGAAGCAGGTCAGGTATGTGAACTCGGAGTTGGCTCTGCGGGTCAGGTCATCTCCCTTCCTTCCCTTCCTCTCTCTCCTTTCCCCTTCCCTTCCCCCTTCCCTTTCTTGCTCCTTTCCTTCCTTCTTCCCTCCTTCCATTCCTTCTTTTCTTCCCCCTTTCCTTCCCCCCAGCCTCCCCATCCTCATTCCCTTTCTATCTTCTTTCCTCCCACATCGCTCTCTCCCTTTCTTCCTCTCAACTTGTTCTCTCTCACTCAGAAGCCCACATACCGCACTCACTCTCTGTATGTGTCTGGCTCTCTCTTCAATATATCCAACAAACATACCACATAATAAACAGGCCACACAATTTCTATCTAGGGAAGGAACCATAGGTGGTTTACATTAGACTTTCGCCTATGCTATCTTTACAGTACAGCTTTCACTGTTGTCTTTTCCTGAGCTGGGAAGGATGTCAAGGAACTAGCACAGAATAATACGATGCAGCACTTTGTTTCCCCCCCTGTTTAGATAGCTGTGTTTGCTCCATTGGGCGTGGAAGACTAAGGGAGGTGGGGCAAGGCACCAAACCCCTGTCTGGAGAAGTTCACGTGTTGGCTGATAAAACATGAGAGTGTGTCTTAGAGGAGCTGAGATGCGAGGCAGATTTTGGATACAGCACAAACAATTTTATTTGGGGAAGAGCAGACCTGGAGTTTTAAACCAAGGAAGGTTCATCTCTTCACTCCATCTCTGCCCTCCTGGAGCAGCCAGACCTTGAAATCTAAGGCACCTTGAACTGATCCCTGTGCTGCTTGAAATCATCCTATAAGGTCATCATCTTTCAGCCTTGTACTGATGTCAGGTTAGAGGACTCAGAAGCAGTGCCAGGAACACATTTATTCCCAGAGATTCTGGGCCAATATTGCCATAGAGATACTAGAAATTACCGCAGGATCTGGATATTTCACAAAGAGGCACCCGCCACTTCTTTGCAAAATATATCCCAAAGATATATTGAATATTGAATATTTTGAGCATCTACTTTAAGCGTCTTTGGGATATCTGTGTCAATCTTGTGCCTCTAGGAAATGGTACATTTCTTTAGGATTTATGATCATAGTTTGGGACAGCTGGCAAGCAATGTCTCCGCCAGTTTGTCGACAGCACTGAGCACCTAAGAGGTGTGCTCCCAAGGAGGAGGCAGCGCATAGAGCGCTGTAGCTCTGCGCTGGGCACTGGGTGTTTCACGTTTCATCCTCACACGAGTCCCTGTGAGGCAGGCACAACTGGTATTCTCCCTTTATGGGCAAGGAAGCAGAGGGCAGAGAGGGGAAGTATTTTGTGCCTTCGAGCACACTGTCAATCAGTGTAAGGCAGAATGCCAGGTAGAATGCCATGAGGACAGAGATCCTTGGTGTTGTTTTCTTCCCCTGCTATATCCCAAGCTTCTGCATGGTGCCTGGCACATAGTAAATGCTCAGAAAATACTTTATGAGTTAATAAAGCAAGAGTGCAACATTAACCCAGCAGTCTGGCTCTAGAATCTGTACCCTTGTTCCTGAGGGGGTCAGAGTATGCCATCCCAAAACATGCCATTTTGGCGTAAGAGTTGTTCTGCACTGAAGGTGACTGAGAAACAGATGTGCAGAAAGCACGCTACTCTCCCTGTCTAAAAGCAGGGCATAAATTGCCCTTCATGAAGACGCGTCCCCTTTCTTCCCTCACACCAGGAAGAGGAGACAACTTTTACTACTGGAGCCAGTTTCTACTTGAATCTGCAGAAACAATTATCCCTGACATCTCATCTCCAATTAGTTTCCCCCATATATTTACTTTCTCACACTTTACTGCCCCAGAAATCCAAACTCTTCTCCTTTGTCTTATCACTTCTTCACAAATATACAGCTCCTTGTTTAAATAGTGTATAAGCTCTCAGGCCCTACTGTTTCTTTGGGTTTTCATGTTCTTTCTATGAGACTCCCACATACACACACAAATGACAATGTATATCAAATAAAAATTGTGTACTTTTTATTCTGTTACTCTACCTTTGTTAGTTTACTCTACACAACCCTGATAATAAACCTAAGAGAATTTTCCTCTCCAAAGCACACAGTGCCATTTTTTCCTCTCTGTTCTTCCTGTATTTCCCCATCTTTTTCCTAGGCTAGTGGTTCTCAAATTTTAGCCTATATCAGCATTACCTGAAGGGTTCTTTCAGCACAGACTGCTGAACCTCACTCTAGAGTTTCCGACCAGTATATCTAGGATGGATATTCTAGTATATCTGGAAATTTACACTTTTAACAAGCTTCCTACAACTGCTGAGGCTACTGGTCTGGGGACTACACTTTGAGAACCTCTGCCCTAAGCCAAAAAAACAAACAAAAAAAAATCCCTTTAAATCTCTACATTTTTATGCAAACATTCTTTCCCTTTTTTCTACCAGACATGGAAAGCTTATTGTGCTCACGATGCTGAAGGAAAGAAAAAATAACTGAAAATGTCCCCATCTCCATTTCAGCAGAAGCATAGACTAAAGCAAAAGGAACTATTGCTAGAGCAATAGCAAAGACCCATAACTTACCATGAGAGAACCTAAATTCAAGCCTTGGCCACTGCTCAAGTCAGTTGACCTTTCAGCTCCTCATTCTACAAAAGGAACATGTGGATAAACCCTGCCTTTTCTACATCCCTGGGCAGTTGTGAGAATTAAGGGATAAAACAAGGATAGCACTTTGTAGACTCTAAAGGACTATAGAACCAGTGTGTGTTGTTATGTAGTCAGCTCATAAAATCATAATGTTGGTCTTGAAACTAGAATTAACTCTGGTGGGTGATGGGTGAGTTCAGAAAGAAGCGTGGGCTCTCTTTATATACTGTATGGCTAAAACAAAATGAAACCATGAGATGTTTCCAAGTAGAACATGAAAATTAAAGCTATATACTTCCAGATGAAATACACTTCATTATCACAGGCCAAACATAAAATAAATAGGGCAGAAATACAGCTATCCATTCCCATAAAGAACAGGGAGGAAATTTGGTGAACAATTCCTGAGTAACTTTAAATGCCTCTTCTATCTTTTTACTGCAGAGCCAAGAAGGGCAGAAAATTATGACAAACTAATTATTATGATGGATGAGGAGCCAGTCCCTAACGTTAGCTACACTGCTGGAGCAAAGAACAGTGCCACAGCTCACATACTTCAATAGGCAAGACACTCTAGAGGAAATGGGCAATACAGATTAACAACATTATGTTAAAACAGGATAATTATTCTTTTTCATTTCATAGTCTTTCCCAAGAACCTGGTCCTGCGTTACATTTTTCTGTTTCTTGTTTCTAAGGTGCTATCTGTGTATATCAGGCAGGCTCCTCTCCTGCTAATTAAAGGTGATGTTGTGCTTGCTTTTCCTGCGGTCTCTAACAGCAGGGGTCCAGGGACCAAAGATTGATGAAACCACTGCAAGGGAACCGCCCTTTCCGAAAGCAAGATCAGGTCATGGCAAGATCAGGGATACAAAGCAAAAAGCTGTGCAAGAAATGAATTCTGCTTTTCTTTCTTTTTAAAGTGCTTTTGTGAGAATTTTCACAATGCATTCAGCAAGCTGGAGTGAAGGTGATGAGCTTTGAATTAAGAAGTGGGCATTTTTTACTTTGGTTGGAGATAAATTTCAGACAGCATCACATAATTAAGTAGCCATTTAGTGATACAAAATAATAAATCCTCTCGTTCCTTCATTCAGGTAGTCATTCAGTCCTAACCAGTATGTATTAAGCACTTGCCATGTGCTTGGCACTGGGGGACACCTGGGGACACAATAGTGTAGTGGACAATACAGACACAACCCCTACCTTTCCAAAGGGGGAGATAAAACAAAAATAGGCAAATATGCAGAATGGTTGCAACTTATACAAAATGCTATGAAGGAAACAAACAAAGGGCTTGGAAAACTCAGCAGTGGCTACAGGACTGGAAAAGGTCAGTTTTCATTCCAATCCCAAAGAAAGGCAATGCCAAAGAATGCTCAAACTACCGCACAATTGCACTCATCTCACATGCAGCAGAGTAATGCTCTAAATTCCCCAAGCAAGGCTTCAAAAGCATGTGAAATGTGAACTTCTAGATGTCCAAGCCAGATTTAGAAAAAGCAGAGGAACCAGAGATCAAACTGCCAACATCTGTTGGATCACAGAAAAAGCAAGAGAGTTCCAGAAAAATATCTACTTCTGCTTTATTGACTATGCCAAACCTTTGACTGTGTGGATCACAACACACTGTGGAAAATTCTTAAAGAGATGGGTATACCACACCACCTGACCGGCCTTCTGAGAAGCCTGTATGCAGGTCAAGAAGCAACAGTTAGAATCAAACATGGAAAAACAGACTGGTTCCAAATTTGGAAAGGATTACATCAAGGTTGTGTATTGTCACCCTGTTTATTTAGTTTATATGCAGAGTACATGAATGCGAAATGCTGGGCTGGATAAAACACATGCTGGAAATAAGACTGCTGGGAGAAATATCAATAACCTCAGATATGCAGATGACACCAACCTTATGGCAGAAAGCTAAGAGGAACTAAAGAACCTCTTGATGAAAGTGAAAGAGGAGAGTGAAAAAGCTGGCTTAAAACTCAACATTCAAAAAACTAAGATCATGGCATCCAGTCCTATCACTTCATGGAAAATAGATGGGGAAAAACAGGAAACAATGACTGCCTTTCTATTCTTTGGTTCCAAGATCACTACAGATGATGACTGTAGCCATGAAATTAAAAGACACTTGCTCCTTGGAAGAAAAGCTATGACAAACCTAGATAGTATATTAAAAAGCAGAGACATTGCTTTGCCAACAAAGATCTGTCTAGTCAAACCTATGGTTTTTCCAGTGGTCATGTATGGATGTGAGAGTTGGACTTTAAAGAAAGCTGAGCGCCAAAGCATTGATGCTTTTGAATTGTGGTGTTGGAGAAGACTCTTGAGAGTCCCTTGGACTTCAAGGAGATCCAACCAGTCCATCCTAAAAAAAAAAATCAGTCCTGAATATTCATTGGAAGGACTGATGCTGAAGCTGAAGCTCTAATACTTTGGCCACCTGATGTGAAGAACTGACTCACCAGAAAAGACCCTGATGCTGGGAAAGATTGAGGGCTGGAGGAGAAGAGAAAGACAGAGGATGAGATGTTTGGATGGCATCACCAACTCCGGGATATGAGTTTGAGCAAGCTTTGGTGATGGACAGGGAATCCTGGCGTGCTGCAGTCCATGGGGTGCAGAGTCAGACACAACTGAGCAACTGAACTGAACTGATTCAATGGTGAAAGAGTATGCAGTGGAAGCGGCAAGCCACTAGGAGGCAGTAGTTCAAGTAAGAGATGGTGATGGAGGTAGTGAAAATGGAGGTAGCCAGGGAAACTGAAGGTAAATTTGGTGATAGGCTTGATGGGACTTGTTGATGGATTGGGTAGAGGTGGGAGTCATGACACAGGAGAACCATAGAAGACCTGAAGGTTGCTGGCTTCACTGATGGGTTGAATGGCCGCATCTTGTATTGACCTTGGCTAGAAACAGATTCTTGGGGAAGAAACTAAATTTCCAGGGTGGAAATCTCTCACTGCTCTTGGAGTCTGAAGACACTATCAGTGTTCTGACAGGGTGTATATATTCACATGGATCTTAGGCCACTCTCATTCCACACAAAACAGTATCATGAGAAGCTAGAAATGGCTGGAAATACAGTTTGCTGGCTGGACCTAGGAAAGTGTCCCATGCTGACTTACGGGGTGCCTCCCTACAATAGCCACCTTTCACAAAGATGTCATCCACAGGGGCAGTGTGGTAGTTTCAGCCCAATATCCTGGCAAAAACTTGGGAAACAGACATGCAAAACTCTGGGCCATGTTTCTACCACAGAAACTGTATTAATAACAGTTTTTAATACTTTATCTCACATTATAACTTACAATGTATTTTAAGACAGTGCCTCTAAAACTTTAGTGTGCAGACAAATTATTTTGACATTTTGTTAAAGATTCTGATTGAGTAGGCCCAGTGTGGGGCCTAAAATTTTGTGTTTCCGACAAGCTCCTGAGTGATGCTTAGGCCAACAATCTGCAGATGACCCTGGTAGCACCACTGGGAGGGATTGGGGGCGGGAGGAGAAGGGGACGACAGAGGATGAGATGGCTGGATGGCATCACCGACTTGATGCACATGAGTTTGGGTGAACTCTGGGAGATGGTGATGGACAGGGAGGCCTGGCGTGCTGCGATTCATGGAGTTGCAAAGAGTCAACACGACTGAGCAACTGAACTGAACTGAATGTACCTTATCTTTCACAGTCTTCAGGAAAGCTTAACCATCTTTATTGTACAGATGAAAAAACTAACATTCAGAGAGTTTTAAAAATAAATTTTGTCTAAATAAATAGTCAATAAGACCTAGAATGTAAACCACAGTTCAGTAATACTAGTTATAATTAGAACATTCTGTGAGGTTATAGAGGTTTTGGTGATGTGGTAGCTCAGAGGTTAAAGCGTCTGCCTGCAACCTGGGTTCAATCCCTGGGTTGGGAAGATCCCCTGGAGAAGGAAATGGCAATCCACTCCAGTATTATTGCCTGGAGAATCCCATGGACTGAGGAGCCTGTTGGGCTACAGTCCACAGGGTCGCAAAGAGTCGGACACGACTGAGTGACTTCACTTTCACTTTCAGTGGCAAAGAAGCCACCTGCCAATGCAGGAGACATAAGAGATGTGAGTTTGATCCCTGGGTTGGGAGGATCTCCTAGGGGAGGGCATGGCAATCCACCCCAGTGCTCTTGCCTGGAGAATCCCATGGACAGAGGAGCCTGGTAGGCCACAGTCCAAAGAGTGAGACATAACTGAAGTGACTTAGCACACACAATCCTTATTTAGTCAAAATGTCATTTGGCAAATAGGTAAAAGAAAGAACTATTTAAATTAAGTGATCCATTTATTTGCCTGCATATCAATTCAGGAAAAATAAAATAATGTGTGAAATTAACTATATTTAACAGATATCTTTGTGTGTGTATAATTTTAATTATTTTAATTGAGGTATAACTTACATACATTAAAATGCTCAAGTGTGGAATGTTCAGCTCCATTTTATTCATTTTGAATTGAGGCAAAATTTATATATGTTAAAATGTATGGATATACAGTATAGTTCAGTTCAGATTCAATCACTCAGTTGTATTCGACTCTTTGCGACTCCATGGACTACAGCATACCAGGCCTCCCTGTCCATCACCAACTCCCAGAGTTCAAACTCATGTCCACTGAGTCAGCAAACTATCCAACCAGCTCATCCTCTGCCGTCCCCTTCTCCTCCTGCCTTCAATCTTTCCCAACATCAGGGTCTTTTCAAATGAGTCAGTTCTTCACGTCAGGTGGCCAAAGTATTGGAGTTTCAGCTTCAGGATCAGTCCTTCCAATGAATATTCAGGGCTGATTTGCTTTAGAATGGACTGGCTGGATCTTCTTGCAGTCCAAAGGATTCTCAAGAGTCTTCTCCAACACGACAGTTCAAAAGCATCAATTCCTCAGTGCTCAGCTTTCTTTATAGTCCAACTCTTATATCCCTACATGACTTTGGAAAAATCTTAGGTTTGACTAGAGGGGTCTTTGTTGGCAAAGTAATGTCTCTGCTTTTTAATATACTATCTAGGTTGGTCATAACTTTTCTCAAAGGAGTAAGCATCTTTTAATTACATGGCTGTAGTCACCATCTGTAGTCATTTTGGAGCCCAAAAATAAAGTCTGTTGCTGTTTCCACTGTTTCCCCATCTATTTTCCATGAAGTGATGAGACCAGATGCCATGATCTTAGTTTTCTGAATGTTGAGTTTTAAGCTAACCTTTTCATTCTCCTCTTTCACTTTCATCAGGAGGCTCTTTAGCTCCTCTTCACTTTCTGCCATAAGGGTGGTGTCATCTGCATGTCTGAGGTTATTGATGTTTCTCCTGGCAATCTTGATTCCAGCTTGTGCTTTATCCAGCCAGCATTTTGCATGATGTACTCTGCATATAAGTTAAATAAGCAGGGTGACAATATACAGCCTTGACGTACTCCTTTCCCTATATGGAACCTGTTGTTTCTTGTCCAGTTCTAACTGTTGCTTCTTGACCTACATACAGATTTCTCAGGAGGCAAGTCAGGTGATCTGGTATTCCCATCTCTTTAGGAATTTTTCAATTCTCTTTTAAGAATTTTCTCATTTTCTAAAGTATCAGTTCAGTTCAGTCACTCAGTCGTGTCTGACTCTTTGCGACCCCATGAATCGCAGCACGCCAGGCCTCCGTGTCCGTCACCACTCCCGGAGTTCACTCAGACTCACGTCCATCGAGTCCGTGATGCCATCCAGCCGTCTCATCCTCGGTCATCCCCTTCTCCTCCTGCTCCCCCATCCCTCCCAGCATGAGTCTTTTCCAATGAGTCAACTCTTCGCATGAGGTGGCCAAAGTACTGGAGTTTCAGCTTTAGTGTCATTCCTTCCAAAGAACACCCAGGGCTGATCTCCTTCAGAATGGACTGGTTGGATCTCCTTGCAGTCTAAGGGACTCTCAAGAGTCTTCTCCAACACCACAGTTTAAAAGCATTAATTCTTTGGCACTCAGCTTTCTTCACAGTCCAACTCTCGCATCCATACATGAGCATTGGAATAAAACATAGCCTTGACTAGACAAACCTTTGTTGGCAAAGTAATGTCTCTGCTTTTCAATATGCTCTCTAGGTTGGTCATAATTTTTCTTCCAAGGAGTAAGCGTCTTTTAATTTCATGGCTGCAGTTACCATCTGCAGTGATTATGGAGCCCAAAAAGATAAAGTCTGACACTGTTTCCACTGTTTCCCCATAGCCACCCCCCAAAACAAGATATAGAGCATTCCCATCATCCAAGACAGTTCCATCATGTCCCTTTCCAGTCAGCGATAAATTTAGTCTCTTCTTAGATTTCATATGATTGAAACCGTATAGTTCATACAGTCACCTGGTATCCACAGTTTCTGCACTGGCAGATTCAGCCAACCACAGATACTGTACTTTATTTATGATCCGTGGTTGACTGAATCTGCAGATGTGGAAACTATTAGGATGGATGGCCAACTATGGGACTTTGGAAATCCACAAACTTTTGGATTTCCAAAAGGGCTGGTCTTGGTCCCAATCCCCCCTCAGATAACAAACGACACTTGCACTTGTCTGTTCTGACTTCTTTCACTCCATATAACATTTTAAGGTTCATAAGCAGTATTTTTTATCAAGAACTATCCCACCTCTCGTTATACAATACCTGTAGTTGGCTTTCACCATGACTTTATGATTCTCCCACAGTGGAGGTTTCCCATTTGGGACTAAAATTATAGAAACTGTCCATCTAGCAACCTCTGAGCATTTGATTGTAATAATAAAGTCTGGCCAAACATTATTGTTGAGTTTAAAAAAACACCTTTGAAGCTAGTTTATTTTCTTTTGCTGACTGACTTTGTGAGTTACTTAATTGCACATTCTGAATTTTCTCACAGTGCCTCTTAACACTGAACACTTTAAAACAAGAAATTTTCTCAAGCAAAAATGAACAGCAATAGCAGCAACATCTTTAAGACAAAGAAGTATTATTCAGTATACTTGCATTCAAACATGCAATTTTCCTCAACCTACTTTTTTATTCTTGGCAGCAACCCTAGCAAAGGAAGACATTTTATTGAGAAAAACACACACATGGCCAGAATCAGATTCCAGCCTCCTGCCAGCTAACCTAGCTAATAAATGTTCCTCTGTTAGCTATACCTGCCAATAGATAATGAGGCTCTTGATCAGCTTCTGACTTCAGGGACCCAAGTGGGAAGGGTCACACAACTGAGTCCTCTTACTACCTTGGTTTCTATATCTCTGAGATGTAAGAGTTCCAGAAATTAGATTGCAGACCACGCCTTTAAGATTAGGACTTCCCTGGTGATCCAGTGGTTGAGAATCCACCTGCCAATGCAGGAGACACAGGTTCGATCCCTGGTCCAAGAAGATCCTTAACCCTATGTGCTACAACCACTGAGCCTGTGCACCTAAAGTCTGTGCCTTACAACAAGGGAAGCTACCGCAATGAGAAGCCTGTGCACCACAACTACAGAGTATCCCCCACTTGCCACAAGTAGAGAAAGCCCATGCAGCAAAAGAGACCTAGCCCAGCCAAAAATGAATAAATAATAAATAAAAATACGTTTTAAAAATAAAACAAGGCTGAGGCTTAAAGTCTAATGCTCCAGTCAACATCTGCAGCTCCTTTTCAGTAGGGCTGTCTATTCCATTACACACACTGACAGTATGAGTACTTAGTACATGTAGGGAGTCGGTGGGACCACTGCATTTGGTCCCTCCCATGCACCTGATGCCAGGGCCTATCACTTTGAAAACTGGGTTTGAGAGAAATTTTTGTTTAGGTAGAAATTTGTTTTCACTTCAGTTTTTATTTTTCATCTCTGAGAATAGGTGGTAAAATCATATTTCTCTGTTTATCATGTAAGCTTGGGGATAAACTGCTATAGAAGCTAGTTTGGTAATACTGAAGAATTTTAAGAGAGTAGAAAATGTGAAACTGTCTGTTTGTAATTGGAAGCTTGCCCTAAGAGGCCGATAATGGCATATCCAAGGGGATAAACATTCTGCCATTGTATTCCCTATACCTACCCTGAGGCTGGGCATAGAGAGATACTCAATAAATACTTGTGGAATCAAGGGCATTTTGAATGTCCAAAATAAAGGAAAATAGCACAGGTCTTTTAAAAGGAGCAATAAGGCAGACACTCCTTTCACTGACAAAGTACAGAATAATTATGGAAGAAGCAGGAAGACAGCAAAAATACACTTTGGGGAAAAAATGTTTATGTCAAGAAAATTTCTGAGTCTAATGCTTTGTAAGACACACAAAAAAATCAAGCTATAAGTTTTATGCTTTTTACTCAGTTTCAAATTTAAACATTCATAGTACATGAATTTATCATGTATAATTACTGAGTGACAGTCACATACAGATTTATTCAGTACCGTTGGATGGAAAAGAGCTCCAACAGACATTCACTAATATTAAAACCACACTTAGGTATTAGAGTCTTAATCAAGAAATGATCACCTTTCTCATGAATACTGTTGTTAATGGTGCAAGTTGTCAAAGATGCAAAGAAATACTATTTTGAATAGCAAGTTGTGTTTCTAACTTAAAAAATGATAGTTTCATCTACCACAATTTGACTAACTTTGCTTGATCTAGTCCTGTGTTTTCCTGTATGGCCATTGTACCAACTGAGGTAGGGACATGGTGGAGAAGGAACAAGGGGGAGCACATACCTCGTGTCTGTTTCTCCAACACACAAGCAAGCCCTTACCGCTTCCAGGCCCATGCCTTTGCTTTTCTCTCTCCCTGAAATGCCTCATTCCCAGCACTTCATGGGACCAGCTCATTGTCATCCTTTAAGTTCTTCCTGGAGAACCGCATGGCCAGAGGAGCCTGGTGGGCTACAGCTCATAGGGTCACAAAGAGTCAGACATGACTAAAGCGACTTAGTACGTACATACATATGTAAGTTCTTGCTCTAGTGTTTTCCTCAGAGAGGCACTCCCTGACCACTCTCAGTCTACAGTGGCTGCTTTAGTGGCCCTACACCTCATCACATTCAACTGTTCAGTTGTCTATTCTCTGTTAACTTGTTGTCTATTTCCTTCATTTGAATGGAAGCTCTCTGAGGCCAAGGACTCCCTGTCTCAAGCATCAGCACATAGTGGGCACCCAATAAATATTTTAAGAAGAAATGAATAAATGTATGAACTTACCACTTCTATTTATAAAACACTTTAACTGCACGCAATGTGAAGAATCAGCATAAGGCTATTTCTAAACCTAGCCTCCCAAAGCTTAGTGGAGACAGAAGGCAATTAGTTGCAATCTTGCAGGTTCTTTGGCTATTTCTTTGTATTTCCATTGGTGATGGGATAGTTATACAGTAGAGAGCAACTCAGACAACATGGGTTTGGCTCACATGAGAAACTCAGGTGGAAATAAAAGGGCTGCTTCTCTGTTGTTTCTGGCAGAGTTCACATAAGGTACTATGTCATAACTCGTAGTGATATTTAATAGTCTGTAGTATTCATTATATAAAACTGAAAAAAATTCCCCAAAGCATTAAGATATCCAAAGAAGACTATCATAACATGTTTCCACAATGCAGTGTGACTTTGCAATGAGAACATCTAAATTTCAATACCATTTTGGCTACTTATTGGTTTTGTGATTAGGATAGATTACAAATGGTCACAAATTTTTCCCATCCCTATATGCAAGCCCCCTTGCAACATGAATATGCCACTCTTACAATCAAGAGGTGGGATCTGTTTCTCCAGCCCTTGAATAAACCTTGGTCCAGCATGGTTTACTTTACATAACCAATAGGACATTATCAAACATAACACCAGCAGAAACTTGAAAAATGCTTGGGTATCTGGATTTGGCCACTCATAAGAATTCCTCTACCACCATGTCAACAGGCCTAGATTGGCGTCCTGGAGGATTAGTGACCCCTCAGAGTGAGGACGAGCTGTCCCACAGTCCCAGTGAATGCCCAGAGGTGAGAGTGTGGCCATCCTTGACCATTCAGCCCATGCCAGGTCATCTCAGTCCAGAAGAATCACAGAAAAGCCAAAGAATTATGCCAAATAGTGTTCACTGTTTTAAAACACATATATTTTGGTAGCAGAAACTAACTACTACAATGATTCTGGGCAAATCACTTAATCTCTTTAAGCCTCAGTTACCTAATCTGTAGAAAAATGATAAACAAAACATACTTCCCATAGGCTTTGCTTCAAATAATGAGAATAAATCTACCTAAAGAAAAAAAAAGACCTATATACAGAAAACTATAAAACATTGATGAAGGAAATCAAAGACAACACAAATAAATGGAGAAATATGCCATGTTCATGGATTGGAAGAATCAATATAGTGAAAATGAGTATACTACCCAAAACAATCTATAGATTCAATGCAATCCCTATCAAGCTACCATCATTATTTTTCACAGAACTAGAACAAATAGTTTCACAATTTGTGTGGAAATTCCCAAAAACCTCAAATAGCCAAAGCAATTTGAGAAAGAAGAATAGTGAGTGATAGTGAAGTCACTCAGTAGTGTCCGACTCTTTGCAACCCCATGGACTGTAGCCTACCAGGCTTCTCCATCCATGGGATTCTCCAGGCAAGAATACTGGAGTGGGTTACCATTTCCTTCTCCAGGGGATCTTCCCGACCCAGGGATCAAACCCAGGTCTCCCACATTGGAGGCAGACACTTTAACCTCTGAGCCACCAGGGAAGCCCCAGAAAGAAGAATGGAACTGGAAAAATAAACCTGCCTGACTTCAGACTATACTACAAACTACAGTCCTCAAGACAGTATGGTACTGGCACAAAGACAGAAATATAGATCAATGGAACAAAATAGAAAGCCCAGAGATAAATCCATGCACCTATGGACATCTTATCTTTGACAAAGGGGACAAGAATATACAATGGAGAAAAGACAATATCTTTAACAAGTGGTGCTGGGAAAACTGGTCAACCACCTGTAAAAGAATGAAATTAGAACACTTTCTAACACCATACACAAAAACAAACTCAAAATGTATTAAAGATCTAAATGTAAGACCAGGAACTATGAAACTCCTAGAGGAAAACATAGGCAAGACACTCTCTGACATCAATCATAGTAGGATCCTCTATGACACACCTGCCAGAGTAATGGAAATAAAAGCAAAAATAAACAAATGGGACCTAATTAAACTTAAAAGCTTTTGCACAATGAAGGAAACTATAAGCAAGGTGAAAAGACAGCCTTCAGAATGGGAGAAAATAATAGCAAATGAAGCTACTGACAAATAATTAATCTCAAAAATATACAAGCAGCTCATGCAGCTCAATACCAGAAAAATAAATGACCCAATCAAAAAATGGGCCAAAGAACTAAACAGACATTTCTCCAAAGAAGACATACAGATGGCTAACAAACACATGAAAAGATGCTCAGCATCACTCATTACCAGAAAAATGCAAATCAAAATCACGATGAGGTACCATCTCATGCCAATCAGAATGGCTGCTATCAAAAAGTCTATAAGCAATAAATGCTGGAGAGGGTGCAGAGAAAAGGGAACCCTCTTACACTATTGGTTGGGAATGCAAACTAGTACAGCCACTATGGAGAACAGTGTGGAGATTCCTTAAGAAATTGGAAATAGAACTTCCATTTGACCCAGCAACCCCACTGCTGGGCATACACACCGAGGAAACCAGAATTGAAAGAGACACGTGTACCCCAATGTTCATAGCAGCACTGTTTACAATAGCTAGGACATGGAAGCAACCTAGATGTCCATCAGCAGATAAATGGATAAGAAAGCTAGGTACATGTACACAATGTAATATTATTCAGCTATTAAAAAGAATGCATATGAATCAGTCCTAATAAGGTAGATGAAACGGGAGCCTATTTTACAGAGTGAAGTAAGTCAGAAAGAAAAACACCAATACAGTATATTAATGCATATATATGGAATTGAGAAAGATGGTAACGATGACCCTATATGTGAGACAGCTAAAGAGACACACATATAAAGACTTTTAGACTCTGTGGGAGAAGGCGAGGGTGGGATGATTTGAGAGGATAGCATTGAAACATGTATATTACCATACGTGAAATAGATCACCAGTCCAAGTTCAATGCATGAAACAGGGCACTCAAAGTCGGTGCATTGGGACAACCCTGAGGGATGGGATGGGGAGGGAGGTGGGAGGGGGCTTCAGGATGGGGGACACATGTACACCCATGGCTGATTCATGTCAATGTATGGCAAGTTCAGTTCAGTCCAGTCACTCAGTCGTGTCTGACTCTTTGCAACCCCATGAATCGCAGCACGCCAGGCCTCCCTGTCCATCACCAACTCCCAGAGTTCACTCAGACTCACGTCCATCGAGTCAGTGATGCCATCCAGCCATCTCATCCTCTGTTGTCCTCTTCTCTTCCTGCCCCCAATCCCTCCCAGCATCAGAGTCTTTTCCAATGAGTCAACTCTTTGCATGAGGTGGCCAAAGTACTGGAGTTTCAGCTTTAGCATCAGTCCTTCCAAAGAAATCCCAGGGCTGATCTCCTTCAGAATGGACTGGGATCTCCTTGCAGTCCAAGGGACTCTCAAGAGCCTTCTCCAACACCACAGTTCAAAAGCATCAATTCTTTGGCGCTCAGCCTTCTTCACAGTCCAACTCTCACATCCATACATGACCAGAGGAAAACCATAGCCTTGACTAGATGGACCTTAGTCGGCAAAGTAATGTCTCTGCTTTTGAATATGCTATCTAGGTTGGTCATAACTTTTCTAACTTTCCTGGCACATAGTAAGTGCTAAATACATTTTTATTGATTTCTTCAAGCTTCTTAGAAAATGAAGAGTGCACTCTATTATTTTCTGTTCTGCACTGTTGATATAATATTCTACTATACTGTGTATTTGGAGAAGGCAATGGCACCCGACTCCAGTACCCTTGCCTTGAAAATCCCATGGACGGAGGAGTCTGGTGGGCTGCAGTCCATGGGGTCGCTAAGAGTCGGACACGACTGAGTGCCTTCACTTTCTGCTTTGGAGAAGGAAATGGCAACCCACTCCAGTGTTCTTGCCTGGAGAATCCCAGGGACGGGAGAGCCTGGTGGGCTGCTGTCTCTGGGGTTGCACAGTGTTGGACACAACTGAAGCGACTTAGAAGCATACTGTGTGTTTAGTCACTCATTCATGTCCAACTCTTTGTGACCTCATGGACTGCAGCCCACCAGGCTTCTCTGTCCATGAGGATTCTCCAGGCAAGAATACTGGAGTGGGTTGCCATGCCCTCCTCCAGGGGATCATCCCAACCCGAGGATCTAACTTAGGTCTCCCGCATTGCAGGTAAATTCTTTACTGACTGAGCCACTGGGAAAGCCCTAATATTATATTACCTAATGTTTATCCACAACATAAAACCATTTCCCCATTTCTTATTACTTAGGGTGCTTCAAAATTTAAAATTTTTCTTAATAACCTCATCAGGATCTCATAGAAGCACCCCCTCTGCCATACTGAAATGGAAGATGGTTTTTCCAGGGCATTTGGGAACTTCCATGAAGCTGCTTCAAGGAGAAATAAGGAAGAATATTCCCATGGAGCAAACCAAAAACTTCTAGTTTATCCAACAGAACAGTTTGTTTTTAGCAGTCAGTTTGAGAGATCCCCAGGGCCTAAAAGTGATGCTCTGAGCAGACCTATGCTCTTTCTGGCAAAGAAGTCCCTTGTTGCTTCATATCACATGTTTTTGTTCTGAAACTAAGAAGCTCCTGCTTATGGCAACTCTAGAATGAAGAGGGCTGTTTCCCAAAGTACTGGAGATGGCTCTACAGATTTTTAGAAAGCCCTTCCCTGGATGAGGTCTGTATCATCCTCCAAGCAGATTCTAGCAGTTGTCAGAACCCCTGACAGATGCCTGCAGATCCTTGTTGGTCAGTAGCTCAGAGGCTGAGTGGCTGGGGCTAAAAGTCACAGCCACAGCATACCAGGCAGACCAACTTCCCATGGTGATTCTAGTGACCACACTTTCAGAGGTCCTGTTGGAAGACTAGCTCCTCTGGTGTAGGCAGTTGTCTTAAAGAGTTCCAGAAAGTGCACTTCAGCTCCGGAACCTCATAAAAGAGCTTCCTGAGGTTTGAAGCTGCAAGAAACAATCAACTGTTGTCCAGAAAAGAAAAAAGATGAGGATCCCCGTAAGGAATAGAAAACTGTGAGCTTCATGACAAAGACCAAACGAGCTGGAGATTATTTCTGTTGTGTGTCTCTAGCCTTAGGATTAAAGATAATAGGGATGATGAAACAAAATCAGACATTCCATGCATTTATGAATTGGTAAGCCTTTTCTTACCACAGTCTGTGCTAAATCATTTTAGTGTCTACTTCTTAGCAACTTCTTATGCATTCCAGCAATGCTATCTGCTTTGACCTACTTTCCTTACTTTGTAAGGGAAAAAATTGCAGCCACTAGACTCAGTCAATATCCAAGTTCCAACCAATTATCAACCTGGCCAAATCACAGTTTCTACCACCAATTTTTGCCACAGACCATCAAGAAAAATACATTCTTATTCTTCTTATTCTTATTTATGTAGTGCTGTCATTCTATATGCTTTATAGAATTTTGTTGGTAAATCCAGTACAGTGAAAACAGATGACAATGGATTTACTCAGCAACTGCTTTTCTTAGTTCTCTGTAGAGAGGAACTCCTCCAGAAATATCAACATGCTTGCCTAGGTCAGAAACCCAATGACACAACTCTTACTGTCAGTCTTAAGGCACTTACACGTCCACTTACTCAAGCAACAGACACATATGTTGATATGTTCATTTTATTGGAAAATTATCCTATGCCTATTTTCAAAAAATACCCAAGGCTCTTACAATGAGAGATGTTTAGGACAGTGCAACCAAGAAACAACAGAAAGGAGATATCAAGAACCATGCCAAGAGAGCAGAAGTATACACATTACAACTACACTAAGATGGGGGCACGTGGATGCTGTGTGCTAAGTTGCTTCAGTCATATCCGACTCATTGCAACCCTATGGACTGTAGCCTGACAGGCTACATGTTAACTTTATCTCTGACAGCACAGGAAACACTGTGATCTGCTGGAATAGCCAAAGGTTTGGATTAAGACAAATAGAGTTCAAATCACTTAATGGGAAAATTCAGGTAAGTTACCAACTCTTTTTGAATTCCAGTTTTTTCTACCCCAACACTTATGACAGGCATGGCATAGAATTGCTATGAGGAGTAAAATGACAACACAGATGTAAAGGAAAATAAATACAAGGGTGATAACCATGTACCATGTGCCAGGCACTTTGTACATATCACTTCCTTCTAACAAGGATTCTATGATTCTTGACTACTATTCCAGTTTTCAATCATCTGAAAAGTGACACATAGAAAGTCTAACGAGATGTCAAAGGTCACAAACAAGTACAAACAAAGTCAGTATTTGGAGCTGGGGATCTGGCTCTAAAGTCCGTGCTCTTATCCCTTCTTCTATACCATCTCTCATTAACTCAAATGAGATAGTGCAATAAGGGAATGGGAGGTATTCCCATCACTCTGTTCAGTTTCCTGGTAGCCAAAGAAAAGAGGGAAATATTTTATATATAATAAATATGTAGTATATACACTGTAGTATAAATCATATAATAAAGCAAACTACCCTTAGGACAGGCCTTCCCCCATGGCTCAGCAGAATCTGCCTGCAATGCAGGAAATGCAGGAGACCTGGGTTCAATCCCTGGGTCAGGAAGATCCCCTGGAGAATGGAATGGTTACCCACTCCAGCATTCTTTCCTGGAGAATCTCATGGACAGTGGAGCCTGGCAGGCTACAGCCATGGGGTCACACAGAGTAGGACACAGCTGAAGCGACTTGGCTGGACGCTTGCATGCACACACCCTTAGGAAAGACCTCACTGCCGATACTGGTATTAAGTTACTATATCCTGGGAAGCTTGATCACCAAATAGAGTCCTGGCTCCTAACCTTGACCTAGTAAAGATGTATCTTTAGGCAAGGTGGTGGTGTGATGACCTGAACCAACAAGTTCCATGGGAGATTCTTGGGGATGCTGAAGACTGTCAACCCCTGAGCTCTGCATTTTCCCAAAACTTGATCTCATTGGTGAGTTGAAATGCAAGTGGGCTAATCCACACCCACAGCTTCACTTACTGAAAATTATCTTCTTCAACTTCTTCACTCATCAGACTTCCCCAGGGGATGTCCATTACCTATTCTGGCTGCTGGTCAGACAACATGCATCAGCAAAAATCTGCCATCATTTAAGTTACTTTGGGGCATAGAATTAGGTTATTTGAGGAGAAGGAAATTTAAAAATTTCCACCATATGTTTAAATAAGAAACCCTCTCACCAGAGAGGGGATGATTCAGCTCAGCATTGCCTGAAGCCATCAAGAGCCAACACCAAGGGAGTAGTCTACAAACAGCTGTAACACCAAGATGAGAGATTTAAGCATTGTTTATTCTGAATCGGAGGGCTCTATTATGCACTTGAAGATTTTCTAAGTCCTAAAGGTAAAAGCAAATAGTTCATCACCTGTTTCAACTTACAGAATCTGGCTTTCAGGATATCTGTGTCCAAAGGAATATAGCTGAAAGAAAGTGAGTCAGCTCTTTCTCTTAAGAAATCATTCAAAGGGAATGGGAACAGCTGTACTTTATGCAACTCTGGACAATATGGTCACCAGGGACACTGCTAAGCAGTGGACCTTATAAATATCTCTAGTTCAAAGAGGAAACTGAGCCCCACCCCAACATATGCACACCCACACATACTAACATTTACACACATACACACACTGAGCACTGTGGTCAATTTAAGCTTTAAAATATTAAAAGTGGACAGTGGGTTTAAAAGCTGTTGTGCATTTTGAATTTATGCAAAAAAGGTTGCTACTTTAAAAGTTACCACCACGTATAGGTCACCCATTAAGACCTGCTTCACACCTTAAGCACAACGTTATCCAACCTAACACGGTGGGCGGCCAATCAGCAACTTCAGTTCAGTTCAGTCTCTCAGTCCTGTCTGACTCTGTGACTCTATTTATCCCGGCAATCTTGATTCCAGCTTGTGCTTCATTCAGCCCAGCATTTCTCATGATGTACTCTGAACATAAGTTAAATAAGCAGGGTGACAATATACAGCCTTGACGTATTCCTTTCCCAATTTGGAACCAGTCTACTGTTCCATGTCCAGTTCTAACTGTTGCTTCTTGAGCTGCATACAGATTTCTCAGGAGGCAGGTCACGTGGTCTGGTATTCCCATCTCTTTAAGAATTTTCCATTGTTTGTTGTGATCCACAGAGTCAAAGGCTCTGGCATAGTCAATAAAGCAGAAGTAGATGTTTTTTCTGAAACTCTCTTGCTATTTCAGTGATACAACAGATGTTGGCAATTTGCTCTCTGGTTCCTCTGCCTTTTCTAAATCCCGCTTGAACATCTGGAAGTTCACACTTGATGTCCTGCTGAAGCCTGGCTTGGAGAATTTTTAGCATTACTTTGCTAGTGGGTGAGGTGAGTGCAATTGTGTGGTAGTTTGAGCATTCTTTGGCATTGCCTTTCTTTGGGATTGGAATGAAAACTGACCTTTTCTAGTCCTATGGCCACTGCTGCATTTTCCAAATGTGCTGGCATATTGAGTGCAGCACTTTCACAGCATCATCTTTCAGGATTTGAAATAGCTCCACTGGAATTCCATCCCCTCTACTAGCTTTGTTCATAGTGATGCTTCTTAAGGCCCACTTGACTTCACATTTCAGGATGTCTGGCTCTAGATGAGTGATCACACCATCATGGTTATCTGGGTCATGAAGATCTTTTTTGTATAGTTCTTCTGTGTATTCTTGCCACCTCTTCTTAATATCTTCTACTTCTGTTAGGTCCATACCATTTCTGTTCTTTTTGTGCATATCTTTGCATGAAATATTCCCTTGGTATCTCTAATTTTCTTAAAGACATCTTTAGTCTTTCCCATTCTGTTGTTTTCCTCTATTTCTTTGCACTGATCACTGAGGAAGGCTTTCCTGTCTCTCCTTCCTATTCTTTGGAACTCTGCATTCATATGGTTATAGCTTTCCTTTTCTCCTTTCATTAGGAACTTAGTAAATCTTTTTTAGATAAATGAATAAGTGAATAGATGAACTAGTGGATAGCACTTATGTGTTTAGACAAAACCCTAAAGTATAAGACAAAATTGAGAAATCTATATAATCTCTAGGAAGAGGGTATCAATTCTTGGCATTGTAAGAGAAACTTGGGCTTCTCTGGTGGCTCAGATGGTAAAGCGTCTGCCTGCAACACAGGAGACCTGGGTTTGACCCCTGGGTTGGGAAGATCCCCTGGAGAAGGAAACTGCAACCCACTCCAGTACTCTTGCCTGAAAAATTCCGTGGACAGGGGAGCCTGGTAGGCTACAGTCCACGGGGTCGCCAAGAGTTGGACACGACTGAGCGACTACTACTACTACAACAAATATTCACTGAGCACTTGCCACGCGGCAAGCAGTGTGCTAGATACTAGAGGCAGAACAGAAAACTCTTTCCCCACAAGAGCATGGAGGTCATAGACATTAAATGATCACACATTAATAAGCTCATGGAGATTGTGATTCGGATCATGAAGCCAAGTATAGATCAATTCTTTTAATGATAACACCACTTGATGCAGAAACATGGACTTGATCCTAGGTTTGTGGGCAACTACTCCAGGGTTTTCTAGGGTTCTCCTCTAGAAATGAGGTAAGATCTTTCATAAATGGTAACTGGGGCCATGCTGAGGAGAAAAGCTTTAAGTGAAGCAAGGATAGATGCTGAATGACCAATGAGGAGTCTGTTCAGTATTATTATCCAATAAATACCATATTCCAGGTGACACATGACTGTGGCCTGGTCTAGAGAGGCAACAGTGGAGATGATGAGAGTAAATAATGATGACAGCAATAACCAGGACTCCCATTTGCAGTGCCATCCTCTGTGCTTAGACATTGTCAATGATTGACTCATTTCAGGCTCACAATCCTGATAATGAGGTACTATTTTCATCTCAATTTTATTATCAAGGAAATTGGGGTACAAGGAGGTTCAGTAAGCTGTTTGAGGCCATAAACCTAGCACTTAGCAGCAATTAGAACTCATAAAACCAGTCTCCAAAGCTCAAACCCTTAACCATTCTAGGAACCAATCTAAATTAAATTCTAATTTAATTTCTAAATTAGATCTTCTTCTGAATGCTCAGTCAGCTACCTGGTTTTCATGGTCCTGGCAATTTATTTATTCCCTGCCCACTCCTTCCACTACTATTCAACAGGTTAAATATTTTCTTATGTATCAGTTCAAGAGGGCACCTTCAGTGGGAATTCTACCTTGTTCTTTATTTTCTATCCTCTTTCTAGCCTCAAAAATGAATGTGTCTTGAAATTGCATGTGCTGACCTATTCTGAAAATTGGCCTGGAATTTCTTCATGTGAAATTCTTTTATGCACAAACCAGGGCCATAGAAAAGACCTCAGTTGTGAATTCTGATGCTTCTATTTGAAAAGATTTGTTCATGTTTAGAATAAATATGATTCATCAAATTATAAGAGATAAGGAAGGACACTACATAATGATCAAAGGATCAATCCAAGAGGAAGACATAATAATTGTACATATCTATGCACCCAGCATAGCAGCAAATGAATACATAAGACAAACACTAACAGACATAAAAGGAGAAATTGACAGTAACGCAATAATAGGAGGAGACTTTAATACCCCACTCACACTGATGGCCAGATCACCAAAACAGAAAATTAATAAGGAAACACAAGTTTTAAATTATACATTAGATGAGATGGATCTAATGAGATTATATTGATATCTTCAGGCATTCCAAGAGGAAGACATAATAATTGTACATATCTATGCACCCAGCATAGCAGCAAATGAATACATAAGACAAACACTAACAGACATAAAAGGAGAAATTGACAGTAACGCAATAATAGGAGGAGACTTTAATACCCCACTCACACTGATGGCCAGATCACCAAAACAGAAAATTAATAAGGAAACACAAGTTTTAAATTATACATTAGATGAGATGGATCTAATGAGATTATATTGATATCTTCAGGCACCCCACTCCAGCCCTCTTGCCTGGAAAATCCCATGGACGGAGGAGCCTGGTGGGCCACAGTCCATGGGGTCGCTAAGAATTGGACACGACTGAGCGACTTCACTTTCACTTTCCACTTTCATGCACTGGAGAAGGAAATGGCAACCCACTCCAGTGTTCTTGCCTGGAGAATCCCAGGGACGGGGGAGCCTCATGGGCTGCCGTCTATGGGGTCGCACAGAGTCGGACACGACTGAAGTGACTTAGCAGCAGGACATTCCATCCAAAGGCAGAAGAATACACCTTCTTCTCAAGTGCGCATGGACATTCTCCAGGATAGACCACATCTTGGGTCACAAATCAAACCTCAGTAAATTTAAGAAAATTGAAATTTTATCAAGCATTTCTCTGACCACATTGCTGTGAGACTAGATATCAATTACAAGAAAAAAAAAAACTGTAAGAAACACAAACACATGGAGACTAAACAACACATTTCTAAATAACCAACAGGTTACTGAAGAAATCAAAAGAGAAATCAAAAAATTTCTAGAAACAAATAACAATGAAAACATGACAACTCAAAATCTATGGGATGCAGCAAAAGCAGTTCTAAGAGGGAAGTTTATAGCAATATAATCATACCTCAATAAGCAAACAAACAAAAAAACCTAATAGACAACCTAACTTTACACCTAAAACAACTGGAAAAAGAAGAACCAAAAAAAAAACCAAAATTAGTAGAAGGAAAGAAATCATAAACATCCAAGGAGAAATAAATGGGAAAAAAAATGAAAGAAACAATAGTAAAGATTAATAAAACTAAAAACTGGTTCTTCAAGAAGATAAACAAAATTGACAAACCTTTAGGTAGACTCATCGAGAAACAAAGAGAGAAGAATCAAATCAACAAAATTAGAAATGAAAAAGAAGAGGTTACAACAGACAATGCAGAAATACAAGGGATTATAAGAAAGGATTCTGAATAACTATATGGCAATAAAATAGATAACCTGGAAGAAATGGACAGATTCTTAGAAAAGTTCAATCTTCCAATACTGAACCAGGAAGAAATAGAAATTATGAACAATCCAATTACAAGCACTGAAATTGAAGTTGTGATCAAAAATCTCCCGAAAAACAAAAGCCCAGGTTCAGACAGCTTCGCAGGAGAATTCTGTCTAGTATTTAGAGAACTAATGCCTATCCTTCTAAAATTCTTCCAAAAAATTGCAGAGGAAGAACACTTACAAATTCATTCTACAAGGCCACCATCACCCTGATACCAAAACCAGACAAAAACAACACAAAAAAGAAAACTACAGGCCAATATCCCTGATGACAGTAAAGTGAAGTCGCTCAGTCGTGTCTGACTCTTTGCGACCCCATGGACTGTAGCATACCAGGCTTCTCTGTCCATGGGATTTTCCAGGCAAGAGTACTGGAGTGGGTTGCCATTTCCTTCTCCAGGGGATCTTCCCGACCCAGGGACTGAACCCAGGTCTCCTGCATTGTAGGCAGACGCTTTACCCTCTGAGCCACCAGGGAAGCACATAGATGCAAAAATCCTCAACAAAATTTTAACAAACAGAATTCAGTAACATATCAGAAAGCTCATGCATTATGATCAAGCTGGGTTTATTCTAGGGATGCAAGAATTCTTCAATATATGCAAATCAATCAATATAATACATCCATATTAACAAATTGAAAGATAAAAACCATATGATAATCTCAATAGATGCAGAAAAAGCCTTTGACAAAATTCATCACCCATTTATGAATGAGACTCTTCAAAAAACTCACATAGAAAGAACCTACCTCAACAGAGTAAAGGCCATATATGTAAGCCAACAGCAAACATTATTCTCAATGGTGAAAAACTGAAAGCATTCCTTCTGAGATCAGGAACAAGACAAAGGTGTCTACTTCTACCACTATTATTCAACATAGTTCTTGAAGTCCTAGCTACAGCAATCAGAGAAGAAAAAGAAATAAAAGGGATCCAGATCGGAAAAGAAGTAAATCTCTCACTGTTTGCAGATGACATGATACTGTATATAGAAAACCCCAAACATAGTATCAGAAAATTACTAGAACTAATCAGTGAATTTAGCAAAGTTTCAGGATACAAAATCAATACACAGAAATCAATTGCATTTTAATATACTAACAATAAAAAATCAGAAAAAGAAATTAAGGAATCAACCCCATTCACAATTGCAACAAAAAGAATTAAATATCTAAGAATGAATCTAACTAAGGAGACAAATGAACTGTGCACAGAAAATTATAAGACACTAATGAAAGAAGTCAAAGATGACATGGACCACATCCTTGTCTATCTCAATGAAACTAGGTTATGCCGATGGGGCCACCCAAGACACATAGATCATGGTGAAGAGGTCTGACAGAATGCAATCCACTGGAGAATGGAATAGCAAACCACTTCAGTATTCTTGCCTTGAGAACCCCATGAACAGTATGAAAAGGCAAAATGATAGGATACTGAAAGAGGAACTCCCCAGGTCAGTAGGTGCCCAATATGCTACTGGAGATCAGTGGAGGAATAACTCCAGAAGAATGAAGGGATGGAGCCAAAGCAAAAACAGTACCCAGTTGTGGATGTGACTGGTGATAGAAACAAAGTCCAAGGTTGTAAAGAGCAATATTGCATAGGAACCTGGAATGATAGATTCAAAAATCAAGGCAAATTGGAAGTAGTCAAACAGGAGATGGCAAGAGTGAACGTCGACATTCTAGGAATCAGAGAACTAAAATGGACTGGAATGGGTGAATTTAACTCAGATGACCATTATATCTACTACTGTGGGCAGGAATCCCTTAGAAGAAATGGAATAGCCATCATGGTCAACAAAAGAGTCTGAAATGCAATACTTGGATGCAATCTCAAAAACGACAGAATGATCTCTTCGTCTCCAAGGCAAACCATTCAATATCACAGTTATCAATATCCAAGTCTATGCCCAGACCAGTAATGCTGAAGAAGCTGAAGTTGAACGGTTCTGTGAAGACCTACAAGACCTTTTAGAACCAACACCCAAAAAAAGATGTCCTTTTCATTATAGGGGACTGGAATGCAAAAGTAGGAAGTCAAGAAACACCTGGAGTAACAGGCAAATTTGGCCTTGGAATATGGAATGAAGCAAGGTAAAGGCTAACAGAGTTTTGCCAAGAGAACACACTGGTCATAGCAAACACCCTCTTCAAACAACACCTGTAGACAAGACTCTACACATGGACATCACCAGATGGTCAACATCAAAATCAGACTGATTATATTCTTTGCAGCCAAAGATGGAAAAGCTCTATACAATCAGCAAAAACAAGACCGAGAGCTGACTGTGGCTCAGATCATGAACTCCTTATTGCCAATTCAGACTTAAATTGAAGAAAGTAGGGAAAACCACTAGACCATTCAGGTATGACCTCAATCAAATCCCTTATGATTATACAGTGGAAGTTAGAAATAGATTTAAGGGCCTAGATCTGATAGATAGAGTGCCTGATGAACTATTGAATGAGGTGTGTGACATTGTACAGGAAACAGGATCAAGACCATCCTCATGGAAAAGAAATGCAAAAAAGCAAAATGGCTGTCTGGGGAGGCCTTACAAATAGCTGTGAAAAGAAGAGAAGCAAAAAGCAAAGGAGAAAAGGAAAGATATAAGCATCTGAATGCAGAGTTCCAAAGAATAGCAAGGAGAGATAAGGAAGCCTTCCTCAGCAATCAATGCAAAGAAATAGAGGAAAACAACAGAATGGGAAAGACTAGAGATCTCTTCAAGAAAATTAGAGATACCAAGGGAATATTTCATGCAAAGACGACCTCAATAAAGGACAGAAATGGTATGGACCTAACAGAAGCAGAAGATATTAAGAAGAAGTGGCAAGAATACACAGAAGAATTGTACAAAAAAAGACCTTCATGACCAAGATAATCACAATGGTGTGATCACCCACCTAGAGCCAGACATCCTGGAATGTGAAGTCAAGTGGGCCCTAGAAAGCATCACTATGAACAAAGTTAGTGGTGGTGATGGAATTCCAGTTGAGCTATTTCAAATCCTGAAAGATGATGCTGTGAAAGTGCTGCACTCAATATGCCTGCAAATTTGAAAAACGCAGCAGTAGCCACAGGACTGGAAAAGGTCAGTTTTCATTCCAATCCCTAAGAAAGGCAATGCCAAAGAAAGCTCAAACTACCGCACAATTGCACTCATCTCACACGCAAGTAAAGTAATGCTCAAAATTCTCCAAGCCAGGCTTCACCAATACGTGAACTGTGAACTCCCTGATGTTCAAACTGGTTTTAGAAAAGGCAGAGGAGCCAGAGATCAAATTGCCAACATCCGCTGGATCATCGAAAACGGAAGAGAGTTCCAGAAAAAAACCATCTATTTCTGCTTTATTGACTATGCCAAAGCCTTTGACTGTGTGACTGTGGAAAATTCTGAAAGAGATAGGAATACCAGACCACCTGTCCTCCCTCTTGAGAAATCTGTATGCAGGTCAGGAAGAAACAGTTAGAACTGGACATGGAACAACAGACTGGTTCCAAATAGGAAAAGGAGTACGTCAAGGCTGTATATTGTCACCCTGCTTATTTAACTCCCATGCAGAGTACATCATGAGAAATGCTGGGCTAGAAGAAGCTCAAGCTGGAAACAAGATTGCCTGGAGAAATATCAATAACCTCAGATATGCAGATGACACCACCCTTCTGGCAAAAGTGAAGAGGAACTAAAAAGCCTCTTGATGAAAGTGAAAGAGGAGAGTGAAAAAGTTGCCTTAAAGCTGAACATTCAGAAAACTGAGATCATGGCATCCGGTCCCATCACTTCATGGGAAATAGATGGGGAAACAGTGGAAACAGTATCAGACTTTATTTTGGGGGGCTCCAAAATCACTGCAGATGGTGACTGCAGCCGTGAAATTAAAAGATGCTTACTCCTTGGAAGGAAAGTTATGACCAATCTAGATAGCATATTCAAAAGCAGAAACATTACTTTGCCAACAAAGGTTTCCATCTATTCAAGGCTATGATTTTTCCAGTAGTCATGTATGGATGTGAAAATTGGACTGTGAAGAAAGCTGAGTGCTGAAGAATTGATGCTTTTGAACTGTGGTGTTGGAGAAGACTCTTGAGAGTCCCTTGGACTGCAAGGAGATCCAACCAGTCCATTCTGAAGGAGATCAGTCCTAGGTGTTCATTGGAAGGACTGATACTAAAGCTGAAACTCCAGTACTTTGGCCACCTCATGCAAAGAGTTGACTCATTGGAAAAGACTCTGATGCTGAGAGGAATTGGTGGGCAGAAGAAGAAGGGGACAACAGAGAATGAGATGCTGGATGGCAACACCGACTCAATGGACATGAGTTTGGGTAAACTCCGGGAGTTGGTGATGGACAAGGAGGCCTGGCATGCTGCAATTCACGGGGTCACAAACAGTCAGAAACAACTGAGCAACTGAACTAAACCGAATGAAAGAAATCAAAGATGACATAAACAGATGGAGAGATATTCCATGTTCCTGGGTGGGAAGAATCAATATTGTTAAAATGACTATACCACCAAACACAATCTACAGATTCAATGCAATCCCGATCAAATTACTAACGCGTTTTTCACAGAACTAGATCAAAAAATTTCATAATTCATAGGGAAACACAAAAGGCCCTGAATAAACAAAGCAGTCTTGAGAAAGAAGAATGCAGCTGGAGAATCAACCTTCCCAACTTCAGATTATGTACAAAGCTACAATCATCAAGATAGTATGGTACTGGCACAAAAACAGAAATACACCCATGCACCTATGGCTGCCTTATTTTTGACAAAGGAGGCAAGAATATTCAATGGGGCAAAGACACCCTCTTCAATAAATGGTGCTGGGAAAACTGAACAGCTACATGTAAAAGAATGAAATTAGAACACTTCCTCACATCATACACAAAGATAAACTCAAAATGGATTAAAGGCCTAAATATAAGACCAAAAATTATAAAACTCTTAGAGGAAGACATAGGCAGAACACTCATTGACATAAATCAAAGCAAGATCCTCTATGACCCACCTCCTAGAGTATATGGAAATACAAACAAAAGTAAACAAATGGGACCTGATTAAACTTATAAGCTTTTGCACAGCAAAGGAAACTATAAGCAAGGTGAAAAAACAACCCTCAGAATGGAAGAAAATAATAGCAAATGAAACAATTGACAAAGGATTAATTTCAAAAATATACAAACAACTCATACAACTCAATACCAGAAAAACAAACAACCCAATCAAAAAGTGGGAAAAAGACCTAAAGACATATTTCTCCAAAGAAGATATACAATGGCTAACAAACACATGAAAAGATCCTCAATATCACTCATTATTAGAGAAATGCAAATCAAAACTACAATGAGATATCTCTTCACACCAGTCAGAATGGCCCTCATCAAAAAGTCTACAAACAATAAATGCTGGAGAAAAGGGAACACTCTTGCACTGTTGGTGGGAATGTACATTGATACAGCCCCTATGGAAGATGGTATGGAGATTCCTTAATAAACTAGGAATAAAACCACTGTAGGATCCAGCAATCCCAATCCTAAGCACATATCCTGAGGAAACCAAAATTGAAAAAGACACATGTATCCCATTGTTCATTGCAGCACTATTTACAATAGCCAGAACATGGAGCAACCTAGATGTCCATCGACAGATGAATGGATAAAGAATTTGTGGTACATATGCACAATAGAATATTACTCAGCCATAAAAAGAATGCATTTGAGTCAGTTCTGATGAGATGGATGAACCTAGAACCTATTACAAAGAGTGAAGTAAGTCAGAAAGAGAAAGAAATATCATATATTCCCACATATATAGGGAATCTAGAAAAATGGTACTGAAGAATTTATTTGCAGGGCAGCAATGGAGAAACAGAAATAGAGAATAGACTTATGGACATGGGGAGAGGGGAAGAGAGGGTGAGATGCATGGAAAGAGTAACATGGAAACTTACATTATCATATGTAAAATAGACAGCCAATGGGAATTTGCTGTATGGCTCAGCAAACTGAAACAGGGGCTCTGTATCAACCTAGAGGGGTGGGATGGGGAGGAGATGGGAGGAAGGCTCAAAAGGGAGGGGATATATGTATAGGTATGGCTGATTCATGCTGAGGTTTGACAGAAAACAACAAAATTCTGTAAAGCAATTATTCTTCAATAAAAAATAAATTTAAAAAATTAAATACGATTCATTGATCTTGAGTCATGAATATGAACTGAAGAAAATTGTTAATTTACTAGGTCATTTCACTATGGAAGCCTGAACAGAAATGTCAATTTTGAAGTTATGACCCTATTACTGAGTTTACCATTTTAGACTGAGCCCCATTAGAATGGATTTGATGGACCAGAGGCTGGGCTGACTGTGAGTCAGGTCAGATATTTGCAGACCCAGAGGGCAAGGAGATTCATAGGAGCTTCTAGGTACCTGCAGTGGTTCTGATGAGGTTAGAGGGGAAAGTGCCAGACAGGTCTGCTGGTCAGGAGGAAGAGTAGGGAAGGGAGAGAAAGCTCAGCGTGACAGGGTGGCATGGCTATGCAGGAACCCATCACTGAGATTCACTCCCCGAAAGGAGGGTTAGGGACAGAAAGATGGTCAGACCTGAGCTGGAACTAAAACTTGAAGAAGAGAGTGTAGCAGAGTTTTGTGATAGGCTAGAGACACAAGCATAAAACACACCCTTAGGATAGCAGCTGGAATAGAGACTGAAGCTTGGTTGCACTGAACACGTGGTTCATTCGGGCTCCCAGCACTTTCTTGTGCCAGGAATCAACAAAAGATTTTGAGATTCACAAATTAGGCTATTCACCATTTCTGTGTAGGGGAAACTTGTCAGACTAAGTGGAATAGGTGCCCCTTTCGGAGAACAGAGGCACGTGATCATGGCAAGAGTAACATTGAAACAGGTTTGATTCAGTGTCACCTCCTGCCTGTCCTCAGGTCAAGATTATTCTCACACTCTCTAGTCAGGTGGCCCTCCTTAGAGATGAGAAGGAATTAGGTTCTAGGTTCCAAATATTTTCCAGTCCTTCTGGACAATGCCTGTTACTATGCAACGAAGTCAGACCAGAAGCTCAAAGCTATTCTCTCTATAGACGGAAATCTGAGTCCTCGGAAGAATCATGTTTCTTGCTGGTTCCCACCTCTTGACCACTGAGGTGACCCTGTCTCAGATTCAACTCCTCCCAGCCTGTCTCCATCCCTGGCTCCTGCTTCTCTGAGAGCCCCAAACTTGACAAAGAGGCTAGGCCATCCCTATCCTCTGACATGGTTTCCTCCATCACCCTGGCTCCTCAGGGCCAATGACCCCATCTCACCTCCACCTTCACTTGCACCTGGTTCTGAAACTATCCAGTGGGTCTCTCCTCCAGCCATGCCTAATGCCCTCCCCTGCCCCCCACCCTGGCTCTACACTGCATTTCTGCTTCTCTACAATATCACAACTGAGCTGCTAAAATCAATTGCAGAGCTAAGAACACAGTGTTCCAGAGCAGGGCAGTGAGACTGCTGCACCTTTGGGGGAATCTCTTAGCATCCTGAGATTAGACTTCTTAAGACACTAGAACTGGAAGGGACTGTTTGGCCCAATATCCTGAAGCTCAGAGTTGAGAGAGAACATGAGGCACCATTAGTCTAGAACCCCCACACTCTCTGTTGTCTCTGTAAATGGAGCTACTGGGTGGAAGTTCTGACAATTACAACAAGTGAATCTCTTGCTCAGGATTTACCGCTTCCTGTTTTCATTCTTGTCCTCCCCTGCCAACTCCATCTGAGAGCCAGAGTGACCTTAAAAGATGAAACAGTTCACAAGTTAGTCGCCTACTCATAATTCCCAGTGCCCTTCCGTAACACTAAGAGTAAAATCCAGACTGCTTCCCGTGGGCCTGCCGGGGCTGGCTGCCGCTGATCTTCCCCATGCTGTCTCTTGCCCCTGCTCCCTGATAGCACTACCCCCTTCCTTCTGTGTTGCAGCCACATGAGCTCTTCCCTCATCCTCAAACACACCAAGCTGCCCCCGCCTCTGTGCTGAGAGCGCCTGTCCCCCAGATGTTGGTTTTTCTCCCCTTGTGCTGAACTGCCCTCCTCAGAGATGTCTTCCTCTGTGACCTCCTCCCCACACCCCCAGTCCAGTTGCCCGTTACTAGCTTCATTCTGGAGCAGGCATTGGCACCCCACTCCAGCACTCTTGCCTAGAAACTCCCATGGACGGAGGAGCCTGGAGGGCTGCAGTCCCTGATGGGGTCGCTGAGAGTCAGACACGACTGGGCGACTTCACTTTCACTTTTCACTTTCCTGCATTGGAGAAGGAAATGGCAGCCCACTCCAGGGTTCTTGCCTGGAGAATCCCAAGGACGGGGGAGCCTGGTGGGCTGCCGTCTATGGGGTCACACAGAATCGGACACGACTGAAGCGACTTAGCAGCAGCAGCAGCAGCAGCTTCATTTTTCCATGGAACTCTGTACTAGCTGAGGTGATTTCACATATTAGGTTTTCTTTGTTTGTTTGTCTCTCTCTACTACCAAGTACATTTCCTGAGGGCAGGTGTTGGTTTGCATTCAGCACTGTATCCCAGCACCTGGAATAATAACTAGCAATCATAGCAGGTACTTGGGCTGAAGCTCCCCTGATGGCTCAGCGGGCAAAGAATCTGCCTGCAATACAGGAGACAGAGAAGATGCAGGTTCGATCCCTGGGTCAGGAAGATCCTCTGGAGGAGGAAATGGCAACCCACTCCAATATTCTTGTGGGAAAATTCTGTGGGTAGAGGAGCCTGTGGAGTACAGTCCATGGATTTGCAGAGCCGGACACAACTGAACAACTAACACTTTCACAGTAGGTACTCAAATATTCGTTTAAAAAATGAAAAAAAAATCACAAAATGACCACAGGCTTCTCCTCTGGAATGAATGTGTTATGATAAGGTTTCAGTTTACAGGTTCTAGAAGTAAGTCATACAAAAAAACAAAAAAACAAGAGGAAAAAATTCCATTTGCCCCTGTAGTTTTTTTTTTTTAATAAGAACTAAAATATGTAGTTACTAAGTCGCATCTTATACATGATATTTTAACTCTATACTCCATAAAAAGAAAATTGTTACTGCCAAAATTACAGGAATGTGGTTTTGATTTAAAATAATGTAGAAACAGTTCTAATAAGTTGTTAAATCTAGTTTATTTCTGGGACTTCAGTGAATTTTTCTTTTCACGAAATTATTACTTAAAGTTCTAGTTAGTGAACTAATGTCAATAATTTAAATGAATTTATTTTTGTGCAATTATCTTGGATTGGAAGGCAATAAAACAGTTGGAATTACTTTTAACAAATTGCACATTCTTCCCCCTTCATATACCCTACTGTTAACATTAGGGAAAGTTACTGTAGTAATTTCATATTTAAAGTGGAAGTATTTGGTTTAAGGGGAATTACAGAGCTAAAAAGAATCCACATGCTTGGTCACTTTCACCTTTAAGAAAATAAAAACACCAAGAGGTTGTAATTCCTTAATAAATGATATTCAATCACACTCTATGTATTTGGATTTTGTTTTAAAGAAATTAGATTGGGGAGAAAGCATCCCAGAGACAGAAGCTGAACTTTGAGAAGATAAATAAATTAATACATAATGCATTTTTAAACTCATGAATAGCTAATCAGTTCCTTAACCTGTGGAAGTATTGGGCATTCTTCCCCTTGGAAAGATGGGGTTTCTCTAGTGTGTTGGAATGTAAAGGCAGTTATAGGAAAGGGTTCGTGATTAAAAAAGAAAAAAATATTCCTCTGAAATTTCTGTGTTAACTAGTGGACAATTTAGTGAAATTGGAAGATAATATTAAAGTATTATGGGCAACAGCTGAGAAGCTGATGTATCCTTAGGCTGCAAACCATGCTCTGGAAATAGCAAAAATTAATGATGACAAAGTCAATGAGCAAATGCAAAGGAAACGGCTTGTAAAACTGATTTATCTTCTATGAAAAAGTAGAGCAGATTAGACATACCTTATATACCTTGAGGATAATGACACTGATCTTTTTGAATTTGGAATCAAAATACATTAAAGCAAATCATGAATATAAAACAGGAGGGTGAAACAGACTTTATAAATGGGGCTCTTGTTTGGATACTCAGCCCATGCCAGCTTTTGGTGGACACAGATTTCTCTTGTTAATAATCATTCATACCACTGACTTATAAGGGGCACATCCTACTCTGCCTACCTTCAAACTGAAAGCCATGTAGAGAATAGGGGGGTGTAACAGAATAATGAATGCTAGTTAGGATCATATAGTCTGGAGCCAAAATGAGCCTTTCCTGAATCAATCTGTTCACATCATTTAGCATGTATTTTATCATTGTTGTTTAGTTTCTAAGACATGTCCAATCTTTGTGATCCAGTGGACTGTAGTCCACCAGGCTGCCCTGTCTGTGGGATTTTAAAGGCAAGAATACTGGAGTGGGTTGCCATTTCCTCCTCCAGGGGATCTTCCCGACCCAGGAATTGAAGCCACTTTTCCGGCTTAGTAGGCAGTCTCCTGCACTACAGGCAGATCCTTTACCACTGAGCCAGCTGGGATTAACCCATACATTATATTAAGTGAGGTAAAAAATATATATACAAGTGTCTCTCAACACAAAATCTCACAGGAACACACAGATATCAGCCAAATGTAAATAAATCTAATCCTAAATCTATGAGTACTGAGACCTAAAGTCACTTAACTTTCACAACTCTATGAGGAATACACTAATATTAACCATATTTTGCAAATGAAGAAAACAAAAGACACAGAGTTCAGGAACTCTGTCCAAGAACAGACACTGATACCTGGCAAAATCACACCCGAATCCAGGTACTCTGGCTCCATATTTCATACTCTTAACCATGACGCGATTATACAATCCCTATGGAAATTCTTGTGCTTATTTATCTGTCATCCTTTTTACACGAATAAACTTAGATCTCACATGGAAAAGCCATGGAACCCTGATGCACGGACATGAGCATGGGGGTTAGGGTGTCTCTGCTCAGAGAGAAGTTGTGTATGCTCTCCTGTTATTTCTCACCAAAACACTTATCAGGCCTTCCCCATGCAGCGCATCGTCCTCAAATAATTCATCAGTAATTACAGTCTTTTAAAATCACATTTTAAATCTCCAAAGTACATTCTTTTTATCAGAAAGATGTTTGTTTTCACTCATATATATGGAATTTTCACCTGAGACTTATACTTTCAACTGTATGTCTTATTTGATGTGGCTTTTATGCACACACTTAAAAATCTCAAGAACACAGTTATCATTTCTACAAAGACAGTTAATATCTCTACATAAAAAAAATATGACCTGACAGTCAGAGAGCGTGGCCCACACACTGGCACCACAAATGGTATTACTTAATATGCCTGAAGAACCTAGGACACCTGTTATGAATGCACTTAAGACAAATTTACTGAAAATGTTTGAGATATCCTTCAGTTGCTTTTGACCAACGCAACTCTACATTTTTCAGCAATATAAATTAAGTAGGTCCCTGAAACTAATGTAGACACAGATTAAAATGGAATTCCCTAATGTGTAGCATTCAGTATCTGTTTTACAACATTAATTCAATTATTCTTGAGGGGAAGGGGTGGAGGGAAAACAACAACAACAACAGACCTTTTAAAGCCATGCACAAAAGAGGAGAGCTGCTACTTGAGATCTTTCTTTAAAATCCTTCACTTCTAGAGCTCTGGCAGCAAACCTCAGCACCTGTGCTTAGGCATTTATGTAATTCTGGGAGGACAGAGCACATATTAGCCTCAGCTACTGACTTTGATAGATCACCTGAGCTCTACAGATGTGAAAGCATATTGCAAGGAGAAATGCAATGTTGTCTGTGATAACACTTTCAGGTCTCCAGAGAAAGCACATACTTAAATAGGCAAAAGCCTAGGAGTGAGACTGTCAGAATAGCCAGGGTCATTTCAGCTCCCCTCACATGGCAGACAGTGGTAGATGGTGACCTATCTGCCTTCATGCTTCTGGAAACCATCCACGTGCAGACCACTGCATGCCACTGATCATCTGGTCTGTAGAGTCATCGGCTGCTCTGGTCTGAGGGGGAGCTACCACACCAAGCTTGTTTGTTCTACCATTTGTTTTCATACTAAAGCCGTACCATGAGCATGACACTTTCCCTCTGACCATGGTACAAAGATGAATTTATACGTGTCAGTTGGTACTTAACAGTAGCATATAGGTAACTCCACCTTCTCATCTTGTTCGGGAACACTTTTACACTTTAATAATATTGAAGAGAGAATGTTGTACTAAGCTCAAAATATCAATTTAAGTGCTAACTCATCCACTAATTAACTGTGTGACCTTGAACTTGGCCTCTTTGAAGCTAATAACCCTTGCTTCATGTGTATTCCTGGGGAGAATGATCCAATGAACTAATAATGTACTGAAAATGTTTTTAAAAGGTAAAGTGAAATTTTTCAATAATAGTGCTGCTATTGGGCTTCCCCCCTGGCTCAGTGGTAAAGAATCTGCCTGCAGTGCAGGAGACCCGGCTTCGATCCCTGAGTCAGGAAGAACTCCTGGAGGAGGGCACGGCAACCTACTTCAGTATTCTGGCCTGGAGAATCCCACCGACAGAGACGCCTGTCAGGCTACAGTCCGTAGGGTCACAAAGAGTCAGACATGACTGAAGCACGCATTGAAAAAATAACGATTAAATATAAAAGTAATCCAAAATATGCCCTTTATATAGTTTTCCATTTTAATATGCATACACACATATAACTGAAACATAAGTTTACAATATAATCTCTGCATGTCTATTCACTTATCTGTCCTGAACCTGTTCTGAACTTCAGTCTTACACGTTCTGTGCATGAATAACCAGGCCCATCCCAGGTTATTGTAGAAAAATTTACTTTCAGAATAATCAACAGTCATTTTTCTTCCTAACTCTGCTATTTAGCTGAGCTAGAGATAATCTTTACAGGAAAAATTTTTTTCCTTAAAATACAATTCATTATGTTCAAAAATAGCCACAGTCCATTTTAGAACTGAGTTAATGATAGATTTTCCTGATCAGAATTCCCCCTTTAGTAATTTAGTAGGAAAATGTTTACTTCTGGAAAATGCCTGTTTCCCAGGGATTATTAATCATACTTTATTGGGAAGTAATCAGTAACATAGTTTGCTTTCCCACCCCTTTCAGAAAATTTAAATGCTGAGATACTCATTTTTGCTATGAAAATCTACCCAGTAATTACCATATTTACTTTTCATTTATGGGGGAATAATCTGTTTTAATTAAGCCTAACTGAAGAACTTTTATCAGATGTAATTATCCCTTTCGATAAATATGTCTCCACTAATTACATTTAACCATGGGATTTATAGCTCTTAAGTCATTTAGTAGGAAACATAATAAATCTTTAGTTATACATGCTAAATTACTATAAATTAATTCAGATCATTAACATAATAAACAAATTAGGATAATTTTGCTTAATTAGCTTGGGTGGTTAACTCAAAATCCCATGTAAGCTTCATGGTAATCTTGATTTTCACCATTATTTCTGGAATGACACATTCTGAAACAAAATTTTTAAAATATTTAAATATAAAGCAGATTGTTTCTCTTAAACCTTCATTCTTTTAATAACTGATTATTTTCTAAAGATGGAAATAAAATTTACTGCCCTTTAGTATTTGAACTTTGTAAAAATTGCATAAAACTTTACAATCTAAATATATGTCAAGTAAAAATACTTCCTATTTCCTCACTAAGGAAGCTAATTTTCATTTTCTGCTTTAATAAATGTGTCCCAATTTTAAAAATCTTATATATATATATATATATATATATATATATATCATATATGCATCTGATACATTTTAGGTACATCTCTAAGATGGATGAGCCTTAATTTAGACTAAAGAAGGAAAAGTATGCAGCAACGGGAAAGGAATACTAGCCTAGGAAGCACTTGAACAAATTTGGAACAGATAAAAGGAAGTGTGTCTTTCTTCATGAGTGTAAAACTTGTGGAAATTTATTATCCCAAGAGGTGGTGCAGACCAAAAATGTAATTACCCCCAAAATAGTCCAGCTACATTCAGAGATGCTAGCATTCATAGATGCCAGACTTAGGATGAGATATTGGAGAAGCAATATGCCTTGTTCTATCATAATTCTGCCAAGTACTCCCATGTTCCTTTCACTTGTTTTCACCCAGGAAACTCCTGGGGCACTTCAGGACCCAGATGAGGGGTCACCTTTTCTGAGCAATATTAGCGAATGCTCTGTTAGGTGTCTTTGACAACACTCCTCCATTTGTTTCTGATTTTCTCTGACATTGGAAGATGAACTTCAACACAGGTGGCCCTTCCTGACAAGATATTCCATACATCAGGGAAGACAAAGTGAGCAAACACTGCCACTGTTCCTGGAAGAACTTGCAAAAACCCAACCTGCCTGCTCTTGGCTCCCTTTCTCCCCAGTGTTTTAGGCATACAATCAATATATTTGTTTAACTCCTTCATTCAGTTATTCATTGAGGAAACAATTATCAGGCAGTGCTTTTTACCTCTTTCCCATTAAATGACATTATAGATTCTCAGCTTCCCTCATAGCTCAGTTGGTAAAGAAACCACCTGAAATGCAGGAGACCCCAGTTCAATTCCTGGGTCAGGAAGATCTGCTGGAGAAGGGATAGGCTCCCCATTCCAGTACTGGGCTTTCCTTGTAGCTCAGCTGATAAAGAATCCGCCTGCAGTGTGGGAGACCTGGGTTTGATCCCTGGGTTGGGAAGATCTCCTGGAGAAGGGAAAGGCTACGCACTCCAGTATTCTGGCCTGGAGAATTCCATGGACTGTATGGTCCATGGGTTTGCAGAGTCAGATACAACTGAACAGCTTTCATTTTCACTTTCATAGATTCTCAAAGAGCATTTAACCCTCTCTAGAACATCACTCAGCTTGATATTTGGAGGAATAATATGCATATTTAGTTCCTCTTCTTAAAGAGATTGCTATTCATTTCACTATTCCATACTCTTCATTTCTGGAGTGTTTGAAATTTTACTTCCTCAAAAAGACTTTCTTTGACTCCCCAGAATAGGATGGGGCCTTTTCATTTTAGATCGTCCTAACACTCTATTCACCTCCATTAAAGTACTTTTCATATTTGCTTAATGCCTTTCATACTAAACTGAAAGTTTCATGAGACCAGGGACCAATGTGACATTACTAGCACCTAACACAGATTCTCCCATAGCACTCAATGATGGCCAGTCTGGAATGAAAAAGATCAACGGGGAACTAGAACAATCTGACAATTTGTATGGAAACACAAAAGACCTCAAATAGCCAAAATAATTTTAAGAAGAACAGAGCGAAGGTATCATGGTCCCTGATTTGAGACTATACTAAAAAGCTACAGGCATCAAAACAGTATGGTACAGATACCAAAACAGACACATTGATCAATGGAACGGGACAGAGTTCAGAAATAAAACCACACACTTATGGTCAAGTAATCTATGAAAAAGAAACAAAAATATACAATGGATAAAATACAGTTTCTTCAATAAATGGTGTTGGAAAGACTGGACAGCTACATGTAAAAGAAAGAAATTCAAATATTCTCTAACACCATATACAAAAACAAACTCAAAATTGATTAAAGACTTCAGTATAAAACTGGATACTATAAAACTCCTAGAGGAAAACACAAGCAGAACTCTCTTTGACATAAATTACAGCAACAGTTTTTGGATCCATCTCCTAAAGTAAAGGAAATAAAAGCAAAAATAAACAACTAGGACCTACTTAAAAGCTTTATACAGCAAAAGAAATCATTGACAAAAGGAAAAGAATATCTACTGAATCAGAGAAAATATTTGCAAGTGATAATACTAATAAGGGATTAATAGCCAACATATAAAAAGAAGCTCATAAAACTCAACATCAACCTGACTTAAAAACGGACAAAAGAACTGAATAGAAATTTTTCCAAATAGGAAATACATATGGCCAACAAGCAGATGAAAAGATGCTCAATAGTCCTAATTATCAGGGAAAATCAAACGAAAACCACAGTGAGATATCACCTCACACCTGTCACAATGACTATCATCAAAAGAATACAAATAACAAAAGTTGGTGAGGATGTGGAGAAAAGGGAACCCTTGCACACTACTGGTGGGAATGTAAATTGGTTCAGCCACTGTAGAAAACAGCATATAGGTTTCTCAAGAAAGTAACATATGATACAGCAATTCTCAGTTCAGTTCAGTTCAGTCGCTCAGTCGTGTCTGACTCTTTGTGACCCCATGAATCGCAGCACGCCTACTCCTGGGTATATATCTGAAAAGAACAAAGATACTAATTCAAAAATTACATACACCTTAATGTTCTAGCAACATTATTTATAAATGCCAAGATATGTAAGCAACCTACATGTCCATCAACAGATGAATGGATAAAGGTAACATGGCAGAGATATTTAATGGAATACTACTCAGCCATAAAAGAGAACACAACTTTGCCACAGCAACATGGATGGATTTGGAGGGCAAGTCAAACGGAGAAAGACAAATACTGTATAATATCACTTATATGTGGAATCTGAAAAATACAACAAACTAGTGAATATAACAGAAAAAAAGCAGACTTATAGCTATAAAGAACAAACTAGTGGTTAACAGTTGGGAGAGGAAAAGGGGGTCAACATAGGGGTAATGAATTAAAAAGTACAAAATATTAACTATAAAATAAGCTGAAAGGATATACTGTACAATATATTTACTGTACAGTATATAAAGGGAATACAGTCAATAGTTCATAATAACTATAAATGTAGTATAACCTTTAACAATTGTGCATAACTATATTGTATACTTGTAACTTATAGAATATTGTGCAACTACAATACAAAATCTTTAAATGCAAAAAAAGTAATTATTAATAGACAAGGGGAAAAGATCAAGGGGAAAATTTAGTTATTTCAATATACATATATATCATTATTGCATATTATAAAATTGAAAGTGTCAGCCACTCAGTCAGGTCCAATACTCTGCAAGCCCACCAGGCGCCTCTGTCCATGGAATTCTCCAGGCAAGAATACTGGAGTGGGCTGCTATTTCCTTCTCCAGGTGATCCTCCTGACTCAGGGATCTAACCCAGGTATCCCACATTTCAGGAAGACTCTTTACTGTCTGAGCCACTAGAGAAGCTCAGAATATCAGAATGGGTTGTCATTATAATATCATGCTATGCATATGCATAATATTATATATCATAGCTAACATTGTAAAATGGTTTGTGTCAGGTTCCCTTTCAAGTACTTTACATGAATTCTCTACATCTTCTTAACCTCATAAAGCAGGTACTACTGTTACTTCACAGGTAGAAAATTTATGTGAAGCCTATAACCGATACTATTGCTGTTTTATAGATGAAGGAATCAAGGGAAAGTATTAACTTGCAATCATCACATAGTTAGTAACTGGTAAAACTGATATTCCAAGTCACAACCACTCCACTAAATACATTCCCTGTCCCATAGCCACAGGAGAGTAGACAAGAAACTAACTCTGATTTTGAAAGCTTGCTGGATTTTCCAAGTATTATCATCCTGCACATTTGAGTTAAAAAAAAGACAGCTGGACCTCTACCTCACAACACAGACAGAAAAATCAATTCATGTTGGAACAAAACACAGACTGAAAGCAAAAACAATAGACCTCATTAGAAGATATAGAAGAATATGTCCTCTTCTTTCTTGGAGAAGAAACAGAAAGCATAAAACATAAAAAATAATCAGTAACTTGGAATAATTCAAATTAAAAACTTATCAAAAATACTGTAAAGGAAATCAATAGGCAAGCCACATACTGAGACAAAATATTAACAAAGCATAAATTTGACAAGGAACTTGTATACAGAATATATAAAGAACTCTTGCAAGTCAATAATAAAAAGATAGGGGCATCCCTGGTGGCTCAGTGGTAAAGAATCCACCTGCCAAGGCAGGGGACATGGGTTTGATTCCAGGTCCAGGAGGATCCCACATGACATGGGTCAGCTAAGCCCGTGTACCACAGCTTCTGAGCCCACATGCCCCAGCTACTGAAGCTCATGTGCCTAGAGCCGGTCTCCCCCACAACGAGAGAAACCACTGTAATGAGAAGACTATACACATAACTAGAGAGTGGCCGCCACGCGCAGCAACTAGAAAGCAAGCCCACGTGCATCAACAAACACCCAGCACAGCAATAAATAAATAAATGCCTGTAAAATAATAATAAAAAGGCAACTCAAAAATCAAGCAAAAATATTGAACTTTATAATGCTTTATAAAAGATACTTTATAATGCTTTTATAAAGATGCTTTATAAAAGAAAGTATATAAATAGACAATAAGTAAATAAAAACATACTAAATAGTATTGGTTATAAGGCAGCACAAATTAAAATCATTAAATACTAAAACTCACCCACCATAAATTTAAAAGACTGGAAATATGAAATATTAGAGAGGATATAGAGTAATCAGAATCCTCACACATTGTTAGTGAGAGTGTAAAATGGTACAGCTTTGGAAAACTGTTTAGCAATTTCTTCAAAAGTTAAATATGCAGTATCTTAGAACACAATTCCATTTCTTGCTTTTTACCCAAGAGAAGTCAAAATACCTGTCTACAAAAGCCTGTACACAAATGTTCATAGCAGCTTTATTCATAGTAGTTCAGACACAAGCCAGATGTCCATCATCAGGATAGTGGGTACATAAATTGTGGTATAATTGTATAATCAGACACTCATAATAAAAAGGAATAATCTACAGGTCTATGTAACAACATGGATCAACTTCAAAAAATGAGCTGAGTGAAAGAAACTAGCAAATTAAATAAAAGGACATTCTGTATGACTTCATTCACACAAAACTGTGAAATAGGCAAGACTAACATTTAGTAATAAAAATAAGATGAGTGCCTCTTCTGGGGAAGAGGAAGATGAAATGATGGGAAAGGGGCATAAGAGAACTTTCTGGGGTGGTCAATAAAAGCTCTGTGCCTTGATACACATTCAGTAAAACCTACTGGGTATATACTTAAGATCTGAGGATTTCACTATATATAAATTATATCACATTTTTATAAATGGGGGAAAAACAGCCAGAGAAGATCCATGATGATTTTAATAACCAGATACAGCTTTCACACAGATAACATCCGTTTTAAAAATGAGTGTGAGGAAGTGAAAGGACAAGAATAAATAACCGTTAGTCTGCGAGGAAAGAATGACTGTATTGTTCTGAATATAGTGGCAATTTTTATTTTTATTTTAACCCAGATGATTACATTAACATTCTTTTGACATTTTATGATAAAATAATGTTAATTGCTTGCCTCCAGCCAAGAACAAATATTATACCCTGTGTCAGAGAATTACATCTTCCTTTAGAAGAAAGATGGATCTGGGATCAGATATCTTTCCTGCCTTTTTCAGGGTGATAAATGCTCCCAAAGACCCCAGATAGGGGCCACTGATTTACTGCCAAAGTTCACAGGAAATGAAGCTCCAATCCTATCCATAGCAGAAGTTTACAAGGTCTGACTTGAAAGAACCCACACCCCCCACCAAGCGGCCTTCAAGCCTAGTGTTTCCACCATGATACGCATCTGTGCAGGAAGGTTCACTTGTCATCTGTGTGGTGGAAAATGTCTGTCACCCATGACTCACGGTCGTCAATACAGTCATCACCAGGCTAAGTGGAGACATCAGTCTATCTCCTTTGTTCTAGCATCCGGAACTCGAGTTCTGCTGAACCAAGTCCTCTTTTCCAGCTTTCTTTTTACAGTTTGGAGATTTACGATTCATGGGGAAGCTTTTTCTTTGCTAATGAAAATGAAAGAGATGCTGTTCTCCTTTCTGTTCTGAATGTGGATGGGGTGTTTGGAGTTGCAGCAGCTATACGTAGCAGCAACCACGAAGAAACCCCCAATACGGCTGATGCAGTAGAGCTCAGGAGGAAGCTAGTTTCTTCATAGCGTGAGTCAGCCCCTGAACCAGTTCTAGACTGTGTGCTCTGAGAGTCCCTGTTCTGGTGGGTGGAGATGCTAGTTGGGAAAGTTCAAGGACCTAGACACATAGAAACGATAGCCCTAAAAGCACGAAGAAAGGAACATAAAAGAAATTGATAGCTCCAGAGATTAACTTTGTTCTGAGCAGGCCCTACATTTAATATCAGACTTCAAGGATTAGATGAAAACAGATGAAGCCTAAAATGTCCAGTTTCCTAGAATTTAAGAAAAAATATTGATTTCTAACTTGGATAAATGACTACATTTCACCTTTTAGAGCATGTGTATATGTATGTGTTTAAAGGAAGAGAGAAACACCAGGGTATTTGGTACTCTGCTTCTTTTCTAAATTTCTGAACTTTTATTCTACAATACATTGCACTTTGCTGTATTCTGTCCAAGGGGCATCCATTATCACTGTCCCATTCTTGGCAGTGACAGTGTAGACAATGCATCATGTCAAAGATGCTCCTGTTAATAATTAATGATAATTTGCATAATGGCGGGGATGACACACTGTATTATACCCACGCTCAAGATAACCAAGCCTGCCCTCCACTCTTGTTACCTAAAAAGGCCTACAGGGCAGCCTCAGAAAATACAGCAGCCCACAACTACCGCGACCATTAATCTGCCATGAAGTAAATGGTGATATAAAAGGTATGGTGTACAAATTGAGGAGTAACAGGAAGGCCTGCTCACTCCAGTCTTCAGCTCTTTTTGTCTGAATCAGCTTTCATGCAGCCCCAGCTTGCATGAAAGCTGGGGCTTTAGATTAGATGAAAACAGAGGAAGGCTAAAATGTCCAGTTTCCTGGAATTTAAGAAAAAAAATTGATTTCTAACTTGGATAAATGACTATATTTCACCTTTTAGAACATGTGTATATGTATGTGTTTAAAGAAAACAGAGGACACATTTGGTTTTCAGAATGTGTCACACCAGCAGCTTCTCCACTTTCTCCTGCCCGATACATTCTAAATTTGAATATCCTAGGGTGGTAGACACTGTTGATTGCCTATCCAATGTTAAGCATCCCTTCTGTCTTGCTGAAACAACACCAGCTTCGTACAGGGCACCAATATGTCCAGAGAAATACTCTCTTTTCCAGGTTCCCTTGCAGCTATGGCTTGCTATTTGACATGGGACTAGTAAGTGAGAGTAAATGTAAGTCTCTGATGAAAGTTCCTAAGAAAAGTTGCTTTCTTGATTATAAATATGGGTATATACACAAAATCCAGCACCCCTCTTCCCACTTCTTCCTGACTTAAATGTGAGCATGAAGTGTAGAGCGATAGCCACTATCTTGTAGTCAAAGAAAATGTCCCAAAAGCTAAGAATAGTAAAGCATAGTAGCAAAGCATGCCCACCTCTGTGCCGCACATCACCGTACATGCTTTCATATGATGAAGATCAGCCCCTACTGGTTTAAGCCACTCCATTTGGTGCTTTTCTTTCCTGAAATCAATATATTTCTAAGTGATATAGGTAGTTATAAGAACCTGTACTTTAAAAAACTGCACAAATGACCAGCTGTCTAATAAACATTTGCAACTTAATATGTCTAAAACAGAATACTTTATTTCTACATGGTATCTTCTTTCCTACTATCTCCCCTTCATGAGATCTGCTCTTCTTCCAGCTTTCCCCCTTAGGAAGAGGCACTACACCACTTACCTAGGTGCTTGAGCCAGAAACCTAAGGATCATTCTTGACCTCTCTTACCCAACACCCACTTCATTAGCAAGAGCTATTAACACTATTTCTAAAGCAAGCCCCAAACCCACCTACTTCTCTCTCTCTCCCCACTCCAACCCATTTCTTGAGTCCAGGCTATCATCATAGCCTCTTAAGTAGTTCTTCCCCAGCAACCAGTGGTTTTTAATGATACATGTCAGACCATGCCATTTCCTGATTAAGATCCACTAAGAGCTTCCCATGCACTTGGACTAAATTCCCACCTCAACCAGGAAGGCTCTACATCACATGCCCTTGAGATCTCTGGGATCTCAGCTTGTACCACTTACCCCTACACTCACTGGGCTTCAGCCTCTCTGGTCTTCTCTTCCTTCCCCAAACACACCAAAGGCATGTCTACCTCAGATTTTACACTGTGTCCCCTCTACCCCAGGTGCTCTTCCCCTACAACCTACACATTTGTATTATTTCAGATTTTAGCTTAAATACCAGGGACTTCTCTGGTGGCTCAGTGGTAAAGACTCTGCCTGCCCATGCAAGAGACGTGGGTTTGATCCCTGGGTTGGGAAGATCCTCTGGGGAAGGAAATGGCAACCCACTCCAGTATTCTTGCCTAGAAAATCCCATGGACAGAGGAGCCTGGCAGGTTACAGTCCATGGGATTGCAAAGAGCCAAGCATGATGTAGTAACTAAACAACACAACTTAAAAATCACCTCCTCAGGCTTGCTTTCTCTGTCATTTCTATCTAAAACAGTCAGTCTCCACTTACTCTTCCTGTCATCATTCTCCTTTTTGCTTCATAGCACTTATCATAATCTGACATTTTATATATGTTAATTGATTTATTTTTTGATTCCTGCCATTAGAATTTATGCTCCTTGAATTCAATGAGTTTATCTGTCTATTCCTTAGCTAACCTCTAGCACTCAGAATGATGCCTAACACATAATAAGTTCTTTTCTAATACATGAACAAATTTTTTGAATGTATGAATGCAACATCCACAAGTTGGAACCGCTTAGATAAAATATTCAAATTATTTAGTTACTTTCCATCTTTATATTGGATGTCCTCATCATAAGAAACACAGTTCTCACTGAGTGAATGAGGAATGCAGATTTCAGTCATGACAGACATTTATAATTTCATTGATCTCCAATAATGTGATCCTAACTATTCTGGTAGCTTGTCCTCTCTTTTTAAGAATAAAAAATGACATTTTGCCTTGGATTCTATTGTATTTTTCAAAAAAATTCTGTTTTCCCCATTAAATGCACTCTGAATTTACCCTATTTTTACTTATTAGGAAAGCATCGAGATCTAGTTATTTTCATAAAACATTCAGAGGTCAAAATTCCTGACCTTACAGAGTGATAACTTCCCAGGACTCATTCTTAAGTCTATCACACCATTTGCCAATAAGAACAAAACTCTAACAGAAGGCTTGGGGAGAAGTACAGTCATTTAGTTTGAAAGATAAATTATACCAATAATGTATACTATCACACACTGAAGAGCCACCAACCTGCTTTAGTTCAACTTTGTTACCAAATTACTCATCTTAATTACTGCCTTCTTCTTTTCCTTATCTCATTTTTCCTAGTCATATTAATGGTTGCATAATAATAGTAGACAATGTTCACTAAGCTTAACTCTAAAAGTAATGGCTGTTTTAAATCAGAGTTAATTAGTATGTCAAGAAGTTCAGGTACTTATGGGGCCATGCGATTTTTTTAAGGCGCTGGGGGAAAAAAAGTCACTTTACCAAATGCTACATTCATATTCCACAATGTATTTTTAATATTTTTCTTAATATTGTCACTGAAGACTGAGCAACGCTGTTCTTCAGTGATCATTTGTCATCGCTAAGTACAGGTGAGTGAGATCTCCCTAATCCTGCAATCACAGTGGAAAATAAATCTAACATTAATTTATGAATCTCAGTGCCATTTGTCTTCCATGTTTAATAGTGAATCATGGTTTATACTATTTATAGTTCACCACATAAAAATAAGGTTGTCAGGAGCAAAAGATCAGAGTAACATAATTCTCTCCCGTACTCTCGTCACTGCTCCTGGAGAACACTCGGTGGTTTGAAGGGAGTTAGAAGGCATGCTGCCCTTGGATGTGTGTGAGAAATGTTCTGGGACTTCAAGGGGAAGAATCGAGTACAGTGAGGGATGTCTCTGAGAACCGCATGCATATGGAATAAGCGTCATAAATAAAAGACCTGTTATCCTGGGTATCATGGCCTGTGAACTTGTCCATCTGTGGGTCCTCTGAGAGTGCCCATGACCTCTCCCCCAATCCTCCACAAAATAACCAGAATTTCAGGGCAGTTGAGAAGAAAGAGCAAAAATAGTTTGCTTTTGTTTCACTGGTTCTTTAAATACCAGAGAAATAAGGCCTGTCTCTTTACAATCAATATTAGCAAAGGCACAAAAGTGCAAACAGGAAGAACTGGGCAGCAAGAATAAAGAAGGTCCCTCAGTCCATGGGTAGAGCCATTAATTAATGCATTAGTCGGGCAGCACAGAGCTTATGGGTAGTCAGCCCTGGACTAAGCCTAGCAAGGGTAGTGCTGTGAGTGCTGACGAGAAAGCAAGATGTCCATCATTCTCAGGACCTGCTGGGAAATCTCCCATGAAGTCTGACCTCAAGTTGAGAGATATCAACCTATATTAATAGTATTGCCTATTTTCAACTACATTGAGTTCCTAATAAGGTAAAATTGTAAACATTTTCAATCTACTAGTATTTACTGAGCACCTACTCAGTCCAAAACACTATGTACTGCATAAAGTACCTGGGCTCCTATGATTCCCTTTCTGTCCCCTGTAACAATAAGCCACCCTGATCACGGTCTGTTGTTTGACTGTCCACCTCCCATGCAGACTGCCAACTTGAGGAATGAGACTTTGTTTATCTTGATCCCATTACCTCTCCAATGCTTAGCACATAGTAGGTGCTCAAAATATGTGTCTGAATGAGTGACTGGGAAAAGAAATGAAAGTGAAAAGTGTTAGTCACTCAGTCTTGTCCGACTCTTTGTGACCCCATGGACAGTAGCCCATCAGGCTCCTCTGTCCATGGGATTCTTCAGGCAAGAACAGTGGAGTGGGTCGCCATTCCCTTCTCCAGGGGATCTTCCCAACCTGGGGATTGAACCTGCATCTCCGGCATTGCAGGCAGATTCTCTGCCATCTGAGCCGCCAGGGAAGCCCAAATGAGTGACTAGAAGTGCATAGAATAGTTTACGAGGAAAGACACAAACACATGAAAAGCTTAAGAGAAGAGCTGTCCCCAAATAGCATGTGAGGTGCTGAATGAAAATTAAGACCAGGGCTTGAGAGAAGAGAGATCACTTCAGGCTGGAGTGGGGATTCCCTCAGATTGTCAGACTCTGACACTGAGTCTGTTCCATGCTTTTCCAGGATGGAGATAAAGGCAAGCGTCTAATGAGGGAGAAGAGTATGAAAATGGAGGGATTAGTTGGGGCAGAGAGGAGGTGTCCTGTCAGTACAATCTCACTTGCTATTGTATTTCGACTTGTTCACATTGTACATGTATAAGTTTCACTACAATTATTTTAAGGAAGTGTTGCAGACTAGTACTCAGTTACCATTAATCAATTGAATTTATAATTAAGGACCAAGCACTTAACATTTAATGCTCCCATTTAATCTATATGCCCATCTTTGAGGTATCATATCTTCATTTTGAAGATGAGAATATTAAACTCTGGATGATGAAGATCAGCCCCTACTGGTTTAAGCCACATCCATTTGGTGCTTTTCTTTCCTGAAATCAATATATTTCTAAGTGATATAGGTAGTTATAAGAACCTGTACTTTAAAAAACTGCACAAATGACCAGCTGTCTAATAAACATTTGCAACTTAATATGTCTAAAACAGAATACTTTATTTCTACATGGTATCTTCTTTCCTACTATCTCCCCTTCATGAGATCTGCTCTTCTTCCAGCTTTCCCCCTTAGGAAGAGGCACTACACCACTTACCTAGGTGCTTGAGCCAGAAACCTAAGGATCATTCTTGACCTCTCTTACCCAACACCCACTTCATTAGCAAGAGCTATTAACACTATTTCTAAAGCAAGCCCCAAACCCACCTACTTCTCTCTCTCTCCCCACTCCAACCCATTTCTTGAGTCCAGGCTATCATCATAGCCTCTTAAGTAGTTCTTCCCCAGCAACCAGTGGTTTTTAATGATACATGTCAGACCATGCCATTTCCTGATTAAGATCCACTAAGAGCTTCCCATGCACTTGGACTAAATTCCCACCTCAACCAGGAAGGCTCTACATCACATGCCCTTGAGATCTCTGGGATCTCAGCTTGTACCACTTACCCCTACACTCACTGGGCTTCAGCCTCTCTGGTCTTCTCTTCCTTCCCCAAACACACCAAAGGCATGTCTACCTCAGATTTTACACTGTGTCCCCTCTACCCCAGGTGCTCTTCCCCTACAACCTACACATTTGTATTATTTCAGATTTTAGCTTAAATACCAGGGACTTCTCTGGTGGCTCAGTGGTAAAGACTCTGCCTGCCCATGCAAGAGACGTGGGTTTGATCCCTGGGTTGGGAAGATCCTCTGGGGAAGGAAATGGCAACCCACTCCAGTATTCTTGCCTAGAAAATCCCATGGACAGAGGAGCCTGGCAGGTTACAGTCCATGGGATTGCAAAGAGCCAAGCATGATGTAGTAACTAAACAACACAACTTAAAAATCACCTCCTCAGGCTTGCTTTCTCTGTCATTTCTATCTAAAACAGTCAGTCCTCCACTTACTCTTCCTGTCATCATTCTCCTTTTTGCTTCATAGCACTTATCATAATCTGACATTTTATATATGTTAATTGATTTATTTTTTGATTCCTGCCATTAGAATTTATGCTCCTTGAATTCAATGAGTTTATCTGTCTATTCCTTAGCTAACCTCTAGCACTCAGAATGATGCCTAACACATAATAAGTTCTTTTCTAATACATGAACAAATTTTTTGAATGTATGAATGCAACATCCACAAGTTGGAACCGCTTAGATAAAATATTCAAATTATTTAGTTACTTTCCATCTTTATATTGGATGTCCTCATCATAAGAAACACAGTTCTCACTGAGTGAATGAGGAATGCAGATTTCAGTCATGACAGACATTTATAATTTCATTGATCTCCAATAATGTGATCCTAACTATTCTGGTAGCTTGTCCTCTCTTTTTAAGAATAAAAAATGACATTTTGCCTTGGATTCTATTGTATTTTTCAAAAAAATTCTGTTTTCCCCATTAAATGCACTCTGAATTTACCCTATTTTTACTTATTAGGAAAGCATCGAGATCTAGTTATTTTCATAAAACATTCAGAGGTCAAAATTCCTGACCTTACAGAGTGATAACTTCCCAGGACTCATTCTTAAGTCTATCACACCATTTGCCAATAAGAACAAAACTCTAACAGAAGGCTTGGGGAGAAGTACAGTCATTTAGTTTGAAAGATAAATTATACCAATAATGTATACTATCACACACTGAAGAGCCACCAACCTGCTTTAGTTCAACTTTGTTACCAAATTACTCATCTTAATTACTGCCTTCTTCTTTTCCTTATCTCATTTTTCCTAGTCATATTAATGGTTGCATAATAATAGTAGACAATGTTCACTAAGCTTAACTCTAAAAGTAATGGCTGTTTTAAATCAGAGTTAATTAGTATGTCAAGAAGTTCAGGTACTTATGGGGCCATGCGATTTTTTTAAGGCGCTGGGGGAAAAAAAGTCACTTTACCAAATGCTACATTCATGATTCCACAATGTATTTTTAATATTTTTCTTAATATTGTCACTGAAGACTGAGCAACGCTGTTCTTCAGTGATCATTTGTCATCGCTAAGTACAGGTGAGTGAGATCTCCCTAATCCTGCAATCACAGTGGAAAATAAATCTAACATTAATTTATGAATCTCAGTGCCATTTGTCTTCCATGTTTAATAGTGAATCATGGTTTATACTATTTATAGTTCACCACATAAAAATAAGGTTGTCAGGAGCAAAAGATCAGAGTAACATAATTCTCTCCCGTACTCTCGTCACTGCTCCTGGAGAACACTCGGTGGTTTGAAGGGAGTTAGAAGGCATGCTGCCCTTGGATGTGTGTGAGAAATGTTCTGGGACTTCAAGGGGAAGAATCGAGTACAGTAGGGATGTCTCTGAGAACCGCATGCATATGGAATAAGCGTCATAAATAAAAGACCTGTTATCCTGGGTATCATGGCCTGTGAACTTGTCCATCTGTGGGTCCTCTGAGAGTGCCCATGACCTCTCCCCCAATCCTCCACAAAATAACCAGAATTTCAGGGCAGTTGAGAAGAAAGAGCAAAAATAGTTTGCTTTTGTTTCACTGGTTCTTTAAATACCAGAGAAATAAGGCCTGTCTCTTTACAATCAATATTAGCAAAGGCACAAAAGTGCAAACAGGAAGAACTGGGCAGCAAGAATAAAGAAGGTCCCTCAGTCCATGGGTAGAGCCATTAATTAATGCATTAGTCGGGCAGCACAGAGCTTATGGGTAGTCAGCCCTGGACTAAGCCTAGCAAGGGTAGTGCTGTGAGTGCTGACGAGAAAGCAAGATGTCCATCATTCTCAGGACCTGCTGGGAAATCTCCCATGAAGTCTGACCTCAAGTTGAGAGATATCAACCTATATTAATAGTATTGCCTATTTTCAACTACATTGAGTTCCTAATAAGGTAAAATTGTAAACATTTTCAATCTACTAGTATTTACTGAGCACCTACTCAGTCCAAAACACTATGTACTGCATAAAGATACCTGGGCTCCTATGATTCCCTTTCTGTCCCCTGTAACAATAAGCCACCCTGATCACGGTCTGTTGTTTGACTGTCCACCTCCCATGCAGACTGCCAACTTGAGGAATGAGACTTTGTTTATCTTGATCCCATTACCTCTCCAATGCTTAGCACATAGTAGGTGCTCAAAATATGTGTCTGAATGAGTGACTGGGAAAAGAAATGAAAGTGAAAAGTGTTAGTCACTCAGTCTTGTCCGACTCTTTGTGACCCCATGGACAGTAGCCCATCAGGCTCCTCTGTCCATGGGATTCTTCAGGCAAGAACAGTGGAGTGGGTCGCCATTCCCTTCTCCAGGGGATCTTCCCAACCTGGGGATTGAACCTGCATCTCCGGCATTGCAGGCAGATTCTTGCCATCTGAGCCGCCAGGGAAGCCCAAATGAGTGACTAGAAGTGCATAGAATAGTTTACGAGGAAAGACACAAACACATGAAAAGCTTAAGAGAAGAGCTGTCCCCAAATAGCATGTGAGGTGCTGAATGAAAATTAAGACCAGGGCTTGAGAGAAGAGAGATCACTTCAGGCTGGAGTGGGGATTCCCTCAGATTGTCAGACTCTGACACTGAGTCTGTTCCATGCTTTTCCAGGATGGAGATAAAGGCAAGCGTCTAATGAGGGAGAAGAGTATGAAAATGGAGGGATTAGTTGGGGCAGAGAGGAGGTGTCCTGTCAGTACAATCTCACTTGCTATTGTATTTCGACTTGTTCACATTGTACATGTATAAGTTTCACTACAATTATTTTAAGGAAGTGTTGCAGACTAGTACTCAGTTACCATTAATCAATTGAATTTATAATTAAGGACCAAGCACTTAACATTTAATGCTCCCATTTAATCTATATGCCCATCTTTGAGGTATCATATCTTCATTTTGAAGATGAGAATATTAAACTCTGGAGAGGTCATGTGAAGTAGACCAACCACAATCTGGAACAGCTGACTTCCAAAGAATTGCTTCCATATTTAACCCCAAGTAAATGCCTCTTGAGAAACCTATATGCAGGTCAGGAAGCAACAGTTAGAACTGGACATGGAACAACAGACTGGTTCCAAATAGGAAAAGGAGTACGTCAAGGCTGTATATTGTCACCCTGCTTATTTAACTTATATGCAGAGTACATCATCAGAAACGCTGGGCTGGAAGAAGCATAAGTTGGAATCAGGATTGCCAGGAGAAATATCAATAACCTCAGATATGCAGATGACACCACCTTTATGGCAGAAAGTGAAGAGGAGCTAAAAAGCCTCTTGATGAAAGTGAAAGAGGAGAGTGAAAAAGTTGCCTTAAAGCTCAACATTCAGAAAACTGAGATCATGGCGTCCCATCACTTCATGGCAAATAGATGGGAAAACAGTGGAAACAGTGTCAGACTTATTTTTTGGGGCTCCAAAATCACTGGAGATGGTGACTGCAGCCAGGAAATTAAAAGACGCTTACTCCTTGGAAGGAAAGTTATGACCAACCTAGATAGCGTATTCAAAAGCAGAGACATTACTTTGCCAACAAAGGTCCGTCTAGTCAAGGCTATGGTTTTTCCAGTGGTCATGTATGGATGTGAGAGTTGGACTGTGAAGAAAGCTAAGCACCGAAGAATTGATGCTTTTGAACTGTGGTGTTGGAGAAGACTCTTGAGAGTCCCTTGGACTGTAAGGAGATCCAACCAGTCCATTCTAAAGGAGATCAGTCCTGGATGTTCATTGGAAGTACTGATACTAAAGCTGAAACTCCAATACTTCGGCCACTTCATGCGAAGAGTTGACTCATTGGAAAAGACCCTGATGCTGGGAGAGAAAGGGGGCAGGAGGAGAAGGAGATGACAGAGGATGAGATGGCCAGATGGCATCACCGACTCGATGGACATCAGTTTGAGTGAACTCCGGGAGTTGGTGATGGACAGGGAGGCCTGGCGTGCTGCAATTCATGAGGTCACAAAGAGTCAGACACAACTGAGCAACTGGACTGAACTGAACTGAACTGAATGACTGGTAAAGAATCTGCAGTGCAAGAGATCAGAGTTCAATCCCTAGCTTGGGAAGATCCCCTGGAGGAAGGAATGTCAACCCACTCCAGTATTCTCTCCTGGAGAATTCCATGGACTGAAGGGCTTGGTGGGCTACAGTGCATGGGGTCCCAAAGAGTTGGACATGACTGAGTGATTGACACTTAATAATGACCTATTCAGATGTTAATTCTTTTGAACTCAACAAGTTAAGTGAACAACTCTTAGATGGTAAGATGAAATCAAGCTACAGTTTTTCACAATATGAGGGACCCTTTACAGTATGGAGGGCTTCCCTGGTGGCTCAGCTGGCAAAGAATCTGTTTGCAAATCAGGAGACCTGGGTTTGATCCCTGGGTTGGGAAGATACCCTGAAGAAGGGAACGGCTACCCACCCAGTATTCTGGCCTAAAGAATCAGTCCATGCTGTCATAAACAGTCAGACACGACTGACTTTCACTTTCATTTTACAGTATGGAAGGTCTATGGACTATTAAGAAGACTGGAAAACAATGAACTATCCAAAAATACCAAAAGATGATACAGTAATGATTCCAAAATCACAGGGTTTCAAGATGGTGCAGGATCTAGGAAGGTAGGAAGCAGCAAGCATGAGGGGGGAAGATGGGGTCTAATCAATGGTATGAGTCCAGTCTGGCCAACTAGACCCTTGTTAAAATTACCCCCATCACTCTCTGTCTGACAGCTCTCATTTAAAGATATACTCCTCAGCATAAGAAATGTTTTTTCGCTATCATCAATTGCCATCATGCTCCTTCAACTACACTTCAAAAACATATATCAATCACCTATTGGGAGAGAAAGAAGCATGCTAGCTCTACAGTACAAAACTGAATAAATCTAGGTCCCTGGCCCCAGGGAGCAGATGAGAAAACAACTCCGTATAATGGAGTTTATACTTACTGTGGGGTCAACACAGTGTATGGGAATATATGGATGGAAGTACTTAACTTTGCTCTCCTTATCTCTATTTCCAGCTCCATCCCTCTGCACATACCTAACTCCCCACCAACAGGGTGAAGAGCCCCTCTGTTTCACTATCTGTGGTAAGCATAATAGCCCCCAAATGTGCCCCTTCCCTAATCTGTGGAACCTGTGAATATTATTATAGCAAAAGAAGACATTGCAAATATAATGAGATTATCCTGAGTTATCTGGGAAGGCTCAATCTACTCTAATCACACAAGCCCCTTAAAACAGAAGTTTCCTTGGTTGAAGTTAGAAAGATGCAATAAAAGGAGAAGGCAGAGAGATTCAAGATGGAAAGGGCAAGATGAGGAGTGCAGGCAGTCTTAGGAGATAAAGAGGCTCTCAGCTGACACCTAGCAAGGAAACTGGGACCTACAAGCACAAGGAACTAAATTCTGCCAATAATCTCAATGAGCTTGGAGCTGGTTTTTCCTCCCCCAGAGTCTTCAGAAAGTCTGTAGATTTTGTCCTTGTGATAACCTAAGCATAGAACCAACAGAGTTCTAGTGCTAGACTTCTCATCCATTAAACTGTGAGGTAATAAATTGGTATTCAAAACAATCACTAAATTTTTGGTCTCTCATTATTGCAGCAGCAATAGAAAATCTATACATTAACAAAAATGTTCTTCAACCCTCTTCATTCATACGCATTGTTGTTGATGTTCAGTCCTTCAGTCATGTTAATTCTTTGTGACTCCATGGACTGCAGCATGCAAGACTTCCCTGTCCTTCATTATTTCCCAGAGTTTGTTCAAACTCATGTTCATCGAGTCAGTGACATCATCCAACCAGCTCATCCCCTGTTACCTCCTTCCCCTCTTGTCCTCAATATTTCCCAGCATCAAGGTCTGTTCCAATGACTCAGCTCTTTGTTTCAGGTGCCCAAAGTATTGGAACTTCAGCATCTGTCCTTTCAGTGAATATTCAGGGTTGATTTCCTTTAGGATTGACTGGTTTGGTCTCCTTGCTGTCCAGGAGACCCTTAAGAGTCTTCTAGTATCACAGTTTGAAAGCATCAATTCTTCAGCACTCAGTCTTCTTTATGGTCCAAATCTCACATCTATACATGACTACTGGAAAAACCATAGCTTTGACTATATGAACCTTTGTTGTCAAAGTAATGTCTGTGCTTTTTAATACACTATCTATGTTTGTCATAGCTTTCCTTCCAAGGAGCAAATGTCTTTTAATTGCATGTTAACATTCACAGTGATTTTGGAGCAAAAGAAAAGAAAATCTGTCACTGTTTGATTTTTTCCCCATCTATTGGCCATGAAGTGATGGGATCAGATGCCATATCTTGGTTTTTTGAATGTTGAGTTTCAAGCCAGCTTTTTCACTCTTTCTTTCACCCTCATCAAGAGGCTCTTAGTTTCTCTTCAATTTCCGCCATTAGAGTGGTATCATCTGCATATCTGAGGTTGTTGTTATTTCTCCAGGAAATCTGATTTCCGCTTGGGATTCATCCAGACTGGCATTTCGCATGATATACTCTGTACAGAGGTTGAATAAGCAGGGTGACAATATATAGCCTTGACTTACTCCTTTACCAATTTTGAACTAGTCAGTTGTTCCATGTTAAGTTCTAATTCTTGCTTCTTGACCTGCATACAGGTTTCTCAGGAGGCAAGTAAGGTGGTCTGGTGTTCCCTTCTCTATGGAAAGAATTTCCACAGTTTGTTGTGATCCACACAGTCAAAGGCTTTAGAGTAGTCAATGAAGCAGAAGTAGATGTTTTTCTGAACTCTCTTGCTTTTTCTATGATCCAATGGATGTTGGCAATTTGATCTCTGGTTCCTCTGTCTTTTCTAAGCCCAGCTTGTACATCTGGAACTTCTTGGTTCACATACTGCTGAAGCATAGTTTGAAGGATTTTGAGCATAACCTTACTAGCATGTGAAATGAGTGCATTTGCACAGTAGTTTGAACACTCTTTGGCACTGTCCTTCTTTGAGACTGGAATGAAAGCTGATCTTTTCCAGTCCTGTGGCCACTGCTGAGTTTTCCAAATTTGTTGATATACTGAGGGCAACACTTTAACAGCATCATCTTTTAGGATTTCAAATAGCCCAGCTGGAAGTCGATCACCTCCACTAGCTTTGTTTGTAGTAATGCTTCCTAAGGCCCACTTGATTTCACACTCCCAGGTAAGTAACCACACGCTCTAGGTGAGTAACCACACCATTGTTGTTATCTGGTTCATTAAGACTTTTTCTTGTATAGTTCTTTTTTGCTTATTCTTGCCACCTCTTCTTAACCTCTTCTGCTTCTGTTAGGTCCCTTCCATTTCTGTCCTTTATCGTGCCTATCCTTGCATGAACTGTTCCTTTGATCTCCAATATTCATTTTTTTAAATTGAAGAATAATTGCTTTACAGAATTTTGTTGTTTTCTGCCAAATATCAGCATGAATGAGCCATGGACATACATATGTCCCCTCCCTCTTGAACTTCTTGAAGAGACCTATATCTTTCCCATTCTATTGTTTTCCTCTACTTCATTGCACTGTTCATTCAAGGAACTCTGCATTCACTATCTTTTCCTTTCTCCTTTGTTTTTTGCTTCTCTTCTTTTCTGTTATTTGTAAAACCTCCTCAGACAACCACTTTGCCTTCTTGCATTTCTTTTTCTTTGGGATGGTTTTGGTCACTGCCTTCTATACAACATTATGAACCTCTGTCCACAGTTCTTCAAGCACTTTGTCTACCAGATATAACCTCTTAAATATTTTTGCCACCTCCACTGTATAAACATAAGGGATTTGATTTAAGTCATACCTGAATGAATCTAGTGTTTTTCCCTACTTTATTCAACTTAAGCATGAATTTTGCAACAAGGGCCTCATGATCTGAGCTACAGTCAGCTCCAAGTCTTGTTTCATTCACATGTGTTTTGGCTGGTACCCAGGGTAGTGAAACATCAGTCCAAGACAATTCATGGTGAGGAGGGCAGTGTTTTACAAGCATAACAGTTCATTAGTGATCAGTTGACACCATTTTATTAACCTATATTGACTGCTTTTTAAATGCAAATTGAATGCTTTAGTGAAAACTAAATTGAAATATTACATTGGAATTAGTCTTGATGAAAATACATCGCAGACTGATGCTCGGATCATCACCTGCACAGCTATAAATTACTAGTGAGTCACTTGATTATTGTCCCTCAGTTGAACAAAGACAATTTAGTGTTTCAGGAAAACCATTAATTCATTAGGAGACATAGGGAGCAACTCTAAATAAAAGGGCAAAGGGGTAAAATGTGATATTTATTCTTTAGAATAAACTAACACATTAATATATCAACAATGCTTCCTTAAAACTGTCACCTAATTTATTTGAAAGGCTAATTAGCAAGGAGGTCAGAACTATCTGGAATGTGGAAAGATATTAAATTTACTGTTACAATATATGAGAATACTATATAATGCTAGCGATATTATGGGAGAGGTGTAAAAATAGATATCATATATCATACAGTCTGATTAAACCACTTTGCACTAAATATTCATCATATATTAAAATTATTAAACAACATAGCCTGTCTAAGCTTAAGTATGTTGAAAAGTCTCATGTTATCCTACAGTCCTTGACTCCAAGGCAAAATCAAAGCTCCCAGTGGAGATAGAAACAAAATATATACATCTGTGTATTATTATTATTACTGATGTAATTGTCTCAAGTGATATGGTCACTGTAGGTAAAAAAAATCTATAAGAAAGTACTGACTTATCTCATCATGACAAGGTGTCCTCCATACTTGAGTAGAGTGATATATTTATCTGTTTGCTAAAAATGAAGTGCTAATTGGCCAATCTGGTTAAACTCCCTGGAGAGAGAACTAGATGAATGGAAGGTTGTAAACAGTCAGAAAAGGTAAACCAACTGTAAATTAAAACCCAAGTAATTGTGAGATGGAGAGAGGGAAGAGAGAATAATTTACAGGAGCAGAAAATGCCATGTGTTTGTGTGCCCTACCACTTACAGAGATGGGGACGCTAGGGAAGGCACCGAATCCCTGACTGGTCAGGGATTTGACTGCAATAACTGTTCCGTGGGGTCTATGAAGTAGAGTTGCACCAGGCCATAAACTCTAGAACTCAACTCCTTGCAACCAACTAGAAATGTTGGAGTGCCTACTTCAGTAACCCTCAGACCAGGTTGTGAGCAGCTAAAAAATGAATCAGAAGTAAATCTTGCCCTCAAATGGTCTGAGCAAAAAATACAACAGATGTAAAGAGGGCAGAGGTTTTCAAACTTTTAGCAAAAGTGATCTCATATAGAATTCCAGCAGGTGAAACAGACAAAAATGTTGCTCTTCTCATTGAAGTAGAAAGCCAGAGTTGTAGATTCTAGCTCTCTATGTCATCGTTTGAAAACAGTCACTCTGCGACAGCCAATCAAGGTAGAAAGTGACTTGTTCCGTAAAGCAACAAAAAGGTTTCTATGAGAGGACAATGCTGTGAGCATGTTCACCTAAGGTGCTTGAGATAGCACTATACAGTAGAACTTTCGAACTGTTGGAAATGTTCTCTATCTGTACTGTTCAAAAGAGTAGCTACTATCCAGATGTAGCTATCAATCATCAAACACTTGAAATGTGGCCAGTGTGATTAAGATTTCTTTTTTTAATTTTAAGTAAATAGTCACTTATGCTTAGTGGTTACCATATCGAACAACATAGGCTTAGAGAAAGTCTTCATGTATATACGGAGAAAGCAACAGGGGCTTAGGACATGGGCAGCACTCAGACATTCAGAGGGAAACAGACATTCGATGGGAAACCATTCAGAAACCCACTCCAAGTAGAGGGAACTGAATAAGGAAAATAGGAACACCATTTCCTAAAAGAAATATTACCTTAAAAGAATGCATGTGCTATAATTTTTAATTTTTATCTTGGGGATCTTTAGTTCCTTTTTCTATCCAACAACGTATAATTGCCACGGATTTGGCTGATTACCTTCAGTTCCAAGGTAACTAAACAATCATTGTTTTAATATTTGCCTAAAATACAGCAAAAACAAAGAGCAGGACCCAAGAGCCATCACCCAGGAATGAGAGGCTTCCTGTCTAAGAAAGGCAATACTGGGGCACCTACCTTCTGGTCTGTCACTTCATCATGGGCCCATTGGTTTACACCCCTTTGTTTCCAATCTCATACAGATGACCTGGAACACATCAACTATATTTTTCAATCAAATCATCTTTCCCACAATGATAAATATCCTATATAATTGAAAGGCAGCCAATCTGATTCGGTTAAGATTTATTTCTGAAAATTGACTATTTTTGCCCAGTATATCAGTATAGCATCAATTAAGTAAAATCAAGGTGACTCAGTTTCAGAGACTCTAGTCAATCAAGATTGTTGTTGTTGTTGTTGTTCAGTCAATCAGTCGTGTCCGAGTCTTTGCGATCCCATGAGTGTAGCCAGCCAGTCTCCTCTGTCCATGGAATTCTCCAGGCAAGAATACTAGAGTGTGTAGCCATTCCCTTCTCCAAGGGACCTTTCTGACCCAAGGATTGAACCGGGCCTCCTGCATTGCAGGTAGATTCTCTGCCATCTGAGCTACCAGGGAAGCCCCAATCAAGATTAATGAGCCATAAATTATGCATATAACTGACAAGTTATAAGAGAAAACCATAGGATAATTATTACTCTGTCTTACAATTATCCCTACCCTGCAAATTCTTAACCAAAACAAGCCTGACTCTCAAACTGAGCAAGTTCAATTCTGAAAGGAGAAAGGAAACATGAAAATATTTGTGAATCAACAAAATTTTATTGTACCAAATTGTCAAGGTGTCAATGGTAAAAGACCATTTATTTAGAATTTAGAGCAGTCTTGGTACTAAGCATTTTTTAAGTCTTTTCATTTCATTCTCACAACTCTGTGTGGCATGGACTATAATTATTCCTATTTAACAAACAAAGAAATTGAGGCTTAGGGAGGAAGAGTTGGAACCCTGGCTGATCTGACTCCAAATTATATCTTCTTTCCATTAGTGTCCCAGACACAACATTATTTTCTGCTTGATTTTGAAACTATTTTCAGCCTTTGCTTATAATAGAGGAAGCAAAATATATCATTTATTGAGTATTTACTGCATTTCTCTGATATTCACATTCATTCATTCATTCAACAAATATCTATTGAATGCCTTCACTGCCCCAGCCCTATTCAGTGATCATCAACACAAGTCCCAAGGAAACACCTTGGAGTCAGGTCTTAGTAGACAGAGACAAATAGCAAGAAACCATCAAATTAACACCAAAGAAATAAAGTTAAAATAAAAACAAGTAGGATAATGTTAAGGTTTATAAACAGTAAGGGGAAAAGGTACATGGCAATAATATGATAAAGAGTAGATAGATAGGGAACTCAAGACTTCTCTGAGGTTATATGTCGACTTTTACTTTCAGATTCTGAAATCTAAAGAATGAGAGAAAACATTTCAACTAGAGAAATCAGCCTGTTCAAAAGCTCTGAAACGACCAGGGTGGCAGGGGCGTGGGAAACAAGAGAAGAAAGCGTATGAGACGTGTTTGGACTGTAAGCATGACCCATGCATGCCTGGAGTTTGTTTGGATTCTAGTCCTCGTGCAGCAAGAAGCCCCTTGGAAGAGTCTCAGCACTAGAGTCACATGGTAAGATTGACATTTATAAAAGCTCACTTTGGCTGTAAGGTGGGGAAAAGCTTATAAAGGGTATGTGTAAAAGCAGAGGCTGTTGCAGTTGCCCAGAGACTGTGGTGTTTGAAAGCATAAATGGAGACGAGCGGAGAGATTCCTGAGGACATATGCTGGAGGCAGAGCTGAGAGACTTGTGGATTGGACTGTGGTTGGGAAAGCTGGGAGACAATGGGGAAAAGAGAGGAATCAAGGATCACATCCAAGCTATTGGCCTGAACAGCTAATGGGTGGACAGGGTACCCTTGGTTGAAATGAGAAAGACTGGAAGAGGAGAAGCTTGGGGGGTTGATGACAAGGAAGAATGAAGAGTTTGAGAGGAAAAGAAAGGTTTCTAGGTTTTGGCTTGAACAACTTACTGCACCTTCACAGCAACCCTGTACAGTTATTCCCTGGATTTCACATGAGGAAACTGAAATTTAGGCAAGTTAAATAACATGTCCAAGGACACTCAGCAAGGAAGTGCCAGGGCTTGGATTTGAGGTAAAGTGTTTGATTCTAGAATCCACAATGTGCAATTCTACATATCACTGCCTCCCAATACAGAATATGGTACTGCTTTTGTCTCAGTGAGTTTCTCTCTCCCCATCTATAAAACTAGGTAAATAATATTCACCGTGTAACAGTTTTAAGAATCAATATGGTTAAATGGGAAATTCTCCCTGTACTGCAGAGTTGTTCATAACAATAAAAAAAAATTACATTTCCAGCCACTAAAATCTGGCATATACTCTTGATTCTGTTAACTCTGCGTACTCTGGCTTTGACAGTGGCCACACCCTAGCCTAGTAGATTTCTCCTGTCTTACTTGGTTTCCAGTCAGAGAGCTTTCCAAGTTCTGCTCCTAGAAGCCTTGAAAGGGACTGAGAAACTGTACCCTAACTCTGGACTGTGCCCTCCTCTCAAGCATCACTGGAGAACTTTGAGATTCTCCTGCCTCCAGGATGCCTTTCGTGATTTACCTTCAAGAAAACGATGTATCATGCTGAGCCTGGGGTTGAAATCTACACAGATGGGGATGCTATCATGTAGACAGTTGCAGTGACTCGCATCCTCTGAAGGAAGCTCTCTCATGACACTCTACAAACTCTTGAGGGGGATACTCAGCCTGCACCCCAGAGGGTCCTTAACAACTGCCCAGTCACTGTCCCTTTGAGCTAAGGAGTGACAGGACAGGGAGGGGGGAAACACAGGGAAAGAGAAGGTCACCATATGTGTGCTCCTACTGAGTCCTAGGCCCCATGGTGAATGTTTTCACTCATAAACTGAACTGAAAGCCACTTTAGTCATGTCAGACTCTTTGCGACCCCATGGACTATACAGTCCATGGAATTCTCCAAGCCAGAATACTGGAGTGGGTAGCCATTCTCTCCTCCCAACCAGGGATTGAACCCAGGTCTCCCACATTACAGGTGGACTCTCCACCAGCTGAGCCACAGGAAATATCTCCCTTAACTCCTAAAGCAATCTTGAAAGGCAACAATTATTATTCTCATTTAATAAACCAAGATCCTAAGCTCAGTGTTCATTTCACTTGCCAAAGTTCACACAGAGGATCAGAAGTGGAGTCACAGTTCTGCCTTACATATATTTGACTCTAAAATACAATGTTGTGTTTCTCCCCTGCTAAGCCATAATGCTGAAGTATAGAATTAAGAAAGAAGGGAAAAAAGGAGGACAAAAGGGTCCTATTGAAAATATGAAGTCACAAGTCCACGGTGACTGAAAATTAATTTTATTTTCAGCTCAGGCATATCAGAAAAAAATCTAGTTTCAGTTATTGTTATACATGTAGAATGTAGGTTATCAAACTGCAGTGAAAAACATCAGCCAAAAAACCCAACCAGACTTTTTTATTCACCAAGGCCATGATAAGGAAGATGACTGAAAATTTAGTTTGCATAACTAAGAGAAACCATGTTAGCAAAAGGAGAAGGAGAGAGGCTTATTCCATTGCTAAGAGAATCAATTCTTCCCTCCAAATAAGAATGCCAGGTGAGAAATGGGGGCTTACATGGCTACCTTTCACTATGATGATTTGATTTATGTCAGTAAATTCAATACCTTTCTGGCTCCTAAATTCAGAGCAGTGCAGTTAAGCTGATGCATATCAGAGCCGACTCACTTTCTCATTCTAAGTTGATAATTTAAATGCTTACATTAAAGTTTCTATGTTAACTTTCAGGGTTTTAAAAATGAAGGAAGTTTCTATTCTCCATCAGGCTCAGGAGCAATGGGAATTAATGTGATATTGTCTTTAATGAAACGTAGTGGGGACTTGTGATTCATGTTGGTTCCCAATCCTTTCCATCTCTTTAAAATGCCATAAAATGAAAAATACAACAGCTGTTTCATATTAAAGAGAAATGTAAATGTGCATTAATGCAGCTCAAGAAATATTTTATATGTTCGGAGAATTTATTATTTTTTATATGAGTGGAATCAATCTACATTTTCCCCATTTAATAATATGGCACTTATTTCAATGGCTTTGCCAGCTACTTAAGCCAAATGCACAAAAAAGAATGGTCTAGGATCTAAGTCAGATATCTTAGAAAGATATCTTTCTTTTCCTTAAAAGAATAAAATAAACAACAAAATTTTTGTTGCAGTTCGCCCACCAAAGATAAAAAAGCACCACATTCTCCTTATACCTAGATTAGTAGATTAACTAATTTCAGTTGTATATTCAATAATCTTATCAGAAGAATCAGTTGTTTAGGCTGAGCTTTCCTTATGGTGAGCTGTGTTCAAACCCAGGTATTTCTTGTGCTGATAATTATTGTGTTTGGAGAAGTCTCCTAGTGATCAGTAATGCTTCCTCATTATTATACTCCTTCTATTACCTAATTTAGATGCAGATATAAATTATTTAAAACAAGAGAGGTTTCCCTTGCTAATTAATGGCAAGCTGACTAACCAGCTCCTATAATGCCTAAGGCTTCACTCTATGCACAATTCTCCAACCAGTATAATAGCCCACTTCCATGGTTTCGCTGGGTAATTTTAATCAGTCACTGTGTATACCACAGAAACCCAACAGCTGTGCACTTGGATGACCTTATTATCATTAGTGGCAAACTGGTTGTTGAACAGGGAATTTTTCATCAGGAAAGACTACATGATCTCATAAACTTGCGAATGGCCAGGTTCTTTTTGGTTTTTTCCTAGTTATAATTTACAACTTAGGAAATGAACATGTTTAGACTGAAATTCACCCTTTAATGAAGAGAGATGTATCTGAAGTTTCTAACACATTTTCCATATTCTTTGATGCTCTTCTAGGGAATAAGAATTTTGTCATCATTGAGAAAATTCCCCAGTGAATGAAAGGGAGTTTTCTGTGACTTTTGCTTTTGGCATTGGAAATATCAAAAGTTGCCTCCTGGCGGTCAAGGGATCAATAATTCTCTGGCATCTTGGGGAAATAACTCAAATAATGGACCCTAAATGGAGATCTTTAGGTCCCTATGGTGCAAGATGCACATTTTTGGTGCTAAGAGAAAGTCAAATAACTTGCTGAGGACACGATTCCTCACAAGACCACGTTCAGACAAGTCGGTGGATATTAATTCTACAATTTTAGCACAGTCCAAATGGTATTTTTCTATCGGGTGTCTGCCACTGTTTTAGCCTTTCAGACTTTTAAGTTTTCCTATATTACCTTAAATTTAATATGTCACCAAGCACTTACCTTCTAAGAAATATTCCTAGTAAGAGAATGCGCTCTTCTTTCTTCTGTAAGGGTGACTTCTCTAGAAGAGACGGTAGTTTTGTCATAATTCGTCCCTCCACTCTGTGGTAATTTCCAATAGTTCATTCTCGCAGTTAACAGCTGTATGACATTTATATCAATTTCTTTGTGAGACTTCTCTATTGGCTCTCTAGAGCCCGCACACTGCAACTACTGAAGCCCATGCACCTGAACTCACGCTCTGCAATAAGAGACGCCCGGCAATGAGACGCCCGTGCACAGCAATGAAGAGTAGCTCCTGCTCGCCGCAACTAGAGAAAGCCCACGTTCAGCAGTGAAGACCCAGCTACAAATATAATTAATCAACTGAAAAAATTCCAGCTCCACCAGACACAGCACATAGAAGAAGAAAGGAACCCAGCCTAGAGCTAGAACCAAGGCCCTGGGCACATGACCCCAGCTGAGTATTCCAGATGAGACTTCAATTATCAAGATGCAGAGATAAGCCTTTCTTACTATGCCCAGGTCAAATTTCTGACCCACAAAATCATGAGCATAATAAAATGGTTGTTGTTTTCTGCTACTGTTTCGGGGTGGTTTCTTAGACAAAAGTGAATAACTGAAACATAATGTTCTAAGGAAGACAGCACAGCTAAAAATAAATAATTTTTTTAAAGAAAGGCTATAAAAATTTTTCTTTGCCATCCCAGAGTAGTGCTGCCAAATGGAATGATGACCCAAAGATATTTAAAGATATTGTGTACATGCGCAGGGCTCCCCAGGTAGCTTAATGGTAAAGAATCTACCTGCCAATGCAGGAGATGTGGGTTGTCTCCGTGGGTCAGGAAGATTCCCTGGAGGAGCAAATGGCAACTCACTCTAATATTCTTGCCTAAGAAGGCCCACGGACAGAGGAGCCTGGAGGGCTATAGTCTATGGGGTGGCAAAAGAGCTGGACACGAATTCGCAACTAAACGACAATACAGATGCAACTAGGAACAGAGTGAGTGGCATAGAATGCACAAGCTTCTTTCCCTTCTTGCATGCCCGTGGAGGAGATTTCCACACCTGTTACACCAGCCTTGATTCTCTGTGGTGCTTACGGTCTTGTCTCTTGTGGGCGTACCTGGGAAAAACTATAAAGGATATAAAAATGAAACGTCAGCCTTCTCCGACCTTCCCTGTTGGCGGCTCCCTTTCTCTGTCTTCATCCTCCATCTCACCCCACACTACTGTACTCTAAAGGACCTGGGCCCAGCTGGATAGTCACTAAGTGATGCCCACTCAGGGCTGCTTTCCAGGGCCAACAGACACATCTCTCACCTGCTGGGAATGTCAGCTAGGAAGGCTCCCGGCAGTATCCCTCACTGAACATTACCTCAGCCTCAGGGAACTACCTCACCTCATGTAATGCTCACTCCCTGGAAGCAGCTCACAATCAACGATTGGCTGATGCTGGGATACAAATATCTGGCTCCTTGGCCTCAATGGAGACAACTCTGAAGGGTCATCCCAGCTCTAGAGCTCCTGTAAGTTTGGCTGAAACCTCAGCTGCACATAAGCTTCTCTCTGCCCAATCCTGCCTTCCTGGCCTCCTTACAGGTGATCTTCTGAGAACATCCCACAGTGAGCATTCTGCATCCAACTTTTCATCTTTAAATGTATTCCCAGGGAACCCAATCTAAGATAGGAATTACCCAGAGTAGTCTGAGACTGTTGTGTCACAAGGAAGGGTGGCCTAATCATTCCCCAAAGAGGCGAGAGTTACAACCAGGAAGACAAGCAGTTACACTCAAAAAGCTACAGACTGAACTCAATAACCCAAAGTAAAATGATAACGTTTAAGACACAGATAGAATCAAATTGTTAAGGACAAGTTCAAAGAGCAAAGGGATTACAATTGTCTACATCTTATTCTAGCATCTCTGGCTGCTGAGAACACTCACTAAAGGGCACTCTAGTGAACCTCCATTCTGAGGCTCCTACAGCCTAACCACATGGTCATACTCATAGAATGGGACCCATGCCTCTCAGATTACCCCTCCTCAGAGTTCCATCTGAAAGTCCAAGGCTGAGTGGCCCGACTGTCCCTTGTGTCTGCATCCCAATATTCTGCCTCTCTTGTCAGTGTCTTCCACAGCCTGGGCCATGAGTCAAATGAACTGCCATACTCCAGAGCAGGCTAGAAGCTCAAGTTGATTGCCAAGAAGTTACCTTACATGCTCAATGATGCTTATTATACATGAAGATGCTTTTTTTTTACAAGTTTCCTTTAAATATGGATACATATTTTTCTGGAGCATTGTTTCCTTCCCCTTATCAGGAAGGAGAGTAAATATTCCCCTGCCTCCTTCCCCAAAACAACCTTTACTTCTCCTTCTCTTAGTTATAATAGCTAACACGGACGGGCGCCTACTATGAGCTAGGCACTGTTCTGAGTAATACTTTTCATGTAATACTGATAGTGGCCTTGTGCAACAGTTATTATGAGGATGACCTCCACTTTGCAGATGAGAGAACAGAGGCACAGAAACATGGCCCTAGCTGCCCCATGGCCGCACAATCAGGAAGTGACGCGGCCGAGATACAAGCCCAGCCAGCGCTCTCAATCAGGAAGCTCATTTGCTTTGCCCTAGTCCTAGCATCCACTGACATCCTCTTCACATTCCTGCATATGGTGAGGATTTTCTTCCACTGCCCATAATGTAATGTCAATCTCCCCACTCAGGACTCCACCAAAGCCCTAGCTTCCCATTTCTGTGCACTCATCTGTTTCAATGATATTCAACATGACTACCAGGATCATCCTCTTCTCAAAACTTCAGTTCTGAAATTGTCCTCTAACCACTTTGAATTCTCTACTTGTCCTGCTTCTTCATTGCTTCTAAACTGCTATCTGGCATTACTCCTTCCTTTCCTGATACCACCCATGCCTTGTCCATACATTTGGCCTTATTTCTTTCCTCCATGAGCTCATGTTCCCTGTCTTCCTATCAGTTACTCCTTTATCAGCACTGGAAACTCCATTACCCTCCTTTTGATGCAGATATTATGATAATTCTCCTAATTCAACTGGAGAAGGGTAGAAAATAGACATACAAGGGCACACCAAAGGTTTTCAAAACACACACACACACACACACAACATGAGTTCTATTAGGCTAGACCCCAAAGTTCTCAAGTTCATTTATCTAGACAGCAAACTCATTTTGAGGGCTTCCTATGTACCAGGTAAAATTCTAAGGGATGAAGAGTCTGTAGTGAACAAGACTGACAGGGTTCCCACCATGGTTGCCTTATGATATTCCTGGGCTACTTTTCTCAAAAAAATACAAAAATTATATTTTATGATTGTGTTTAAAAATAAACTTAATCTAGGGTGAATTCTTTATTTTATATTCATTATTATGATGTTCTTTTTCTTCTCCTTTTTAAGAATACATTAAAGGATTTTCATGAGCCCCTTAAAGTATCATGTATCCCAGGATCTACTCAGTGGGTAAGTTGGTCAGCTCTGGTCTCCACCATCTGGAATTTACATTCTTGAGGGGGAGATAATAACAAAAAGTTACAAATAAATCAAAATGAAAATATCAAAAAGTACAGTGAAGACAATTGAACAAGATATCTTAGAAAGTGGTCAGGAAAATGGGGCTGTACAGAGGGAGTGTCCAGGGCAGACTCCCTGAAGGGATCACACTTGACATGAGAACCTTGATGACTAGATGGAATCAGTCTTCTGAAAATCTAGAAGTCTCACAGGAGAAACAGATGATACACAATCCCTCAGTCTGGAAAGAGTTTGGTGCAATTTAGAAAAGTAAGACAGCCAGTCATGTTGAACCACAGAAGATGGGAAGAGGGACAAAATGAAGAGGTCGGCAGGGGCAAGGTCACACCATGCCTTATGGTTAAGAGTTTGGATTTTGCTCTAAACTAGGGAGTCACGTGGCTTGATTTTGAGAGTGAATTACAGGGAGAAGCAGGGAGACTGCTGGCTGCTGTAGGCTACCCAGGTGAGAGAAAACGCTGCTTTGCACCAGGGAGATGAGTGGAGATGAAGAAAGGATAATGAATGTGAGATGTCCTTGGAACTTGGAGTCAGCAGGACTTGGTGAATTGATGCAAGAGGTGAAGAGCAAAGAGAGGAATCAAGGATGACTTGAGGACTTTGGGCTTGATGGAGCTGTCAGTCACCAGCACTGGCTTCTGTAAATGCTCATGAAAGTTAGAATTCACATAGTGCTCACTACATGTTTGCCAGGCTTTCATTTAATCTTCAAGATGATCCTATAAGATAGATACTGTCTTCACATTAGAAATAAGCGGGGGGGGGGGGGGGGGGGG